>NW_004624805.1:4444393-4476324 GCF_000247695.1 Heterocephalus glaber
ATCCATCATGTTCCTCAGATCCTCTATTTTTTTTATCTGTGTCCTCTCTAGATTTATTAATCATGTCTTGCACTATGAGCAAAATCTTTGCTGTTATCTGAGTAATTATTTCTGATTTCATTTTTCCCAGATCCTCTTTTGTTGCCAGTTCAGAGAGTCCAGGTGTTCGAGTATCAGAGTGTTCCATCTCGTTTCCCTTTGGAGTTGCTGTAGGTGATCTGGAAGTCTGTTTTTGAGGCTTGTTTATGTGTCTCCTCATTTCCACAGGTGGGGGGGGTGCTTCTGGCACCCGTGCAGCTCACCTTCTCTGCCCTAGGAGCTTGGGATGGCGGCTGGGGAGCTTCCTTCTGGGTGCTGGGACCGGCTGAGCTTCTTTGCCCTAGCAGCCTGGGATGGAGGTAGGGGAGCTTCCTTCGGGGTGCAGGGACCAGCTCACCTTCTTAGCCCTAGGAGCCTGGGATGGCAGTGGGGGAGCTTCCTTCCGGGTTCTGGGACTGGCTGAGCTTCACTGCCCTTAAGGATGTAGTTCATACAATAGGAAATACACGGAATTTAGTTTTTAGGTGTTTAAACTAGTAAGGCCAGAAAATGTCGATATATTCAACATATTTAATTTCCTGAGAGTCCCTGTTACGTTCAAGAAAGCAGGATAGTTTGGGGATGTATTCCTAACACCTGGGTATATTAGTCAGAACCACTCTTGTTGCAAGTGATAAAAATTGAAACTAATGACCTGGAAAAAAAATAAAAGAGGTAAACCTAGGTTGGTGTAGTTGGGGACAGCGGTCAAAGAGATTGCGAGGACTCATGAATCTCACCGCTTCCCCTCCTCTCAGCTCTGTTGTATTCTGTGCTTCTCTCATCCTGAGGCTGCTTCTCATGTGGAGCAAAGGTGGCCTGAGGACAAGGAGGGGAAGTGGAAGAAACCTGGATTTTCTGTGTTCCGGAAGTCCCTGAAGTTCTGAGTCCCCTTCCTTCCAGTGCCCTTGTCAACTCCTGAAGAAGGGTTCTGAGGGCAGAGTGCCTACCCAGCAGGTGTAAGGACCTGGCTTCCCACCTCAGCACCACAAACAGACAAACAAAACAAAACAGGACTCTGAGATGCCCATCTCTGAATCCTTCACTGTTACCAGGAAGTTGAAGTACTGCGTCCTGCCCGATCAGAGACAAAACAGCTAAACAGCTGGGGACTCCAGGAGCCAGGATGGGGGAGCAGTCACCCTCCCCAGAGCTACAGAACTGAGGATGAAGTGGGGGTCACTTACCAAACCATGACTGGGAAAGAAGAGGGAACCCACTATCTGCTTTCTCTATGGAAATGCTGTGTGACTGGTTTCCAGTTGTCCTAGGAGCATAGGATGACTTCTCAGTACCGGGGCTCTTCCTCCTCCCATCTTTGGATCACCTCCTCCTGGTTGGTGTGGCAGGATCGACTTCCAAACATGGCAGAAGCCACAGTACGCCACTTCTGGGATTAGGTTCCACAGGCTGCAGGTCCCATCTTGGATTCTCTTCATTTTTCTGGATTTCTCTTGAATGTTTCCTCTGGGAAATGCCAGCCACTGCATTGTGAGTCAGCCCTGTGGAGAGGCCCATAGACAGGAGCTCTCCAAGACTAACAATGGTCAAGTGGACTCTGCCCTCCCAGTCTGGCCTTCAAGGGTGACCTCAGGTGTGGATGACAGCTTGAACACAGCCTCCTGAGAAACCAGTGCCAGAAGTACTCAGGAAAGAGTTCCTGACCTCCAGAACCTCCCCAAAGCAGAGATACCACATTTTGTTTTTATAATGCACTAAGTTTGGGGGCAGTTTGTTCCATAGCAGTAGATAACTACTACACTATGGTTGGTAGAATTAAGCAATGCTCATGTTTTTAATTTAAATTAAGTTTTTCAACTGATATATAAAAACATAGAAATTGTACATATTTATGGGGTACTATATAATGTTTTGATACATGTATATTCAGTATAATTTTGTTTATTTATTTTGGGGGACAAGGTCTTGCTATGTACCCCAGGCTGGCCTCAAACTCACAGTGATCCTCCTGCCACAGCCTCCTGAGTGGTGGGATTACAAGCATGCACCACCATATCCAGTTTTAATCTGAATCTCAAATGAAGATCTAGCAATTACTGCAGTTTATAGCTAGGTAAAGTTATCATTTTGTTATTATTTTAGGTCCACTGCTTTATTGGGCTGTGCTCTGGATTGTTTCTCTAATTTTTTTAATTGGTTCTAATGACATTTTCAATTTTTACTTTAAAAGAATAATTTCACCAAGTTTCTTTTGATTAATTATTTAAAGATATGAACAGTTTCACTGTGAAGTAAAGTCCATATAAGGAATACATGACTTTGTCTTTGAGGTCTGTTTATATCTCTGTGGTTGTAGGTGACCTAACTGCATCTCTTTTTTTTGTTGGTTTTTTGTTTGATTTTTGGTACTGAGGATCGAACTCAGGACCTTGCGATTTCGAGGCAAGCACAGTGCCACTGAGCTAAATCCTCGGCCCTCTTGGATCTCTTTGATGAAAAGTTTAAAACAATCTCCAAGGGGAAAAAGAAAGAAGATTGTATCCAGCATGAAAAGAATGTTCATTAAAGCCAATTTTCTGCCGGGTATGGTGGCACACACCTGTGATTCCAGCACTCAGGAGGCTGAGGCAAGAAGATAGCCATGAGTTTGAGGCCAGCCTGGGCTACACAGTGAGCTCAAGGCCAGCCTGAACTACACAGCGAGATCCTGTCTCAAAAAAACAAAACAAAACAAAACAAAAACTCAAACCAAACCAAACAAAGCCAATTTTCTTTATAACCTACATTTTCTTTGACAGCAGCTTCATGGTGAAGTAAGAATTATTTTTCAAATTTATAAATCGCATCACCAGACTGATGTAGCTCCCAAAGGATATCAAGTTGCAACTTCTGAAAACTGAGTAATAATAGAAACATTGATAACCCTCAAGTGAAGTCTCATACCTTGCTGCTGTTCTCAGAAATTAATAGCTGCCCTGGAGCGTTTTGAACTTACAGAGTGTATTGAGTGGGGTTTTCCTGTGATGACTGCCTTCCTACTTCAGAACGTTTTAATCAGAAACTCATTTCCATTCCACCCCATCATCACACACCTCTCAGCCAAGACTCCGTCTTCTGCTAGGATGGAGGCCCCCTCCAGCAAGTTCTGAAGGTGGAGAGCAATGATGTGCTACAGCTGAAAGGTAGAACTGTATCCAATTAGTGGGCTCCAGTAGAATCAAAATAAAGGCCCTAAATACGCCTCTCACCTTCTCGTAGGTTCAGGGGCTCCTGCAGGTACAGGAAACAGGAGCCATAACTGAGCATTCATCACGCACGATTTGGTAAATACTTAGCATCCATTACTACGAGCTACCAAGTAAGTCACGTGTGTATTCCAGATTCCTTCATCTTCCGTGATTTTCACTCATACCCATAGCACATCCCATGTTTAACATGTTACACTTGGTTGTGCTTTTACATTTTCTTTTTCTTCCTTATATAATTCTCTCCTACAGTGGAGGTCTGTTTCGAGACTACCTGGGTTTTATTGTCAGTCCCGGAAGAAGGGAATCTGTGTCCATACACACGCATCCAGGCACTAGGCAAGACGGTGCCAGGGAAGGCCCGGAGCCTCGGCCCGAAGGACGGAGGTGGCGTTCGTGCAGGACCTGCGCTGGGCTGTTCTCTCCCAGCACAGCTGGCCTGGGGCCTCACAGAGCCGTGGGTGCTGACTTCCACAGAGAGCGGCGAGCCACCACCTCCACCGAGGCTGGAATTCACCCCAAGGTGATGCCACGGGGAACTGGTGACAGAAGGACTTGTATTCATGATGGCGAAAGGAAAGTCAGCCAGATTTTGCTACCAAACAAGGTAAAACTTCTGTAAGTTTTTTTAAAATGCCATAAATAAAACTAAAAGGCAAATGAAGGTAATGGAAGACATTTGCAAAATATTAACAAAAGATTGAGGCCCGTGTTCCTCGGCAGAGTTCTTTCCAATCGGTACAAACAGAACGGGGTCTTTGTTTCTCCTTCTTCTCCGGGTTGTGTGTGGAAGGCTTTGGGGAGAGTTCAGCACCTGCCACACTGGGCGGACACCTTGCCACGCGCAAGGCGAGGCTGCCCCAGCAATCAAGTCGTGGTCACCTAGGAGAGGGGACAGCACCAGAGCTGTGATGCGGGGTGTCCAGGCTGAGCACAGCCGGGGTTCCTACGAGGTTGTCCAAGATGAAAAGGCCCAGGCCGGCCGGGCCAGGCGCTCCCTGTGCCCTGAATGTGTAAAGCGTGCTCTCCTTGCTGCGGAGCAGAAAATCACCGCGGATGTAGAAGGGCGCAAGCACAGGGTCACAAAGCCAAATTCTTATTTTTGCTAAACCAGGAGTGGTGGAGCGTGGCTGTGATCCCAGCACTCCGGGAGGCTGAGACAGGAGGATTTTGTGTTTGAGCCCAGCCTAGGCAGCTTAGTGATTTAGAGAGAATGCATCTCAAAAAAAATTTTTGAAAGGCTGAGGGTATAGCTCAGTGTGAAGGCCCTGGGTGAAGAAACAATGTTTATTTTAAAGGATTAAAAAGGTCACAAGGCTTGTGCTGTGGTTTCAATGTGTCCCCCAAAGTTTATGTGCTGGAAACTTAATTCCAGTGCAACCGCGCGTGCGTGCGTGCGTGTGTGTGTGTGTGTGTGTGTGTGTGTGTGTGTAACGGAAGTGTGGAAATCCTGAGGGCTGCGGCCGCTTGCTGGATTAACGCTGTTGACAGGGGTAGTTTGTTATCAGAGCGCCTCTGGCTTCTTCTCTCCCCCGCAGCCTCGTGGCCCCTCCGTCCTGGACTCCCCGGAATTCTGGGGAGGTCCCGGGAAACCGAGGCAGCTGGGCAGGCCCGCCCGGAGCACTGGGGGAGGGGCGCACGTGTCCGCTTCGACCTGGCCGAGGCATCAGAGTGGGAGAAGTGCGGCCAGGTGTGTACAGCGCTGCCCGGAGTGCCCAGCACACGCCCTTACGTATTCAGCTACCCAGCGCGTTTTTATTGAGCGACTATGTGCGCCGTGCGCTGTGCCAGGCTCTGGGATGCAGCCGCGAACAAAACGGACCACAGCGCCCTCTAGGGGCCAAAGTTCTCCTGACAAGCAGTAAGCCCGGGGAAAACTCGCTTGGCTGAATACAAACCTTAAAACCCGAGACACTGGACACACCTGTTTCGCCACCTAGCTTGGCCAAGATTCTGCAGGAAGAGGATACCTGGCAGGTGTGGGCCAAGGACACAGGAAGTAGGCGCTCTGAGCAGATTTCTGGGGTCAGTGTGCACTGGCAGACTCTGGATGTATCAGGTCTAGTGTTTGTGTGTGTGTGTGTGTGTGTGTGTGTGTGTGTGTGTGGCACTGAAGATTGGACCCAGGGCCTTAGTACTGAGCTATATCCCCAGCCCCTTTCATTTTTTTTAAATTTTTATTTGTTTAATTTGTAATCCAAGTTTGACTTGCTTTTTAATGTATCTATCGATATAAAATTCGGCCTCTAACAGTGATAGGCACAGATAGATTGCTGCTACCAAGTCATTTAAAAAAAAAACAACCTAAGAGGTAACATCCTTCGTATTCCCCCACCCCTGCTGCTCCATCCACCTCCCCATCCTCTCTCTCACCGGCCCTGCTTAGGGGCTGATGGGTTGATGAGAAGGCACTGAAGGGTGCATGGCCAAGTGCACAACAGTGATCAGTACAGAGGATGAAGTGGACAGCACAGTGAAGACTGTGGGACGGTAGAGGCTCTCAGGCTCCTCAGACAAACAGGATCCTGGTGTGGGGTTGCTGCCGTGTGGTGGGAACCAATGAAACTCATAGACTTTTAGAAACAGAAAAAGGTCAGAAAGTTCAACCAAAGAGAGAGAGGCTCTCCTACCCCCCTCTGGCCCCTTGGTTCGGAACAACCGGGTCTTCCCCCACACCCCCTGCAAAAGAAACAAGGGAGATTATAAAGAAAAAGGAGCCCCGTTCCCTGTCCTAAACCAGTTAACAAAACAGGCTCTCTCTCCCCCAGAAAAAGGCTTCAGGGAGAGGCAATTTCTGCTGAGTCCTTTGCATTTCACCACAGAACCCCACTCCAGGGCTCAACTCCCACTCCTAGGTGCTCTGTGCTGGTTCATTTCTCTCAGATTGCCTTGGGGATGTCTTTTTAAAAATGTAAACAAAAGGCCCAGAGTGCGTTTCTGTTGAATGCAAGGCCCCGGGACAGGAAAGGGGTGCCCAGGCGGGATTGGGTTGGCAGCCCCAGCACGCCCCTCCCAGGGGTGAGGCCTCAGGATGGCAGGCACTGGAGCGGGTCTGGGCCTCCCGCTAGTCCGAGGTGCCTGAGGCGCTGGGAGACTCATCGGAGTCCGCATCTGTGGCCCCAACCCCAGGTTCTGTCCAGTGCGGTGCCTGCATCTCCGCCTCAGGTGATGCATAAGGAACTGGAGCGTGTGGCTCCCGAGCAGGTCAGTTCATCATGCTCTCGCTTGTTGTTGTTGTTGTTGTTCTTCTTCTTCTTCTTCTTCTTCTTTTGGCAATTCTGAACAAATTTAATGAGAAAGTCATGACAGGCCTGAGGGAACTGAACACTTGGGCCACTGAGAAATGGGGGTGAAGGAAGGTTGCCGAGTATTCCCAGTTGTTGCCTTCAGATGAAATCAGTCGTGTTCAGGGTGGTATGGCTGTAGACTCAGTTGTCACCTTCAAATGGTGGAGTCATTGACTGATGCTACATCATGCAGCTGGTGGCGGAAAGAGAGTCGAGCTTTCCTGCTGAAGTAGGCACCAGCCCCAGGGGAAGGAAGCCCTCTCTCAGCCTCACCAGGGACCATAGCTGGGCCGGGATCTGGAGGGGCAGCAGGATTCTGGCCTGCTCCTCGTTCAGTCCCCCGATGTCTCCGGCATCCACACTGCGGGAAACACCAGGCCCCCTTCAAAGCCATCTCGAGAAAACTAGAATGCTGGGAGTGACCAGGAGGGACCCGGGAAGAGTGTGGTTTCGAAGCCCCCTCCCAGTGTGGGCAAAACTACCTCACTTGTTCTTAATCACGTCCTTTAACCCTGTCAGCTCAGTGGAAGCTTCAGCTGTGGGGGCCAGGTCTTCACATCGTGATCTAGGCCACTGGTTGCCAGCCCAGATGGATGTAGGTGGGACTCAAGACATTACGTGTGGCGTTGTTTCTGTGGCCCATGTATCTGTTAACACACTGGGCCCCATCACTGTGACAGGAGCTGAAGAGGTAAATGTCTTCATCCCTGTAACCGGCCAGGAGCTCAAGTGATGAGGACAGAATTTCTTGAGTACTCCACTGTGCTCGTTCTCATCCGTTTGCCTCTGGTCATGAACTGCAGACCACTGCAGACTGATGGGTACTGGCGGGATTCCAGATCGCATGCAGTCCCGCTTTCTTCTCTTTTTCTTTTGTCACCACCGGTTTCGAAGTTTTGTCTCAGGTCGAGGGTGAAGACCCCTGGATCTGCACCTGCGGGCGGGGACGCACAGGGGGAGTGGTTCCAGGGCCAGCGTGTGGGACGCTGCTTTGTGCTGCGCTGCTCCTTCGCGTTCTCTCAGAGCTGCGTGGCTGATGGTCCTGCTACCCGAACCTGTCCATCCGGGCACACGTGGCCAGGGTGGACTCTCCGCTGTCGGGACGGAACTCGGCCTGGAAGACATCACTTTGGAGACTGCTCTCAAAGTCAAGCACTGGCTGCCACTGCACGTGGTCCCACAGCCCCACCTTTGGGTCATCGCCCCACTGGCCAGCCAGAGGCCGCACTGCTGAAGTGCAGGCTGTTGACACAACCAGTGTGGCCCCGCAAGCCCACGCTGCAAGCAGAAACGCTGTACAAAGACTCTTGCTCCATAGGCCTCATGCACAAAGTGGGCACTTGAACCCAGTGCCCACTCCCGAAGGGCAGGAAGGGCTTGCCAGTGAGGCGAGGCAGGGCTGTTGTCTTCCAGGGCCCGCTCATCACCTGGTGAGTCCTGGGCACGCTGGCCCACCTGCACTGTGCACGCCCAGGACATCCTTCCTCCTGCTCGTCCTCCTCCACCTCGGAGCGGTCGTGAACGCGGCCTTCGCCTAATGGAGCAATGACCAGTGTCCTCCATGCTGTCAGAGTCCTTTCCTCACCTGAGCTCTCCGTGTCTGTGCCAGTTCGGTGGGGGCCGCCTCCATCCCAGCCAAACTCACACTCAAGTCTGAGGCCTCCCCTTCAGGGCCTGAGGGTGCTTCCCTGCCCTCTTCTGCTCCAGACGTCTCCGCTGGACTGCTGGGTAGGCTCTGGGTAGGTCAGGTGGTCTGGCTGGGCAGTCACAGGCACAGGAGACTTGCCAGCCTGCTTCCCACCTTGGGTCGTCCTTCTGCCAGCGGCTGCTCCAACTGTTCCAGGCACAGGCGCCCCATCCACTGCCTCCACCAATGTCACTGTCATCTTACACTGGCCAGAGCCCCCCCCCCGCCCCTTTTAAATTTTATTTTACTTTCAAATTTTGAGACAGGAGTTGCTAAGTTGCCCAGGCTGGGCTCAAATTTGCAATCCTCCCGCCTCAGCCTCCCAGAGTGCTGGGATTACAGCCTGCACCACTACACCTGGCTTTAAAAGTCCTCACTCCCTTGATTCCACTTCTCTAGGCTTACAGATATGTGCATGGACCACCACACGGATCCTGGAGAAAGAAGCTAAGGGGCCCGGGCCTGAGTGGTCGCATCTGACAATCCCGAGTTTACACCAAGCCAGTTCTGCCGTCTGCTAGATGTGTGACTCGGGCTGATTAGTGGGTGCCCGCCGGCGTGTGAGCCCAGCGAGCTAGTAAGAGCCCACACAGCGTGTTCTCCTCTGGATCACGGAGCTGTAGCAGCACTTACTGACAGGGTTCCTGCAGGAAATAGGTGAGATAATACACATAAAGCACTTCAGCTTAGTGCCTGCTATATGGGAAGGTTTCAGTATGCTCAAGCAAAAAGAGAATAGAAGAAAGTATATGTTCAGCATGCTCCAGCATTATTTAAATTATAAAAAGTAGTAGAGATCTCCCAAATGATCCAAAATAAATAGAAATACCACGCCGCCACTAAGAATCATGGTGCAGATGAATAATGAACGACATAGGAAATGATCATAACGTATTGTTAGGTTTAAAATGTTTTTTCTTAGGAGCTGGGCATGGTGGTGCACATCTGTAATCCCAGAACTCAGGAGACTGAGGCAGGAGGCTCTCCGTGTGAGTTCAAGGCCAGCCTGAACTGCACAGTGAGACCCCGTCTCAAAAATACAAAAGAAGATTTTGTTATGAAGATTCCAGTACAGTGTAATGCCTATTTTAGGAAAAGTGTAGGAATGCCGCACTATGTACTTTCCACGCACTATGGTCTAAACCATACCCGTTATGTACAGCAGGCACGGATGGGGCTCTGACAGCCAGCGTCCTCACCTTCCCCTTTCCCGCAGAGAAGTTTTCAGCTCCGCTCTCATACACAGAAGCTGGGGAGCCTGGCGGGGAGGCGGGAATGGTGGGCTTTGCAGGAGAACCTGAGCAGCGGTGCCCAGGATGTAGCAGGGACTTGGCAGGCTGGCTCCACACCCTCGGGGGTTGCTGGTCCCTGCCCTTCCCTGCAGTCTCTGACCTCACTCTGTCCTGGGCCCTATAGTCTCCCAGCAAATCCTTTTCTCCTGAAGTGAGCCAGGATCTATTTCTGTTGCTTGTGACCAGAACTCTTCTAACAAGTCTTTGTTAATAACTGGGTGTGAATAAGGCCTTGCGGTTGCACCCAACGTGGGGGCGCTCACTGGGCCTTCTGTGCGTGAGCAGCCGGCACCTACATGAGGCCGACCTGCCTGTGGCCAGAGGCTGCCACATATCTGGTTGGAGATGGCAAAATCTCATTCAATAAATTACAATGTTCTTAATTAACTTCATTAAATTGAAATAAAAAATTGTTTCTTTGAGACAGGGTCTCGCTATATAGTTCAGGCTGGGCTTGAACTCACTATGTAGCCCAGGCTGGCCTCAAACTTACAGCAATCCTCCTGCCTCAGCCTCCCAAGTACTGGGATTACAGGAATGTGCCACCCTCCCAGCTCTGAAATACAAATTTTAGTTGTTCCCAGATATCCAGCTGTTTGACACAATATGACAGGCAATGGTTGTTCTTCTTTATCTTTGGGATTTGAATTTATTAGGGATTTGGAATTGGATGAGCATCACCATCTGTTAGCAAAGTGAGCAGAGACCCTCAGCATGGTGCCTGTCACAGCCACACTGATTATAGGTGCCACAGCCACCCCAGTGCATTTGCCTTGCTTAGATAGATGTCCCTCAAAGGCCCAGGCACTGAAGGATTGGTCACCAGCCGGGGGCCCCGGTGGGCAGTGGTAGTGGCCTCAGAGAGGAGGTTAGGTCGCCAGGTGGAGCCCTTGGGGCCTCAGCGCTGCCCTCTCCCTCTGCTTCCTGGCCGTCCTGAGGTGAGTGACTCTGTTCCTCCACAAACTCCTCCCATGATGCTGCCTGGCCATGGGCCCACAGCACTGCGTCGGCCTAACTGTGGACCAAAACTGTGAGCAAAACAAACCTTCCCTCTTCTTAAGTTGATTTACCTCAGGTGTTTGTTATAGTACCAGAAAGCTGACTAACTACTGCAGTACAAGACCTTGGACCTGAACATGCCTTCGGGAGCACAGTATGCTTATAGCTCTGTTGTTCTTCAACAGCAGCAGCACTGCATACACTCGTGTACACTTGACTTTGGTAGTGTGTCAACACTTGTTTTCTTTCAAAAGTTTTCTTTGTGCATCTGCTATTAAAATGTCTGCAGCCTTGGATACAGTGAATACTAGGTATCTGTCACACGTCCTCAGTTCTCATCTTTGACCTCTCAGGAGCGTCAGCTTCTGAAATCTCCTCACTCGCCTCAAGACCCTGGCCAGTTCTCTTTTCTCCAAGTGTCCTGTGGGAGAAACCCTGGAAACGTGAGTGTGACCCGAGATCTGAACACGCGCTAACCCTCAGGAGGCAGCACATGGAGCGGGCAGCGGTTATCCGCCTCCCCACTCAGAATCACTCTGCGCCACCACTTCACTCCACATACAGCTTTTCATAATTGGTAGGCGGTGTTGCTAAGGGCCGTAGGAAAATTAAATGCTCCCCAAATTTACTTCTAATCAGTGCTTCTCACATGTCAACACACACACGAATCCCAGAGGAACACTGTTAAAATGAAGACGGTGAGTCAGTAGGTACTCTGGATGTCTGCTCCTGCATAACACATACTACGCTTCCGGAAACTCAGCTGGCTGTTACCATGGTGACGGCCAGGGTCAGGGAGAAGATCATGCCTCACAATTCTCTTGCATCCTGGCTACTCTGTGATGCAGACAAAGCAAGGTAACTGGGCTGGCATTTTTTTGTTTTTGCTTTTGTTTTTTTGGTTTTTTTGGTACCAGGGATTGAACTCATGACCTTGTGCTTGCAAGGCAGGCACGGCACCACTGAGCTACATCCCCAGCCAGGGCTGTTTGATCTCTAGTTTTCCAGGCTGATTATTTTCTGGTTAGGTCTCATTTGGGGGGAAACATGGTATTCCCAAACACAGTGGCTTAGCAGGGCTATTAAATGATTATTCGTTGGCCCCAGTCACTGAGCCGCTGCCGAGGACTCAGATGCCTCCCCCTTGAGCCCCCTGCTTCCTAGCGATCCATCCCCTCTGCCTGCCTTCTCCCGCAGCTGCCTTCCGCAGGCCATTTCCACTGAGGAAAAGGAATTGCATCATATGTCCGCTATCCAGAACCTCCACTCTTTCGACCCCTTTGCTGATGCAAGTGAGGGTGATGACCTGCTTCCTCCCGGCACTGAGGATTACATCCATATAAGAATCCAATAGAGAAACGGCAGGAAGACCCTTACCACTGTCCAAGGGATCCCTGATGACTACGATAAAAAGAAACTGCTGAAGGTGTTTAAGAAGAAATTTGCCTGTGGTGGTACTGTAATCGAGCATCCAGAATATGGAGAAGTAATCCAGCTCCACAGTGACCAGTGCGAGAACAGAAACCAGTTCCTGGTAGAGACTGGACTGGCCAAGGCCGATCAGCTGAAGGTTCACGGGTTTTAAGTGCTTGTGGCTCATTGAAGCTTAAGTGAGGATTTCCTTGCAAGGAGTAGAATGTCCCTTCTGTGCCTTGTCACAAGTTTAAAACCCTCATGGCTTGTATAATGTGATCATTTAGGGTCCGCTTTCCCTTGGACTAGTGTAACTCCTACATGCAATAAACTGAAAAGAGCCAAAAAAAAATGATTACTCGTTTATTTTGCTCACAGACCTGCAACGCTGGCAGGCGTGGTGGGGATGGTTGGTGCTGATGCTGGCTGTTGACTGGGACCCTGGTCTCCGGAAGCCGCTCGTGTCCCCTGCGGGTGGTTGGGTGTCCTTCCAGCATGGCGGCTGGGCGCCACCTGTGACCCAGGGAAGGCAAGGCCTGGACCGGTCACCTGGCATCAATCCTGCCTTCCTCTCGCCGGAGCCAGCCATACAGCTTGGCCCAGGTTTAAGGGCGCGGGGCACTGAGCCCATCACCCAACGGGAGAAACGTCGGCTGGCTTTGTAAGTGGAGTCAGTGGGTGGGACGTGCTGCTGAGCCCGTGTGATGCCATCCGCCACAGGAGGTCCCCAGTCCTTTCAGGGGGTGCAGGATCGCTACTATGCACGGGCAAAAGATCTGGGCAACGTCATGGAATACGTTCACTGATGAGTTTAGAGTCACGTTGCCGGTAACCTTTCAGAAATGACTACTTGTCAAGTGTGGGTTTGTATCAAAGAAAGAATATTGGAAAGAGCTACGACTCCCTTTCCGAGCTACGTATCTGTATGAGGCTACATGGTCTTCGTACACTTCACCCCAAACAAGGCATCAGACAGATGAATGCAGATCAGAAGAGACTTGAGCTTTCTGTTAAACCAAATATTAAAGAGATTTGCAAAAGTGCAAAACAATACCACTCTTCTTAATTTTGATTTGGAAAAATACTTGATTTCATATAAAATATATTAATGACGTTGCATCTAGTCATTATTGTTGTTGTTATTGTTGTTTGAGGCAGGGTCTCGCTACGTAGCCCAGGCTGGCCTTGAACTCACAGCGGTCCTCCTGCCTCAGCCTCCCGAGTGGTAGGATTACAGGCGCGCACCACAGTGCCCTCATTCAATGATTGCGAAGGTAACGTTTTCCCGAGGGACTTTTAAACTGCATCGCCTAGCTCTTGGGCGGCTGTCTGGGATGTCACATCCCGCACCTCGCTGTGTGGTCCCGTCCAAGTTGTAAAGTGGCCCAGGAAGTGGAAACTCGGCCGAGCTTGGCCTGGCTTTGCAGAGGCGGCAGGAGCAAGGGTGGGCTGGGCCCGAATGCTGGAGGCGAGGCGGGTGCTGAGGTGGAGGCCAGGGCCTGGGGGCGCTGGGGCTGAGGAGGCGGAGAGGGTGACCCGCGTCCAGGGCGACGCCCCTCGGCCGTCCTGCCTCCCCTTCCGAGACCGCAGCATCGCTAAGCTTCGCACTGCGCACTGCAGACGGTTCTGTTAGGGTTCGTCATGTCACAGCGCCTGCACGGGGCTTATTGCCAGCTCCAAGCGCAGCGACTTGAGGTCCACAGCTGCGCCTGCGGGGCCCAGGTCGGGCAGCGCCTTCCCGGGCCTTTGCCGGAGCCCTAGCCGCCTGGGGGGGGGGGGGGATTGGGGGCCGCTGTTCAGCAGTCTCCCTTTCCCAGTAAGAGCTTTTGTGTGTAAAAATCTGAACAAGCAGCGACAGACACACTGGTGTGGAGACCCGTGTAGGGCATTTCTCTCTTTTCCAACCGTGTATCTAAGTGAGGCTGGGTTTTATTTTTTAAGTGAATGGCTTCTCCCAGTGGACTGCACCAGATTCGAGACAATTTTCAACATATGGTCCAGGCTGGTCTAGAACTCCTGGGCTCAATGGACCCCCAGCAGGTTCCTGCTGGCTGAGACTATGGCTGTGGCCCCCTGCCCCTGGCTATTTGAGCCTTTTTATATTCCACTTAATGTTTGTTTTGCTTTGGTTTTTTGTTGCTGTTTGTTTTTGAGGCAGGGTCTCCCTATGTAGTTCATAACTCACAGCATTCCTCCTGCCTCAGCCTCCTGAGTGCTGGGATCACAGGCATGCACCGCCACACCTGGCCCTTCCACTTAATGTTAATAGCTGTGTATTTTGCTGGAAAAAGTGTGTTTGATTATCACATACCAGCCAAATCCCACTAGTGGTATTTAGATAGTGAATTACCTTCTCAGTTCAAAATTCCAGGACACATTTGTCCTCAATGGTTTCAAGAAACTGGGATTTTTATTTACACACGTAATTTCTGCTTTTGGGGGGTGACTTTTGGACACGTTGAGTTGCAGAGTGGATATGCCTGCATGTATTTGGATATATGAGTTAGAGATTCATTATTATTTACTAGCATATAAATTATCTGAAACTGTGAGATGAAATTAAAATTTGTGGGTGTGTGTCAGAAAGTATGCATTTCCAGAAGAGCAATGGGAACATCAGTATTTAAGGGCTGGATAAAAAAGGCCAGGATGCTGGGCACAGTGGCACACACGTGTAGTCACAGTTAGTCAGCAGGCTGAGGCAGGAGGGTCACTTGAGCCCAGGAATTTGAGGTCAGCCTGGGCAACACAGTGAGACCTGTCTCAGACAATGAACAGGAGTCGAGGAGGGAAAATGAGCTAAGTACAGAGGACAAAGCAAGAGTCCAGAAGGGCAGCGGCACGAACGCCTGGACAGCCCTGGAGGACACAGGGCTCTGCTGGGTGTGAAGCTCTCACAGAGCCACTGCGGGGAGCAGAGTGCCCGCTGGGGTAGGTCAGGAAGGTTCTTTGGTGCCTGCCAGATTCAGGGGCCCAAGCCTCAGTGTCCTTTACTCACCAGCATCTTCCTGGCAGCCTAAGACTGGCCTGCAGGCCTCCTTCCTGTAAGGCTCCGTGTTAGGCCCGGGCAGTTTCCAGCTGTCAGACCCCAGCAGGCCCGACCCTCCGGCACTGCCTCATCTTGAAATGCAACAACTGCAACACTGAGCGAGAACTGGGCCTCTTCACAGATTCTGAACTACAGGGGACCGGAAAGAGGCTCTGACTTCTTCCTGTGTATCCCAGGAACCCTGACGGGACTATTCAGAAGGTACTGGTCTGCAGGGCTGGTGGTCCATGTCTATAATCCCAGCACTCTGGGAGGCTGAGGCAGGAGGATCAAAAGTTGAGCCCGGCATGGGCAACTTAGCAATTTAGCGAGAACTTGTCTCAAAATAAAACATTAAGAAAGGGCCGGGGATGTACTTCAATACAAAGGCCCTGGGTTCAATCCCCAGGAAGGATCACATAACGAAAACCAAAATACTTGCCAGTGGTCAACCACATTCAACGTAGAGACAAACTAAAGACCCCAGGTCTGCCTTAACCTGCTGGCTATGAAACAATTATATGGGTCTCCTAACAAGAAAAATGCATGTCATTTTCAGTTGAATGTTCTCAGCCTTCAAACGCAGGCCTTTGTTCATTCTAATGCGCCTACATCTGCACAAAAGTTCATTTTCAGAGCTGTGTGGCAGGGGCCTGTGCACAATTCCAGTTATTGTGTAGAAAAGCTGTGTGCCTTTTTATTCACAGAGAAAATAATATATCCAAGATGCTCATGTGGGCATTGTCGCTCACACTGCTGCTGTCTGCTCTTTCCCAAGAAACAATGCACATCTGTGGGGATTGCTTAGATTTTGTTATACTACTTTATTTTCCATTTCAAATGGCTTTTCACTAAGTGGGAGAAAGATGAGTTAAATTCTTGAGCTTTTTTTTTTTTTTTTTGTACCGGCGATTGAACTTGGGACCTTGCACTTGTAAGGCAGGCTCTGGAACCACTGAGCTAAATCCCTGGCCCCTTGAGTATTTTAAATAGTTGTTATATAGTCTGATCTTACCTCGAGGAAACATTTCAAAGTTTAGTGTAACATTAATATTATTCTGGCAAGCTAACACGAACTAACAAACATAAAATAAATACTTCAGTGTGGATTATGAAGCCAATACTTAAGGCCAAAGACATTAGCCCTTCCAGGCCTGAATGATTTCTGTGTGGATTTTGTTTTAGAAAATCACTTCTCAGGGCCAGGGATTTGGGTCAGTGGTTCTGCTGCCTGCCTTGAAAGCACAAGGACCCGAGTTTGATCCCTGGTACCAAAAAAAAATAATAATAATAATCACTTCTCTTCCAACACTACTAAACTACACACTAAAAGTGGTTCAAGATGGTAATTTTTTTTTTTTTTGGTACCGGGGATCGAACTCAGGTCCTTGCACTTGCGCAGAAGGCGGCAAGACCACTGAGCTAAATCCCCGGCCCAAGATGGTAACTTCTATGTGTATGTTACATGTATTTTTTCAAAAAGCCACTTATCTTTTAAATCTTCAAAACTTGGAAGTATTCATGGATGAAGCAGTACTTCTAGTAACCGTTTGAGAGACCTTGAGGGTTTGTCCTCATATAAACCCCGTCCTTCGGGTGCCGATGCCGCATCTATAACCCTACCCAGGATTCTCAGAGATTCACAGCATGAAGAGAAACCTGGTCACCCGAGGCTTTAGGATGAGAATTCAGCATTCCACACGCGAGCAGGCTGACCTCGAGGCTGGGTCGAACTCGCACTACGGCCCAGCACGGTGTTCAAAATGCAGCCTGAGGCCTGAAAGTCCAAGTTCTGGAAAATAGGTCTCCAGTAGCATCGGTCCGCATCTCACCACGCTGCTTCCTAGCAGCAACCACTTTCCTTTTCCCTTTCATCTCCAAATCTGTTACTTCTTAATCCTTCGCGCATTAGCAACTGTTGCAGGAGGCGAGGGCTGAATTTTCAAGGCTGTTAACAGGCACCTCATCCCCTGCCTCCCGACCAAGCTGCCGTGAGCTCAGTAAGCCTGCGAAGCGCCCAGCACAGCTGAGCCACACAGGCTCATCTTCAGGGCTCTCTGGACCATCTTTCAGCCCGAAACAGCTCTGGGTGTGTTCTGCAGGGACCGTTGTCAGGCCTGGGCTGGGCACGTGTCTGAGCCTCCCGCCGATTCCCTCCTGCTGGGCCCTGCTCTCCCGTGCCCCCCCACATCTTTTTCCTAATCTCATTTTGCTGTAGCAATAGCTTCCCAGGAGGGGTTATGGAAGAAACAGAAGAACTGGAGTGTCTAGAAAACTTTCTATTCCACCTACTTGCAGATTTCTCCTCAGAATTTTTAACATATTCATCTATTTTCACCTCATTTCTGACACTGGCACATTCAGTACGTCAGTCCTCTATGGAACCTGTATTTTTTATTTTCTTCGTACTGAAATTCAGTGATGTAGCTTAGTGTGGGTCTAGAGTATTTTTTTGTTTTGAGACAAGGCCTCACCATGTAGGCCAGGCTGGCCTTGAACTCAGTAATCTTCCTGCCTCAGCCTCCCAAGTGCTGGGATTACAGGCGCACATCACCAAGCCTGGAAGTGTGGGTCTATTTTTAACTACTGTGCAGGGCTTTGGAAACAGATGTCCTTGTTAAATCTTCTTGAATTATTTCATTAATAACTTGCTGTTTCTTATGGGATATTTATTATTCAGGTGTGGACTTTTGTACTAGTCTTTCCTATTTTCCACATATCTATACTATTTTGTGGGTGATTTTCTCAACCCTCTGTTTAGTTTTTATTTCTATTCTCATTTACAAATCAGGTTTTGCTTCCTGAATATTCTTTTGTTTAGTTTAATGGAGAAATACTTTACCATTTCAAATCTTGATGATATTAGTGGCATTCTTTGCAGGCGTTTTTGCCTCTGTGGGCCCACACTCCGCTGTATGGATTTCAGGCCTGGCTCATTTCCTGTTCTGAGCCTGCCCCTTCCCCAGTGGTGTCCCTGGAAGGCCTGGTGATTCTTGGCTGTCCAAGTGTACTTTAGAGGGGACAGAAAGCTGGCTGGAAGGTGGCATTACAGCAGGCTTTGTTGAGGGTGGCATTTTTCACTGTGCTGCTTCCCTGGTGTGTTCCTTACTTTGTTCTCATTCCTGAGACAAAATAGCACCCAAAACTAGAGGCGAAGGGGTTTATTTGGTTCACAGTCTGTGGAGGTTTCAGTCCATAATCGGCTGGCTCCGAGGCAGGGATGGCAGAGGAGAAACATGGCAGGCAGAGGAGAAGCATGGTGGGCACAAGGCAGCAAAGGCAATCTAAGTTTTACAGCTTTTTTCTGCCCCTTTTGTGCCACCCAGACTTAGAGAAGGCAGCATCCACGCCCTTAATCCTAGTGCCCTTGAACCTAGCATTGCACCACGAGAATCAATCCCAGCTTCACACACTCTAGATCCAGCCTATGACCACATGAGGCTTTGGGGGGACATCTAGACCCAAACTTGGGGACCCCAGTATCAGCTGTTACATTTTTGACAGGAGAACCTTCTCATTTCCTTGTTAATCATAAGCCTGGCTACCGGCTTACAGACAGCCAAGACGTGTGTTATGCTCCCTATCAGTCCAAGAGAACTGCCTACCAAGGGAAGAGCAGGGTTTTAAAGGGTAACTCATGGCCAAGGGAAAGTCCCCAAGGAGGAACAGATTTTGCTGCAGGTGTGGCTACAGCCCAGTGGACGGCAGAGAACTGTTGGACTGTCCTCAGTGACAGCCGGGCCTGGCACCAGGAGAGCAGGAAGTGACCCTTCGAGTTGCAGGGAGGGTGACAGGTGTGGCTTACGTACAAAGCTCAAGGGTGGTGTTGCTCGGTATGGCGGGGCTGATGGCAGCTGACCCGGACTCCCTGTGAGCAGCGGTAATGAGAAAGTCTCCCTGTCCCAAGGCCAGGTGCCGCCGCCCAGGACCTGGAACCTAGACCTGAACTCTCACCCTGGTGCACCTGCCATGGAACCCAAGTGACCTGCATCCGTCAGTGCATCACGCCACAAGGTCGGTGCTATGTCCAGGACCCCATGCTGGTCTTGCTGACAGTGTCTTCACTTGATGGACGCCTTTATTCTCTTCTGCATCCCATAGCTTAGGTGAGCTGTCTTTCTTTTCAGTGGGAATACCCTTTCTGTTTCCATTTATATTTTCCTGGGAAGGAGAAAAATGATTTGAAAGCCCACAGAGCACGCCTGAAAGATAATAACCAAATAATAAAGGGAAAAATACAGACGCAGCAAAGCAACTCTGTTTTGAACTTGCAAATATAGGAGAAGGGAACCAAACCTATCATCTTTCCTATACAACTATACCAGGGGTAACCAAAGAGCAAAAGGGGCAAATGTCTGTACGGCAGCTAACAAAGGAAGGAAAGCTGGAATACTGCCATTCTACAATCCCAGTTAAGCTGATGGTTGTGGGCAACACCAACAGTAACCAGTAAGCGAGCATGAGACCGGACACTGTGTGGACCCGGTGGACTACACCCCCTTCCCAACAAAATAAAATACATAGGTGACTCTCAGAAGCGTGGATCCAAAACAAATCACGGAAAATACAAAGAACAGAGAAGTATGTTAAATGATATGAAAGGGATTCGCCAAGCAAAATGTGGGGAACTCCATTTGGACTCCTTTAAAATAGTCTGGGGGTGAGTTGTACAAGCAGGGTACAGGTGAAGCAAGATTAGCTGAGTTGATTCTTGTTGAAATGGACCGGTACTTGGGATTCATCCAGTCTGCTTACAATTAACATTTCCACAAAAATGTTAAAAGACTACACCAAACACAACAAATCAATCGCCCCTTGAATTTAGGATCAGTCTTTTTATTTATCCTCTATCTAGACCTGAAGAAGTACTGGGTTAAGTACTCGAAAAACTACTTCAACACCAAAATAACTTCTACACTGGTTGATAAAATAGGACTCAGATGAGCAGAACAATGTAGATTAATGTGAGACTGGAATTCATTCCCTCTCTTAATTTTTCAGCCTACATAGTTAATATCTGTAGTTAAAAGGCTAACACATTAGCAAACAAATTGCTGTATATATGAATATGACATCACTATTCTGTCAAGGCACAGGTCATTCAGTGATGTAAAGTCAACCTAATATCTCATCAAATAAATTTCAAGAAAGCCATTACATTTCAAAAATGTTTCCTTTTTATTTAGACATAAAACACATTTACAGCATGCAGGTTAACTTAAAATTATATGGCGTCTTCCCAAACCAATTACCTTTGAGTATATTTTCAAGCACTGAAATAAACCAACATATCCACAAGTAGACTCAGACTCTCTACTGTCACCTCATGGCAAATTGAGTTACAAAAAAATTGAGAATTATGCACAGTAGTTTTAAGTTAAGCAAATAACTTAATTAATTGATCACCATGAATAAATATTACTTTTATTTCACTGAACTTCTCTTCTGAACTACTTATCAATACCATTCAGAGGAACACTAATATATCCAGTCCAAAAAAAAAAAGACACCACAAATTGAAATGTGTCAATATTCTAGATGATCAGAAATTTCCATTTATAAGAATAAATCCTGTGTTTAATGACCTACTTCGGCAAAAAGAGCAGTTCACTGAAAACAAATTTATGAAATTCTTGGTGTATTTTATGAAAGTTTGAAATTATAAATAGAAAAGAACCATTAAGATATTTTAAAAACTTAGCATCATGTATTCTGAACCACATGCTCATTACAATCCATTGTTACACAGCACCGATAACCATGATACGTCTTACAACTACAGAATCAGGTAAGAGGAACAAAATCATTTCCTTTAGGAATATTGCCAAAGAAACAAGTTTTCATTTAAAAAAAATAGAAACGTCTATGTGGATACAGCCAAATGACTCTGCATTTAGGAAACTATCATCATAAAGAGGCTGTAGCACTTTCTTTGTTAACTGTATTACTTTGATCTTGCTGCACCATGCTTTCAACTTCTGGAGCTTTCTTTCTTTAGTGTCCTAAAAGCAACACAATCATTTTAAAGGCTGCAGACTACAACAGCAAGAATTTCTGACTGTTAAAAAAATAAATAAATTTCTTTCAAATTAAAATTATTATAAAAGTGGAGATTACAATAGTTAAGGAAATAGAAAAATAAGCCAATTATGATCTGAGTCTTCGGACTATGGCTCCAATTTATTAATACAAATATCTGTGTATAAAACTTTTTCAAAAAGTTAATTCTGCCAGCCAGACCCTCATACAGAACTTTCCAAGTCTCTGAATTGACTGAATGACCCTATAAACCCATTCTCTGCAAGTTTCTGCTACAGAGCTATAGTAACCTCCATCACTGATGAAGCATATACTGGAATCATTTCCCTATTATTTTTATAGTTGTCAAAAATAAACTGCTGACGTAATTTAATCATCTGAGGAAGAAGTGGCAAACTAGGCACACAGTACTAATTACAAAATCACGAGCAATGGCCAACAATATTATTAGAGGATTATCCGTGACTTGCAAACCATTCAGTATTTCTATACTAAACAAGAGAAATTATAGTGTGTGATTTAGTGTAGCAGGTTAAAAAAAAACTCATAAAGATTTCAGACCAAAATTTACCTATGTATTTTTAATTTTACTGTATCTGTCCTGTTTCTTCAAATTTTCCTCAATTTTCAAAGCCTATAAATTTATATCAGCCAATACGGTATCTAACTAAAATTATGTTTAATGCCATAATATCTTAATTTTACTATATTAAAAATGATAAATTACTACCTGGCCAATTCCTCTATTAGCTGGCAGGCTCATCAGAAAGAAGCAGGGCATTTTTATTCCATCAGCTATGGTAAGTACAGAATAGGAAGAAGAGAGATGCGATTCCTTTTCCAAGTCCTCTCTTTAACTGAGACTTGCTTTTGATAAATGAAATCTTCCCATTCCAAATAATTGGGCAACAGGCACTGCAGGAGACATGATCACTCGCTCAGTCTCAAACGCCTCGCCAGGCAGCTGCAAGGTTTCCATGCTCAGACAACAGTTTTCAGAAGCAAACACCAGAGACAATACAAATCATTTCAACCCTGATTTCATCGCAAACGATTTTAAAATACAGTACTGACCTAATATATTTTGTGGGCATGTAGTGTTTGTTGTAAGTGGTAAAATTTAAGACATTTAATCTAAAATTTTCCCTAAAAAAATTTCCATTTTTCCTAAAAAAAGGAAGACATTTTAGTAGAAAAAGAAAAACAAGCAGCAGAAGTGGCTAGGTAATTGAAACTGAAATTAAAAAACAAACATATAAGCAAAAAGCAAATACAAAAAAGCACAGTCCTATAAGGAACAGTCAGCTTGGCACAGTGAAGACTAAATGTAAGACACAAAAGACAAACTGTGTAATAAATAGGGCCACAGTTGTAAACTGTCATTCTCCCTCCAAGACGCTGAAATTGCACTCTAGTTCTCTTGGGAAGCAGCAGAGTTTACAGGAAGAGTGGGTAGGAAACAGCTGTACAGGGCAGGTATCGTGTATACATTTTTTAGAAAATTATAATTCTACAATCCCAAGGGAATAGAGGTTATAGTCACTGAATGACTGATACTATGTCCTCTTCATGCTTCAATTATTTTTCAATACCTAAAAATGAGGAAGAATAGAGAAATCCTTTTTAGTTTTAACTCATGTTTCACATAATCATGAAAAATGAAGGAAGTAAAATATGTCAACAGTTTATAAACATTTTAGCCATAGCTTTGACCACTTTCCCCAAAATTTAAACAAAAAGCAGTATTAAATGATTTGATTTCTTCTCCTTTTATTTACCTTTTAAGTAGCACTTTACAAGTAGAAAAATGTTTAAAAGGATTTCTGCCCTTCAGTTGTTTTTCCTTCTTCCCCAATAAAGCTATAGGTCAACTGAATATATGGATTACATTTATAGTAAAAAGAAAAAGATGGTTATACTTTGAACCATTACAGTGGTTAGTGACATTCTTAAAGACAACTAACTAGCCGGTAGGTGTCAAGGTAAAAATAAGGGGTGGGGCTGAAGGGTCAGAGACAGACAAATGTTTATGGTAAGAAAAGTGACAGTGAAATTAACCACTGCAGTTTTTGTTTATTGTCCATTCCTGGAGCCATCTGCCATGCTGTTACTGAACCTATTTACCTATGCTTTTAGTAAACTCAACCTATCCAGAGTACTGTGCAAGACAGAAGACCTGACATGAAAAATTGGGAAGTATTGGTATTCTCTCTCTCCCTTTTTTTTTGGTGCCGGGGATCAAACTCGGGACGTTGCGTTTGCCAGCCAGGCACCGGAACCACTGAGCTGAATCTCCGGCCCTGGTATAAATATACTGTCATTTTCCCCCGAAAATAAATCCAGTGTTCTGAAATGTTTTTAACATTTAAAAATAATATAGAATTTCTCTGCAGAGTATTTAACTCTTCAACAATTTAGCACTTAGCCTTCCAACCTAGTTGGAGATTGATTGGTTTTAAGTGCTTTAAACATAAGAACCACTCTCCTTTTGACCAGCTATGAAATTAACATACAGATGGGAGGGGGCATTTTTGAAGCAAGTCTCTATGCATTGACTTCAGGCCTCCCTAGTGTTGGAATTACAGGTATGTGCTATCATGCTTGGCTAACAATTTTTTTTTTTTTGGTACCAGCAATCAAACTCAGGACCTTGTGGTTGCCAGGCAGGCGCAGTACCACTGAGCTAAATCCCCAGCCCTAACAATGATATTTTTATATGATAATTTTCAAGTCCTGACAACCTAGTTTAGCTGGGTTCTCTACCTCTCATGTGCTAAACTGTCACCAGTACACCAGGAATAGCTCTATGTATTTCTAAGAAATTAGAGAAATGGATGGGCCATTTTCAGTTTGGATGGGAATTTACTGACCAATCCACAGACAATTAAGGCAGTTATTGTATTTCCATCTTAGCCACAAAGAACGACCCTCACCCAAAAGTCCCAGAACAAGGTGTTAAACTGGTGACTCGTAAGCAGACAAGATAAAAAAGGAAGCTTTCCTTATTTTTGGGCAATACTAGGGACTGAACCCAGGGCCTTCAACCCCAGCCCTTTTGAAATATTTTTTATTTGCAGAAAGGACCTCTGGGCTTGAACAATCTGTGAGTACAGGTGTGCAGCACCATTCCTAGCTAGTAATGACATCTTAACTCATGTAATTCTCAAGAACTATTTCCATTTGACTAGTAAAAGGGGCTCAAAAAAGCTATTTTCCAAAGGAGAACAAAATACAGAAACCATCTGTAATGGGCAGGAAACCAACTATTTCTGTCTACTAAAGTGACCCAATATTAACTATGATATAGTCCAGTCCAAAATGTTCATGTCAATCCAATCAATGCTTCTGATCTACATTTCAATATATAGGGAATAGAAGGGACAGAAGACCAAGGGAATTAGATATGTCAACAATCAGACACACCCAGAAGGAAGTATATGCTCCAGACCACTGGCCTCTTCCTTTACTGTCATTTAAAAGAGGGACTTAAGTAAGTACATGAAAAAATGTCCAGCATTATAGAAATGCAAATTATAACACTGACATTCCAACTTATTCTAGTAAGACTGCTCACTGTCAAGAACTCAACAACAAATGCTGATGAGATTGTGGGGAACAAAGAACCCTTATTTGACCCATTTGGTTCCACTGACCCAGTTATATCTCTTTGGTCTATCCTCTTAGAGAAGCTAAAATCATCCTACTACAATCATACATGCAAACCCATGTTTATAGCAGTACAACTTGCAATATCAAAACCATGGAAGCTGCCTATATGCCCATCAACAGATGAATGGATAAAGAAAATATGATATATATATATAATACACACACACGCACACACACATCATGGAGTACTACTCGGCCATAAAGAAGGATACATGAGTCATTTATAGGAATATGGATGGATTTCGAGACCATAATGCTAAGTAAATATGACGCGGCCTCTCTAATTTAAGAGACCCAAAATAAAAAAAAATTTAAACAGCAAAAGAAAGAGCCATGTTAAGAAACAGGGAGGCAAGGCAGACTGTAAAGTTGGGAAGGGGGTCTTGGGGAAAGAGAGCAGGGGGTAAAAAAATGATCAAGAGATATGTATATGTATCAAATACTCAAGATGAATATAAACACTATGTATCACAAAAATGTACTAATTAAAAAAAAGAAAAAGTCCTATTCTAGGAAAAAAAGGAATAAGTAGAAAGAAGGGGTTAATCTAGATAAAACAGACAAGGGATAAAACCAAAGCAAACAGCCCTGGATTACGCCCTGGTTTAGAAAAATTCTCTGTACAAGACATTAAAAAAAAAATGGACAGAGGTTGGGGTTGTACCTCAGTGGTAGAATGCTTGCTTGGCACACAAGCCCTGGGGCTACTCCGCAGCAGCGCATGTGCACACGCACACAAACACACACACACACACACACACACACACACAGACAGAGACAGGAGAGGGCGACAGATCTGAATGTGAACTGACAGCAGACAGTTTTAGACACTGGTTTTGTTAGGTACAATAATGTTACTGCAGCTATGTAGGAAAATGGTGTGTTACAGAGACTTGTTAAGTCACGAATCTAACGGTTTTTTTTTTTTGGTACCAGGGATCGAACTCAGGTCCTTGCACTTGTGCAGCAGGCGGTGAAACCACTGAGCTAAATCCCTGGCCCAACGAATCTTATCTTTTCTGCAGAGGAATTTTTAAAAGAACTAAAATAAAGCAATTAAAAGTAGAACAAAGTTAGATTCAAATTTAGGTGGAACTCTGAAGTCCTTTTCATCATAGAACCCTTTTAAATTGATAGCTATTAACTAATCATACTGTAGAAGAGAATGTTCAGAGTATATTTCTAAGCTAAAAAGCAGGCACATGTACTAGAATAAATGTTGTATGTTACTTGAATAGTTATTAACAGTTCAAATTGTTTAATTAAAAATAAATACAAAATTCAGAAATCTGTTAGAAAAAATCATTCATAGTTTCTAATGGAAAAGGGACACAGAGATGCATTAAAAAAATAATGGCCCAATAAATATACATATAAAAATCCAACTTCAGTAATAAACCAATGAGATGATATTTTTGCTTATTAGAAGTTTTGTTTTATTTTGTTTTTGCAGTTCTAGGTATTGAACCAGAGCCTCCATGCTGTGCTGCTTCCCTAGCCGTCTTTTGAGTTTATTTTTTTTTTCCATACCGGGGATTGAACTCAGGTCCATGCGCTTGTGAGGCAGGCAGTGGAACCACTGAGCTAAATCCCCAGCCCAGCCCTAGCCTTCTTTTGAAGCAGGGTTCTACTAAGTTGCCCAGGGAGCTTGAACTTGCAATCTTGTCTCAGCCTCCCACACTGCTGCGATTATAGTTATGTACCACCACATACAGCTGGCTCTATTAGAAGTTTAAAACCATTAATACTCAATGCTGGCAAGGATGCAATAAAAGACAAAATTCTTAACTATTAGGTATTTTAGTGCAGTCTAAAACCTTAAAAATAATTACACTTTGTACTTTCTAGAAATAATCTAAAAGGTGATGAAGTATAAGAAAAGATGCTTCATATTTTAAATTTCATTATAGAATTTCAATTTTGGAAACAAATTAATATATTTTATTAAACTTCCAGTAAAAGTTGTAAAACATGATATATTTATTAGTCAGAATACTAAGAACTATTAAACATGATCTAATATGTTGGATTTAAAACCAGTAAGAACTCAACTCTGAATATATAGCATGAGCTGAGCCATGAAAACATAGAAATCATGCTAGTTACTTTTATAAAAGCATATACATTAAAAGAAAATCATGACACTAACATGAGAATTAAAACATTCCAAAAAAGCCGCCTAGCAACCAACAGCTCAACATTTCCAGGTATAGGTACGCTTCAAAAGCCAGACATGAAACACACACCTGTGAATATGCACACGTTTACACCTGCTTGCCTCCACCACCTCGAAGTGCTACTGGCTGGCTGTTCTGGACAAATGCGCCTCCTCCACGAATCGCACTTGGATGAGTTGGAGAAGCTGCTGGATGCTGCCCAGGACGAATAGGTTTAGCTAACATGAAAAACAAAGTCTGAATTAGAATAAGGCATAAGACACAACTGCAATGACTCTTACATCTTTTTTTTTTTTGAGGTGGAAGACAGGGTTCTCACTATGTAGCCCAGGCTGGCCTTTACTCATGGTGACCCTCCGGTCTCACCCTCCTGAGTGCTCAGATCACAGGTGTGTGCCACCACATCCAGCCCAAGTCTTTATTCTCTCTTCCTTCCTAATTGTGTTGATTTCGTACGTTAGAAATCAAAGCCAGCCAAATTCCACCAAGACAAAACATAAAATTCAGATAATGCTTTCAACTAAATCAAAGGGTTCAAACCAAGCATAGCTTAAGGGTTCCAGCATCCCCTTACTAACCAATCTGTGCAGAATGCCCTCTTCTGGCCATGTTCTTTGACCGGACTGCTTCCTTTATGCGGTCTACTTCTTGCTGATAGCGCTTGCGATCACGAGATGCATTTTCTTTGGCTTCTTTCAGTGCTGACTCCAAAGCTTTCACTCTCTCGGCTGTGGCTCGAAGTCGCTTCTCTAACTTAGGAAGTTCACAGCGAAGATCTGCATTGTCACGTACCAACTGGAGGCACACAAAGAAAACAGGGTTTCTTGCTTTAACAAACTGCAAGCATTTCATACTTATTCTATTAAATTTTTCCACTTAGCTAGTTAGGGAAGAACATGCAAGAACACACACATTCATACACACATTTCTCACAAAGATAGACTTCATTTTAGAGGACTGGACTGACTGGGTTGTTCTTTACCCCTGCTAGGCAAAGACAATAAACTAGAAAGTAGCAATTGTGCATGGTGCTTTCTTCAATAAAACTAATCTGGTGAAATGAATATCCTTTTAGGTACATTAAAAGCACAAGTAGCCTAAGTTTGGCAAGCCCCTTAGTAAGTGAAGACAAGAAAAGCAAGGGAGGTTGAGGCAGGAGGACTGCTATGAGTTCAAGGCCAGCTTGGGCTACATGGTGAGGTCAAGGTTAGCCTGAACTACACAGCGAGACACTCTCTCAAAAAAACCACAGCAAGCATCACTTCTTCAAGGAAAAAACCCTTCCCCATTATATATTTCTGAGAATGGGGCAATAAATATAAAAAGACCAAAAAAGGATAAACAAAAGATTGTATATTAACTGCAAAAACCTATCAAGTAAATTAAGAAAAAATTGAAAGTCCTGAATTTCTACAGAGGAAGAATACATGTTCTCTTTCATAATACAGTTGTTAAAAACATCAACTCCTCTAAAGTTGCAGCTTCTTTATATAATTAATTAACAATGAAGTGCCTCGGGGTATAAAAACCTCTTAGGACTCTGAAGGATTAAAATGCTTTCTGCTCTTCCATTTTTGACTCTTACAATGTTGCAGGCCCCACAGAACATATTCTTTATTACCTGCTTGTGCACCTTAGTGAGTTGTTCAAGATTATTTTCAAGAAAGGAGATTTTCTGCTTTTGGGCAGCACTGCCTCCAGTGTCATCAGAATCGATCTCGGCGCTCTGAGAAAAGGAGGTCGACAGGAGACTTTAAGGAGCAAAAAACCGAATCTGAATGACACACACTGACACGACAAAGTAGAATGATCTCATTTCTGACATGAATCATCACCTGCATCTGCAGTACTGTGTTACCTTTTTAACTCTGGTAGCCAAGTCCTGAACAAAAAGCTTGCGTAGATTGTGCAAAGTCTGAAGCTCTTTTGCCTTTAATTCAGAACAGAAATATTTTTGGAATCAGTTTTCAAACTCCAAATTAGCAGGTGGGGGCGGGGGGGGAAACCCATACAATACTCCCAATCCTGTTTATTTTCGTATTTTTCTTACCACTGTCTCTTCCAAACCCTTCAAGTCTTGTCGTGCTTGCTCTCGTCTGTCCTGCATAACCCTAGTGGCAGAGAACACACACACCCATGTATTATTATCTGATTCCAAACTTCTACCCTTATGTATAGCACAAGAGTTGACTCAAACCTTTTTTCATCTGAAAGGATTAGTTACTAAGCTCAAATGAGAAAGATACTTATATAACCTCTTAAACCTGTAGTTTAGAGAAACCATCCTCATGTAACAATGGAATGGAAGAGATGAAATAAAATGTAACAGAATTCAAATAAGAATGACTCAAATTTTTATTTTAAAATGTGCCACATGTAGCATTATACCACTATTTATCCAAAATGATATTAATTGGGAATTACAGTACTACAAACTGTCAGAGACTAACATTTTTACATGAAAATTATTCTAAATAAAACTGTGGCTGTAATTCAGAACAATCTTTATAAAATCAGCTCTGAACTGGACCTGATTGTATAACTGTTTTAATGAGAGCAACTGATTTACCAAGTGTCTCTCACAAACCGAAGGTATGTGGAAAATTTTAATCTTGAGTTTTCTACCTACTCAGATTCTATAAAACCGAGTATTAACTCCGCAAATGAGAAAAAGTAAACAGTTAAAACCTCTGAAAAGACAAAGCAAAACAATAATTGTATTTTATGAATAATCAAACCTGACAAATTTTCAGTTTGTGGTAGATATTAAAATTTTCTAAATTAATGTCACTTTTTAGGCATATTTTTATGATTGTTCTTAAGGTAATATGGTGACAAAGAGACAGCAAGCACATTTGTAAATCAGAGTCTAAAGCTTGAGTACACTGTTGATGAGACCTTGCTTTCCTTAATGCGAAGTGTGTGGTATAGTTATTTTGAGTTCTTAGACATAGATCAATTCAGAAGACTGATATGCCCAAGGGGAATACCTAGAATCCTCTAACATACTTTTTTACTTTTAAACGTTAATTACAACAATTACTCACGTAAGTTCATGTAGTTTTCTGCTCTTTTCCTGATCTGTAGCTTTCAATTTCTCATGTTCTACTCTTAGACGTTCTTGCTCTAACATCATTTTCTGGTTTTGGCTGACAAAAAGAGAAAAAAAGAGAACATGTAAGACAGGTTTAACCTCAGAGTTTTCTAAATGTCACATCAAAAATGATCACAAATATATTAAGTACTAAATTCTATAATCTTGTATTACAAATACCCAAGGCCTCTTCTGTCAAAGCCATACAATATTTTTTATATTCTGATTTGAAATGCTATTATTCTAGTCTCTGAACCTTTTCCTCTACTTCCAATGGATAGTAATAAGACCCATATCCCAAATTTTCTAATCACTTTGTTTTGATACTGTTCTCTGGTTCTTACTAAGAATCATTAAAGATCTCTAAGTTTTATTAAGTCTGTATAAGAATGCAGCTCCAGAAGTAGTGACAATGGCTTCCAGATATACTTAGATGACAACGTCTATTTAAAAATAACTTCTGAGGGGCAGGGATTTAGCTCAGTGGTTCCTCTGCCTGGCTCACAAGCACAAGGTCCCGAGTTCGATTTCCAGTACCAAAACAAACAAAACTTTTAAAACCTACACTTTCCAATTAAGCTTTTCTTTCAAATGATTTGTAAATTTTGGTACCTATTTGGAATGATGAGTTTAGACAGGATTTTGTTTCTTTTTCCTGAATATTTAAAACCAAAATATGTAGGAAAATTTTTCCAAAACTTGACCTAGACCTTAAAAGTTTTACTCATAAATGGGAAAATCACTTTCCCACTCAAAATTTTCATTTAAAACTGCAGGTTTTAAACAAGGATATATTGTTCATTAGTAACCTATTCCTCTGTCTTGTCAATCTTGCCCGATATAGTGGTGCATGCCCATAATCTCAGCACTCTAGGAGGATGAGGTAGGAGGATTTCAAGTTCAAGCCTAGCCTGGGCAACTTATAAAGATGCTGTCTCAAAATTAAATATAGGGCCGGGGATTTAGCTCAGTAGTGCCGTCGCCTGCCTCACAAGCACAAGGACCTGAGTTTGATCCCCAGTACCAAAAGGGTCTAAGAGATGTAGCTTGGTGCGAAGCTGCCCCAGGTTTAACCCCCAGTACACAAACGTACATACGTACACAGTCAAGCTTTCCATATGAGTTTCTAATGTTGAAGACAAAGAAGTATTATACTTACTCTTGAAGATCAGTTATAAGTTTTTCTTTTGCCTCAACTTCATCTCTCAAACTACTGATTTGTTTTTGATGAGTTTCCCTGTGACTCTGGATCTGCTGTTCAACAGCTTGCTACAATTTTTTGGAAAAAAGAATATTAAAGTCAGGCTAATGAAAATTAATAATGATGAATTAAGTCAATGGAACCCAATGTAACATTAAACTTGCCTTAACTTCATTTGCAGTCTGAACTTTATTTAAGTGCTCCTTTTCCATTTCGTGGACCTTTTCTGTGTAGGTAGGAAGGAAAACAGAAGGGCAAAATAAGCTTTAAGGCTTCTGTTTTGAACCAAGAAAAAATGCCTCATGAGTAGCATGTTCCTCAGCAGTACTCTAGAAGCTCAACGATACCTTGACCAGTATACTGAAGTTAAATTCACTGTGTTGACATGAAGGGAAATGAGAATGCTTGTAAGGTCCCTATGTTAAGATTTACATGCATCCACATACATAAAAACTTTGTAGCTTCACGGGCAATTCCTAGATTGGCTACTGACATATTCAAACACAATCTCAAAAATGTCAAAGCCAAATTAAACTGTATGATTTGCCTCTCTTCCCAAGTTATTCACATTCCCACTATTTTCTGCCAGCCTGACTATAAAAGTACAATGACGCTAAAGTGTAAAAAGAAATCAAGGGCCGGGGATTTAGCTCAGTGGTTCCGCCGCCTGCCTTGCAAGCAGAAGGACCTGAGTTCGATCCCCAGTACCAAAAAAAAAAAAAAAAAAGAAATCAATGTAGTTACAACTCATGAACAACTGG
>NW_004624805.1:4483321-4554786 GCF_000247695.1 Heterocephalus glaber
AAAAAAAAAAAAAGATACAGAAGATCCATAGAAGTATACTGCTAAAGGAAAACCAGTTTGAAAGGGTACATACTATATTAAAAGTCCAACTTTATAACACTTTGGAAACTGAAACTGCAGAGATGGTAAAAAGGGTTGTTGCTAGGAGTTCAAAGGGCAACAATGAATAGGTAATGCACAGAGGATTTGCTAGGGTGGTGAAATTATTCTATACAATACTGTAACAGTAAAACTATAAACTTAGACAGCTGGGTGTGGTGGCACATGCCTATAATCCCAGAATTTGGAAGGCTGGGCCAAGAGGATTGCCATGAGTTTGAGGCTATTCAGTGCTTCATAGTGAGTTCAAGGCCATTCTGAACTAATAGCAAGATCTTGTTTAAAACAAACAAAACCCCCCCCAATAACTATAATATTATGTATCTGAAGAGTCATATAACTGTGAAACTGAACTATATAGTAAAAAATCAACCAAAACATCAACAACAAAAAAAACATATGGGACTTAGCCAGGCATGGTGATGGATACCTATAATTCCAGCACTCTGGGAAGCTGAGGCAGGAGGTTGGTCGCAAGTTCAAGCCCAGTCTGGGCAACTTAGCAACATTTTGTCCCCAAATAAAAAAGGGCTGGGGACAATGTAGCTCAGTGTAAAGGCCCTGGGTTCAAATTCTATTACCGCAACAAACAAAACCAACATTAGCATCTTTCAAAAGATTTCTATGGAAAAGAAGGTACAGATAAAAGTATGGTAAAACTGTAGTAACTGATAAATATGGAATTCATTATATTAGTCTAATTATGTTTAAAATGGTTCAAACTAAAATGTTTCTAGAGATTTAAGTACTACTCATCTTTTATTTTTTAAAGGCAAGGTTTTGCTATGTAGTCCAGGCTGGCCTTGGACTTGTGGAGATCCTCCTGCCTCAGCTCCCTAGTGGCTGGGATTATACATATGTGCCACTACATCTGGCTTCATCTTTTACTTTTTTTTTTTTTGGTACCGGGGATCGAACTCAGGTCCTTGCACTTGCAAGGCAGGCGGCGGAACCACTGAGCTAATTCCCAGCCCTTACTTTTTTTTTTTGTGAGACAGAGTCTCACTTTGTAGGGGCAGTGATGGTATGTGCCATCATCTTTTACTTTTATTTAAGCATTTAAAGCAACAAGAAGCTAATTAATGTATGAGTTTCCTCCCTTAGCTAATTTTCACTGTTGTTACAAGCAAATACTTTCATAAATGGCAATTTATTAAGACAACTTCTAAGTGCACCATCTTCACACAGTTGAGGAAAAGAACCAAACACGAGGTCCAGTAAGTGCTACTCATTGAACAGTCTGTTTAGGGCCCTCCTCCACTCCTCTCTCCTCCTTTATGGAAAGTGGAGTTAATACCTTGTAGCACATGTGTCTGTGTGAGGACAGGGTTCGAAAAGAATTTTGTGAAAGTACTGAACAAAGTACAAGCTATCCACAGTCATCTTACTTAGCAGGTTGCCATATTTACCTTGACATCATTGTTTCCCACAGCAATCCCTATTTCCGCAAGGTCTTTCAGTAAAGACGCCATCATCTCAGCTGCTCTTTTTTTCTGGTGGTTGGTCATTTCCTTAAGTTTCTGAAGCTCAGCATCTATACTCACTAATGTTGCCTTGCAGAATTAAAAATAAAAAGTAGCATTAAACTATTAAGGAGATCAAATACTCTATTTTTAATGCAACACAGTGATTTTCAGTCAATGTATTTTGGTAGTGATGCCATCATTTTCAAGTGCTTGTTTCTTGTTTGGCTTAATTATCAGAAGGGTGTATGTCCACCCAGTTTAATCTACATATGATACCAGTCCCCTTGAAGCTCTCAAAACAGCATAAATGCTACTACTATAAATGTTCAAATTATAAGAAATTTTCTCCATTCACTAACAATAATATTATCTAAGCATATAAAAAGATTCTAAACACTAGGGGTTGCTAACTCCTATAGCAAAGGAGTGCTGATTTCGGCTCCACAATTACAACTGTCTTAAAGACCAAAACCCGCATCAATCTGCAGTTCTAAGAAAGTCCTGTTTTTCCACTAAATAGAAATCAGCTTTGCCAATATTATAACTCAGGTAAAGCTCTGTGGTATTAAACTGTAACTTCAAGCCAATTAACTGTTAACTTTGGAGATTAGAAAAGGAAAATGAACTGATCAGGGGCAGAAAAACTTTTAGGAGTGCTACTTTGTAGCTCTGAGTGCTTTCCTCTGTATAAGTGGACATAAATATGGAACTAGGTGGTGGGCAATGATCCCTAGTACAACCAGGTGATTTCTAAAGAAAAAGCAGGCATTAAAGACAAAACATAAGCAGACAGCTGATCAAGAGTGATACTCAAACAGTCAGCTTTCATAGACTACTGCTGGCATCACTGCCCTATTATAACAACACATAAAAATCTCCATCTACTAGAGAACCACAAGATTCTAGTCTGAGGTGAAGGCAACTATTCCAGGTTATGAGAATAGAACAGTGAACAAAACAAATTATATGAAGCTATACTATATATCCTTATGACTACTCCAAAAATTCACTTAAATAGCTTTTTATTTTGAACAATCTAATAGTTTATAGTAAACAACTAGGAGCTTTTAATTTGTTTTCCCTTTAACATTAAGAGTTACAGCAGAAAGAGCCAATATCTTTTAAAATACCATGTAAGGGGCCAGGGATTTAGCTCAGTGGCTTCACACTGCCTGCTACGCAAGCGCAAGGAACCGAGTTTGATGCCCGGTACCTAAATAAATACATAAATAAAATAAAATACCATGTAAGTTACTTATTAATAGACCTTTCAGATACCAAGAAGGTATCTCTATTTCTAAGACTTCATATACAGGAGGAACTACAGTTGAGACATGAGGCCTTTGAGAATAGATGCTATTAGTCACAGGCTTATACAGAAATAAGTTAACTTAAATAATTTTTCAATTAACATTTCTTGTCATGAAGTATTAAGCTAAGCCAAAACTATATCCTACCGATTTCTGATTCAATTCATCACTAAGCAATTCATATTGCTTAGTTTTATCTTCAACTTCCTGAGACTTCTGATCATAGTTGACAGCAAGTTCCTCCAAGGCCTGTAAAACTTCTTTTACTTCTTCTTTAGAAGCATCGTTTTCTGCTTGAAGGCGGTTCAACTCAGCTTGCATATTGTCTTGATCTCTTCTGGTAGATGCCAGAAGCTATTAAGAAAGAGTAAAGTATCCATTTTCACCAAAAGTATACAGGTTTAAAAAGAAAAAAAAAAATTTCCTTCATCACTCAATAACAGGCACAAGGGAAATGAAGCGTGGATGCTTCTAGGTGTGCCAACATTTATTCACTCAGCAGATTTATTGAGTATTTACTATATTGTAGGCATGATACCAGCCACTGTGGCAGATAGGAAATAAAATCAAGAATTTGCCTTTGAGGAATCTACAAAAAGAGAAGACATGTATGTACATAAATGTGCATGCAGTACAAGACAGAACGAAAGAGCTAAAAAAGAGAAACAGGACAGAAAAAAGAAAAAGGGAGCTATTTCCAGAGGGAAGTGAGAGAGAAAACTTGGATAGAACAGGCAAATTATAGCCATGTACCAATTAATATAAGAGGAGAAAAAGGTATTCTGGACTCATCAATAGTATACACAGAAATAAGAAACTAGATATTCAGAAGACTTGCTCAAAAGTTTAGATTTTCTTTGGAGAAGAGTGGCATCTGTGTTACGCCTTGGATACCCTAGTATCGGCGGGTGTCTAACTGGAGGACAGACAGGAGAGCAAGCACACGAGCACTGCCATCAGCAGGCCAGTGGCTTCTTAGTAAGGACACCTGAAAATGTGCACATGTTGGGTTTGGGGGAGCAGTGCTAGGGCCTTGTGCGTACTAAGCAAGCTCTCTCCTCCTAAGCTACATTCCTAGCCCTGTGGGAGTGTTGCTGAGAGTTAACAGCACTGAGGAATGGGGGGTCAGGGATACCAAATGTTCTGTAAGGTATAAAAGGAAAAAAGTCATCCTTCCCAAATGTAAATAGGGCCCTTTGAGAAACAACGCTGTAATTGAAAGAAGGGTAAGGATGAACACAATAGGATTAATTTCACTTATGGGTCAACCAGTGAAGATAAAGATGTAATTTTTTTTATACAGTGGAGTATCTGCCATAAAGGATGAGCTTCAGACATTTCTAGTTAAATAGATGCACCTTGAGACCGTACTCAAGTGAGATAAATCGGACCCATGTGTTTAAATATCAACCACACTGTTTCTCTGGTGTGGGAAACTGAAAGTGGAAATAAGGACTAAAATGTATGACAGATATTGGGAAATGGGAAGAAAATGTTCAAAAGGGAAGAGGAACAAGGGAGAAAAGAAAGAGACGTGAAAATAGAAGGAAAAATTGGAAATAAAGCTTTTGTACATAGTGAGAGGAGGGGCTTGAGGGAAGGAGGAAATGGGAAAGGAGGCAGGATGTATCATGTACAGGTCCAAATTCTCCATGGTAAGTGTTATCATTACATATGCCTAAAATGCACCAATAAGGGTTTTGTGAGGCAGGCGTGGCTTCTTGATTTCTTTTTTTTGATACCAGGGATCGAACTCAGGACCTTGCGCTTGTGAGGGAGGCGTGGTACCACTGAGCTAAATCCCAGCCCTAAATGTTTTGCTACAAAAAACCAAAAATCTCACTGATGGTGGTATCTTTTCCTACTGGCGCTGTACAATCTCTCATCCCAGGAAACTCAAATAAGGACCATTTTCTCAATTACCCACATGCAGTTCTTGCTGAGATTAAATCAGGGTCCAAATTAGGTGACAAGAAGGCAAAACAAATGTGAAAGAAGGAAGATGAAGATGGCAAACCAGACTGACTAGACATGGGGAGATACAGTGAAACAATGACATTCTCATTTCCAAACAAAGCTACCCAAAATTATACCATTATTAAAGACAAAGTCAGTGGGATTCAGAAGCCAGTATTTTTCTTTCTTACATAAAAAAACTGTGTTTCACAGATGTATTCCTTCATGCCTATGTGTGAACACTTCATGGAAGGGGAATAAGATGATAGCTGCATTTCAGGCAAGTAAAGTAGATGATAGTGTAGGAAGCCAAGAGATGTGTGTTACAGGAACGAATGCTTTTAAACAGATAAATTTTAAAAAGAAAAAAACCCCTTAAGTGAAAGTTAATCTTTGGTTCGATGACTCACTACATGGTATCACTCCCATAGAATATATAAAAATGAAGCATAAACATACTCAAAAATTTTAAATCATACTTAGTATATTGAGCTGTGTAAATTGTCTTTATACTTACATGACAAACTTTAAAACTTTTCTAAACATACTACGAAAAGTCAACTTACCTCTTCCTGATCCAACATTTGTGTCTTCAATTTCTCTACCAGTTGGCTCTGCTGGTTAATTTCTTCATCCTAGAATTTCAAAAGCATCCAGCTAACAAAGTAGCTCACAACTTGGCTTTGTTTCCCAAAACAAAATTTTAAATTACTACTCCAAACTATTCTAAACCTGTCTCTCTAACTCAATGTGGCTTACTCTAATCTTGAGAAAATTTGAAACAAGGGCCGGGGATTTGGCTCAGTGGTTCCGCCACCTGCCTCACAAGCTCAAGGTCCTGAGTTCGAGCCCCAGTAACAAAAGAAAATTTGAAGCAAATGATTTCAATGATCAATAATATTTTTATCATACAACAAAGCAAAAGGTTTCATTTATGAAAGCCATATTCATGAAACACTGCATTTTCCAAGACAAGGACTCGCTATGTTGTCAGGCTGGCCTCCAACTCGCAGGCTCAAGTGATCCTCCCACATCAGCCTGAGAGGGCCTGAGGCCTGTGCCACTGTGACAGGCTCCTCACAGGCACAGCGGTGATCAGCAAATGCACGGATGCTTAAACTACAGACTTTTTACAGTAAAAGACACATTGCCAAGAACAACAGGATAAGTGCGGTAACTTGAGAGGGATTGATGACAATGTATCTTTCACTGTAATAAAAATATCTGTACAAATTTAAGTACTCAATGTATTTTTAAATCATACCTTGTACTTTAAATGGTGAATGTTTAAAGCTATTATAGAAAGTGGTCACGTAGCCACTTCAAACCTGCCATCTCTGCTTAAAATACACTACCAAAAAAAATAAACTAAAAAACGAACTTAAAAACATTTTCCTGTACTCTCCTCGCTGCTCTTATCCCTATTAACTTCATAATTTATTTTTCAACCATTCACATTACTAATTTCAACAGAGTAAGAAGATATTGTTCCCATTCATCTCTTCTATCATATTTTATTAGAATCCTCAGATCCATGCTTCTAAGCGGTCACTTTATTAGTACTCTCCAATGACCCAATGCCAAATTTTCCTTAGAAAGTGTTTTTAAGCTTCAAAAAGATGAAAAGCCAGGCACAGTGGCACACACCTATACTCTCAGCACCCTGGGAGGCTGAGGCAGGAGGATTTCAAGTTTAAGCCCAAGCTCAGCCTGGGCAATTTAGCAGGACTCTGTCTCAAAATAAAAAAAATAAAGAGGACTCAGTGCAAAGGCTCTGGGTTTAAACGTCAGCAAACCTCTCCCCGCCACACAGAGAGGGTAGAGAAAAATATGCTTCCAAATTGTGTTTTATATTTTGTCAATATGAAATTTTAAAGGTTAATGGAAATCAAAGGAGGTATATGTAGATATACCCTAATATTGAAATGTGAAAAATAAGAAAAATACCTGTCAATAATATTCTAAAACAAAACATAAAATAAACAACACACACCTTGTCATCAAGTTGTTTGTACAATTTAGCAATTTCTTCTTCACACTTTCTTCTCTCTCCATCAGTAAAACTTCCAGTAACTCCAATCGTGGCTGCTGGTTTGTCATTGGTAATAGTAACATCCTTATCTACTGTGAAAGCTTCCATATTGGCTTTCTCTTTGTCAAACTGTTCATCAACAGGTACTGTCTCCCCTAAAACAGACAATTACATGGTTAATCTACATGTCTAAAAATTTCAGTTTTACTCCATTTCATGGTTTGTTCACTCTATATTATTTTGAAATAATGACTTCAAGTTCAGATTCTTCTGCTTTGGTTAGTTCTGCTCTTTGTGTTCCCTATTACATTTTTCATTTCTTTCCTCCCTCTCTTTTTGACAGTACTGGGGATTGAACCCCAGGCCTCACACATGCTAGGCAAGTGCTCTCCCCCACTAAGATTTAGTCCCAGATCCTTTGTTCATTGTATTTTTCAGCTCCAGGAATTCTTTTTTTCCCTGAATGTATCTGATCTGTACACCTGGGTTGTGCTGCCTGCAAATGTGCAGTAGCTACTTGAAAGCCCTTCTACAAGTTAGCCCACCCACAAATTCTAGGCAGGCTATCAGGTGTGGCAGTGAGGCCCACGGCCAGGTGGGACAGTGCTGGGGCAGGCCAGATGCTTGGGGCCCCGGAGGCCTGTGTGCTGCTGAGGGCTCTCCAGGTCCTGGCGCTGCTAAACCTGGAGACTGAGTCCATTTCACGGGCCTGAAGCCTTCCCAATGCTGGGCTTTCCTGTAGCAGGCGCAGTCAAGGTCCATGGCAAGAGCCAGCTCCCTGGTCTCTCTTTCTGTCCAAAAGGGCACTGTCTCGGGAAGGGGGCGGTGACGAGACCAATAAACTGTCCTGCCTACCCTCTGCTTTATTACTGGGCTACAAATGGGCACTGGTTTCTTGGTGCTTGTGAAGTCGCTTGTGTGTGTGAATAGTTATCCAAATTAATGCTTCTGCAGAGGGTGACGGCTGGAGTTCTACTCCACCACCTTGCTTTGTCCTCTCTCACTCCACTTCAACAGCTCCTATCAACTGTCCTGTCTGCTCACTGCCCGGGACCTGAATGCTTGCAATCACCTTTGACTGTCCCCAGCCTTTGATATCCAGTCAACAAATCTTGTCATTTTGTTGCTTCCACCCTTATCTGGGTACCCTGTCATGCTTTCACTTCCTAACCAGCATCTGTACTGTTATACTTATTTCAGGTAAAATCAAAATTAATGTAAAAGACTACATCTGAAAACGCCTAAATTCTTTAAAAATAAAAACTGAAATGGTCATGCTTTATCATTTTCATTTATGTTTCATAACAAAACCTTAAGTTTATAAAATAACTCTAAATCTGTATTCAACAGATGGAAGATGTCAAATTCTAAAGTTATTACCATTACGCCACCGATTGAGTTCATTTTCAAGCCACTGAATGGTGTTCCGCAGGGTCTTATTTTTTTCTTTCTCTTTTTCATACTTCTTTTTCCACTGTTCTGCAGTTAACTCTACATTGACACAAACTGTATTCTTAATTGTTTTGGCTCTAAGGTAATTAGAGGGGAAAAAAAGGATGTCTAGTTATCGTCTAGTTCTCAGACTGAATACTAAAAGCTGTAATGTATGTTTATTCACCACCCAACTAAATGTGATTCGTAAACCAACTAAATGAGTCAGCCATTTAAAATCTGTGAATAGTTAAAAAACGGGGAAAAACCCTACTGGAGAAAACAACAACAACCACCCCCACCCCCACCCCCACCCCAAGGAGATATACTTTCTCAATTCACATGCAAGGCTAAATTAAGAAAACAGAAGGTCAAAGACAAGGTCATCATTACTGATTTTCCTAACCATCTCATACAGATTACTGAACTTGCCAAGTCTGTCAACTGGCTTATTCTTATTTTCATTAGTGGTGAATTAAAAGTTTCTTATAGGGCCAGGGATTTAGCTCAGTGGTTCCGGTGCCTGCCTCACAAGTGCAAGGTCCCGAGTTCGATCCCCAGTACCAAAAAAAAAAAAAGTTTTTTATAAAAATTTAATTAGACTTTTATGTGTGTGAAAACTTAACTCAAACCCAAGTGGCTTAAAATATGGACCTAACTTGTATTATTTGTGTCTCTCAATTCAAAATATGTCCAGCACAGTAAAAACATGAACTAATTTGATCAGTAGGTATCTGACGTCGATAAATTTAACAAACAAAACCACAAATGTAATAAATTTTGTAATTATAAAAAACAAACCTTTGACCAAACAGGAGTGTAGATTTTGTTTCAGACTCATTATATGATGATGGGGAGCAGCAAATGACAATAGTGGTCCTACAGTTACCACCTAATGAGTCCTGAAGAATTCTTGTCATTTTACTATCTCGATATGGAACGTACGTCTACATGTAAAAACAGAAAACACATTATTCAATGGGTTTCTCTATTATAAAATAAGGTAATATAATCATAGTTATTTCACTTAGTTTAACTGCTTTTATTAAGATGTCAAATAGAATATACACACTAAAGACTAACATTGATTCAAAGACTGAATCCTTTGCTCATCTCAGCACTATATGCATCTATATTTAAATAAATCCCTAAAAAATAACAAAAATAAAGACATGACACTCACACTACCCTCAGCCAAAGCAGAAATGACATTTCCAAGAGCAGAAAGTGACTTGTTGATGTTCTTAGCTTCATCCAGCACAGCACCTTCAGCTCCAGTTTTACTAACCTATACATAAGATTCCAAAATAAAGAGACAAAATTAACTTCCAGGTGACTTTCTTTGAATTTTCTAAGAAATTTGTAGAGGTCATCAATAACCAGCAGGCAGAGAATATGAAAAAGCTTCACGATGTTTTTGGTCAAGCATTCACTCTAAGGGACTAATATTCCTTGAGTATGACTCTACTAAGAACTTGGTCAAGCAACTACTTGAATAAGAGTATGATAAAAGAAATATCAAATTTTATATTTAGTTCCTGCTCTTGAAAAAACACAACCTCCATGAAATTTGTAGTTCATTAATTGGTTAATCCTTTTGTTACACTGAAAAAGAGAAAGTTAAATGTTGACATTAAAAAATAGACTGAGTTTAATACTAGATGAGCAAACCTGCTTTTAAAAAAATGTAAAATGTCTACCCATGTTATAGCTAAGTTAGAATAGTAAGTAATGTTGGCTAAAACAATGATTTCTCAGAACGGCTGTTTTATGAAAGATGTGTATAAGACTTTTGAGTAGAAGAGCTGGATGTGGTGGCGCACGCCTGTAGTCCCAGCACTCGGGAGGCTGAGACAGGAGGCTCACCATGAGTTCAAAGCCAGCTTGGGCTATATAGTGAGTCAAGGTCAGCCTGAACTACAGAGACTGTGTCTCAAAAAAAAAAAAAAAAAAGACTTGAGTAGAAGAGAATAAGGGACATCATTTTAATTACAAGAAAGTAAATTAGGAGAATAGTCATAATGGTCAGATTCATATTTAAATTTCTAATATAAACTAGAATTATATTATATGGGACTATCATAGTGAAATAAACAAAAATAAGTACAACTGACAATATCCATAGGTTCATCCAACAGAGCATGGAAAATATTCAGGAAAAAGACTGCATTTGTACTTAACATATATAGACTTTTTGGTCATTATTCCCTAAACAAGAAAACATCCATTTATATAGCCTTCATGTTGTGCCTGGATTTAAGTACGTAATCTAGAGATGATTTAAAATATATAGGAGGATATGCATAGGTTTTATGTAAATACGGTGGTATCTTACATAAAGAACTTGAGCAACTGTGGATTTCAGTATTCACAGTGAGGAGGAGTAATGGTGGTAGTGGGGTAAATAATCTCGTATGGATACAGAAGAACAACCGTACAACCAAACCAAAAACTAAGGTAGTTACTAGTTTTAATCATTAGTATGTATAAAACAGATGCCAAAAATTAGGAAAGGATACTTTCGATAATTTATGATATATGCTGAATAAGTTCTTAAAACATATAACTTAAGTCAAAGATAGGACCTACTGGTTGAACAATATGGTCAATGACAATAATATGCAACAGAAAAATCAATTTATATAATCATAAAGCATTGGTAATGTTATAATTCTCAAACTACCAAATCAAAATTTCCAAGTTTTTCAGATACAACAACAAATAATCTGTAAGTCCCAATTCAAGGTGAAGTTTAAAAGCACAACTATTTATCAGAATATATACTTACCTTTTCACTACCAGCTAAATCAACCAGATAAAGTTTTCCACTCAGCTTTTGCTCTGTCTGTGTGTTTTCTTGTTTTACATTAATAAGAAATATACTGTGACTCCTAGAGCTGTGTTCATTCATATCTGCAATGAAATTACACAAGCAACTATAAGCATGGCTCCCCCCACACTTTCCCTAAAGCATTATTTTACACAAGTCTGTGATGAGTAAAACGGATAAGAATATCTAGTTATTCTCATCTTCTCAAGGATGTAAATACTGATTTATTAACTAATGTTAATAAATATACTACTTACTTGTAACTGCTACATGTCTGTTGGATTTTCCTTCATCTATGGTATCCATAACTTCATCTGGACTACATACAAAACGTTCCGTGCACCCCTGTGAAATAATTACTTTTAAAAGTTTGTACATATCCTTTAAAAAATTACAAGGCTTTCCAAACAATCATTCTGTTATTTTATGTGTACCTTTACATAGGGAACTCGGTTTTTGTCTTCATGAACTGAAAGGTTGGTCTTTGAAACTGAAAAAGAAAAATAAATAGTACTATTAACACTGGCTGTAAAATAATACAATTGACAAGTTTCCTCTAGCAGCTGAATAATAGTCAACTTTTAAAAGATACGAAAATACTGCTACTAAAGCAAGACCTTGTAGACATAGATTGAAATAGAAACCAAACAGCAATATAGAATTTTAGGTTCACTCCAATCTCTACCATTCATATATTATAAATAAGAACATCAACATAAAATGTCCTATCGCTCACTGGTTTGCCCTAAGACAACATATCTGAGTAGAACGTGGGCTGAGGCTCTCTAAATCCCTAATGTTCTAATGCTCTAATTATTGCTGAAGAAATAGCCATAAATATATTCTTTACACAAGTTACTCTATGTATCAAAAGATACTCAAAACTGTTAGGGGAAAACAGCTGAAGCCATAGGCATGTGCACAGACTACCTGAGTAGGACTCCAATAGGATTATATCAAATTCAAAGGCTTCTATACAGCAAAGGGAAACGTCAACAGAGAAAATCTTTGCCAGCTACTCTTCCAACAAAGGATCAATTACTAGAATGTACACAGAATTCAAGAAAATTAATACCAAAAAAAAAAAAAATCAAATGGGCAAATGAACTGAATAGACACTTTTCAAAAGAAATACAAATGACTATAAGAAATATAAGAAAAAAATGTTCTACATCTTTAGCCATTAGGGAAATAAATATAAATCAAAACTACATTCTTACCCCAGTCAGAATGAGTATCAGAAATACAAAAAAATAATAAATGCTAGTGAGGAGGTTGAGAAAAAGGAGCTCTTTTACACTGCTGGTGGGAATATAAACCAGTACAACCACTATGGAAATCCATATGGGAGTTTCTCAAAAAACTAGGGCAGGTATCATTTGATCCAGCTACACTACTCTTCAGAATATTCTCAAAAAAATTAAAGACATTATTCTATAGTAATACCTGCATTCCCAGTTACTGTGGCACAATAATAATAGCTAAGCTGTGGGGACAGGCTAGATGTCCATCAATAGATAAATGGATAAACAAAATGTGGTATGTGGTATATATACACCATGGATTATATAGCCATAAAGAACACAATTATTTCAGGAAAATGGGTGGAATTAGAGACCACCAAAATCCTCAAAGTTAAATATGGCATGTTTTCTCTTATTCAAGAAATCTAAGGAAGGGGGAAAAAAAGAGTTGACAGCAAAGTAGAAGGTAAACTACTAGAGATAAAGAAGGGGATGGGGAAAGGAGAGGGATAAGGACAATGAATGGTGAAAGCCAAACTATATTACATGCATATAGCAATACACTAAAATGAAATCCATTATTCTGTACTAATAATATCCACTAATAAAGGTATTCCACTAAAACTTCAAAAGAAAAGATTTAAATGCCCATTTCCTATCATCTATGTCACTTTCATATACATTACCCCCAAAAAGGTCTCATATCTAATACTAAAAAAAGCAACAGACACTATTTTAAAAAGATCAAAGACTGCCAGACGTGGTGGTGCAGGCCTGCAATCCCATCACTGGGGAGGTTGAGGTGAGTTCTATGCCATCCTGGGATACACAGTGAGACCCCGTGACTCAAAAAACAAAACAAAAAATTCAAAGAACAAGATTTAACTTACCATCTAATAGGTCCCTTATCTTATCCAGATATATTTCAAAATATGAAACCTAAAGAACACAAAAGGAAAAAAGATCAACTCATTAAATTATAAAATAGCTTATTCACTTAACTCATTAAATATTTAATGAAGCTCAGATACCATTTGATCCAGCTATAGAATTCTTCAGAATATGCTCCAAAGAATTACAGACAGTATTCTACAGTAATCCCTGCATACCTACGGTTATTGTGACACAATCAGTGCCAGGTACTGTCTAGACCAGTGATGGCGAACCTTTTGCTGCAGCATTATGTGCCATAGGTTCACCACCACTGGTCTAGACTGAGGAAAGAATCACAGATACATCAGGCATAGCTCACATTTTAATGGGAAAACACAAATTAGCTAAACTGTTTAAATAACTACAGTTAAAAACAATTTCCATTTCATAGCTTCATCTAAAATAAATTAGACTAGTTAGTAGTAATAGAGGAGTTTTGGGCCAGGGATTTAGCTCAGCGGTGCTACGGCTGCCTTGCAAGCACAAGGTCCTGAGTTTGATCTCCGGTACCAAAACCAAACAAAAAAAGTAATAGGAGTTCTGTATTAAAACAAATTTCCACAGAGAAGGGAGCTAAGGACAGACTTCAATACGATAAGTCCCTGACTTAACAAACATTTGAACTGCAAACTTTCAGATATGAATGGATGTATATGTGAACAAATCATGGAAGCAGAGTGTGTAGGACTCACTTTGTTGGACTTATGAATGAATCCAACTTAACGAATGTTTTCCCAGAATGGAACTTGTTCGTAAGCCGCATTTTACTGTAACTTATTTAAAGTTGTCTAGTGGCAGAAGAACAACGGTCAAGGTCACTAACCCTAAAGATCTTTCAATTGCCATCTGTCCATAAAATAATTTTTTAAAAATTACCTTAAGAAAAGCAAATAGCATTACTGTATTTTAGGAAAAAAAATTATTGTAAAGTGTAAAATAAAATACAAAATCTTTTCCCAAGGAATTTACCTTAATATGAAATTCCAAATTTTCATCCATGGAGTAAATATAATTAAAAATATCTTGCACAATTCTTGGGATAATTCCCATGCCTTCTGGATCATGAAGCTTACCCTATACAGAAAAAACACACAAAAAACCTAGACTTCTTATATCCTAAAATATGAATTAAAAATGGAAACTTTCAATCTGTAAATAACTAGTACAGGACAGGAATTGTAATTCTTAGTGAATATCTTTACAAACACCTTAAAAAAAACAACCCAATTCAACTAATATTCCTTAACAATGTACATCAACTACATGATTCATCAATTTATCTTAGCTCTTTACTTGATTACTAGATTTATATTATCTTTGCTTGTAAAATGAACATATATGAAATGGTTTTAGTCTCTTTCTACATAAATGTGGATTGTTCCTTCTACTTCTAATTAAATTCATGCAAATGCTTGAAATGTTTCCATTCTCTATTTCTTAATAAAAATGAGCAATAGACATTTCACAAAAATGTTTATAGTGTACTTTATATAAAACACTTAGATAAATGATAAAAGCCCTGCAGCTGTGGCAGATCACAGGCTGTTGTCTGGAAGCAAAGTTAGAACAGGCCACATCTGTTATTAATAGCAGCACTTATAATTGTGGCAACACTTATCAGAGAAGTGTAGTAGATATTTCAAGGGAGAGGGGACCTAGGAATGGAGGAAAAAATTAATCACCTTGAATAGAACATACAACACCTAAGAACCCAAATTTTCCTGTGACGAAAACACTACTTCTCAAATGTTCATTATTTTGTGGTTATGCTAACCTGTAACACAAAGTCATATATAACTTCAAATACAGGGTATCCCATCACTATTCAAACTCAGTAACTAGGTTCCACTAACCATGTTACTTGTATATTATATATATGAGAAAGAGTATATATGGATGCTTAAGCATGGTAGAATGTGGTCTCTAATACTGAAAGTCTTGTCTACACTGCAACTACATCAAAGGACAGATTATAAACGTTACCTCCATCGTGTGTGTCTTCCCAGAGGATGTTTGTCCATATGCAAATATTGTTCCATTGTATCCTTCAAGTACATCTATGAGAAAATAAGGGGAATATTCTTCTTAAACAAGATTCATAAGTTAACTTAAGAATATTGTTCAAGGAAAATATCATGTTTAACCTTAGTGAGGTATAAATCACTCTAAAAAATTTCACAAACACAAACCTCTTCCTAGCCCACGAATTCTGAATTACACCTATTAAAATATTTGTGGGAAGGATGGTGAGAAAGATTCAGATTTTCTCTACAAAATATAAAAGTCCATCAAAGTAAAAGTTCAGGACAGAAATGATTTATAGACATTAAAGGATATAAATATATTTAATAATAACTTTTAGTGATGATTCATCTAAGCAATTACTTCCAAGGCCAATTTAAAAAATGTGAAAATTGCTTATACCAACCATTTATCAATGTACATCTTTTTTTTTTTTTTTTGGTACCAGGGATTGAACTCAGGTCCTTGAGCTTGCGAGGCAGGCGGCAGAACCACTGAGCTAAATCCCCGGCCCTATCAATGTATATCTTAAAGGTCATTACATAGGAATTCCAAAGCTTTATATGTGACCTAAAATATTTTTTATGTTCAAATATAGTTTTTGGTAATAGGACTAATTGGTAGTTAACTAATGGCTAAACCTCAGAAACCCATAATTTCCTCCTTATCCCAACAAAGCACAACATAGTCTACCTAAAAATCAATTATCAGAATGTTCCTGGGAAATTGCAAAAAATATCTCTTCTAGCTCTTGGTGTACCCTAAGATCTGCTATAAGACTCAAGTATCCTCCTTTAGTATGTCAAAGGGAGTAAAAGAGAATGTGAGTGAACAAGATGACCTTGTGGTTTTCTGGAATTTTGCTTGTTTTTTGTTTTTATAACAAGAAAGGTATTATGAAATTAAGAACAGGCTCTGTTGCTAACAGCAGAGGGTTAACAGCAGAAAGTAGAGTAGTGAGTCAATCCTTGTTATAATTTGTTATTTTAAAAAGGAAAAGAAAAAAGAAAATCTCAACACTGGGGATATCCAACTAGATAATAAATTTCCTACAAGAAATGTTTATTAATGAGAAAAAGGCAGCATTACTTACTTCTCTGGGAAGACTTGAAAAGACTCTAAATTTAGAGCTTTCCTTCAAAATCTTTTTTATTTTTAAGAAGGGACGCAAAATCATTTCATGAATCACAATTACAACAGATGGGATTGCAAAACTTTTGCCAGCAATTCTGAAGAAATCATCTGGGAAAAAAAAATACTAGCCCCATTCCAATTCACTTCCTTTACATAAAACCATTCTCAACATACCTATTCCATTTTCTGCTTAAGATATTTTAATCAATCACATAAAATCTAAGCATACAATTCAAATTTCTGTTAGATCTTTAAGAGATCCTATCACAGTATGACCCAATTACCTTGCCATTACAACAGTAAATTTTTTGTTGGTGAATCACTTGCCCTAGGTGAAACTACACAGCACTGTGAGGCCATTAAGTGTATCCATGTAACATGTGAAACTTCAAGCAGATCTGAAAGTTTCACATGATTAAAAAGATTATGGAATTGTAACACTGCATCTACCGTACAAATTCTAGGCTTTTTTTTGGTGGGCGGGGGGGACCGACGATGGAACTCAGGACCTTGCACCTTGTGCTTCCGAGGCAGGCATGGCACCACTAAATGAAATCCCCAGCCTTGGCTCTGCTTTGTGTATAGGAGATATGACTGATAAAGTGATTTCTAGATACCCATTTATCAACAAAGTAATAGCATTTTATCAATTAGAAACAAAGCCATCCTTCAGTACACAATTGGTTCCAGGACCTTCCACAGCTATCAAAATCCAGATGCTCAGGTATATTACATAAAATTGAAGTTTTTGCAAATAACTTTTATCTATGCACATCTGCCCATAAATCATCTTCAGATTATTTGTAATGCCTATCACAGTGCCAGTACTATATAAATAACTCATGTATTTTTTAGGCCATAATGAGGAGAAAAAGCAGATACATGTTTAGTATACATACAGCCTTTTTTTCTTCAGTTTTTTGTCTTGTTTTTGCAGTACTGGGAATTGAACCCAGGGCCTTCACACTACATCCCTAACTACATCCCTAACATCACCATCCTGCCCCCTTTGTAATTTTTAGATGGGTATCAATTTCTAAATTGCCTAGGCTGGGCCTGAACTTACAATCTTCCTGCCTCAGCCTCCCTAAGTGCTGGGATTACAAGCATGCACGACCATGCAGGCTATTTCGAGTATTTTTGCTCTGAGACTAGATGCAGAATCCATGGATACTAAGGACCAACAGTAATCGCTTTCCCCATTTTCAAAGCTATTCCTCACTTTGTTTTCTATAGTGATTTCAATCCAAATACTTTATTATAAAAATTTAACATCTCTATTACTTTAATGTTTGTATTAATCATGTATCTATCCATCCTTCTATCTACCTTTCTTTAGAAATTTCATTTCAGAGTAAACTGCACACATCAATACACTTCAGTACACTTCTACCTAACACTTCAGCATCCATATATCACTAACTAGAGTTTGGTATTTTACATTTTTCTTTTTAGGTAAAATGTACATACAATGAAATGTGGATATCTTAAGTACGTGTGTTCTCAAACATACAAACAATACTTCTTTGAAAACCCTAGACAATACACATCTGTAAACAGATAAAATGAGGTATTTTGACTTAGCTCTTCTCTACTTTCTTCAGCTCCATCCCCCACCATCCTTCCTCTCCTCACACTGCTGTTTTTGTCGGCCAAGTGGTCAAATCTAACAATTTCACATGGTTCAACCTCAAGTCATATCACAGATGCATGCCACTCCCCACGCATGCAATACACTCTTCTCACACGGGCACGGCGCCATAACGCCAGGCCCCATCACTCTGCCCAGAAGACCCCTTTCTTCTCCTTCCTGCTCTTTCTGTATCCTTTAAGACTACAGGCTCGACTCCTTCTAACCTAACTCTACAACCTGCCCTACATAAACACGGGCAAGGAAACATTTCATCCTGTGTTCTTATAGTACTGTAGCTCCACTTCACCACAGTACTGAGTATTGAACTATTCATTTCTTCATCAGCCTGTGAAGTCCTCAAGGTCAGGATTGTGTTTAACTGCTAACCCAGTGCCTGGCATTCGGTAAGAATTTAAATGCTTGTTGAATGAATATTACCATCACTAACACATCTCTCTAAAGCTTCCTTCCTCTTTTAAAATATACTTTTGTTCTTTTGAGAAACAGAGGTAGACAACTGTGGATCAGTATTACTTCTCTTGATGCTCTGGAGAAACATAGCTAGTGAAATAGGTCATCACCTTCTAAGTCACTTATCTCTCTGAATTTTAGCTTGTCAGCAAAACGTCTGCCTACACATGAGAATCAGAATCATCATATAAGATTACTATTACTGATATCTGAGCTTACAATACGCCAGGCTGTAACCATTTTCCATATATTAATATAATAAATCCTCACAAAACCCTAGTCAAGTAAATATATGGCATTCTACACGGAGAAAACCCAAAAGATGGACACAGCGACAGACAGCCCAGGTCAGGAAGCCACGGTGGGAAACCAGCAAATCTAAGAGGGCCTGACAAATAACAGACATTAAAGAAATGACATCCCCCCCACCATAGGGCTGGGAATTTAGCTGAGTGGTTTTGCCGCCTGCTGCACAAGCGCAAGGACCCAAGTTCAACCCCCAGTACCAAAAAAAAGAAAGAAAGAAATGACACCCCCCCCCCTCCAAAGTGCAATCACTTGGCACTGCCTGCCTTGCAAGCACAAGGTCCCGAGTTCCATCCCTGGTACAAAAAAAGAAAGAAATGATAACTAACTCCCCCCACTACTTTACGTAGTACTAAGGATTGATGCCAGGGCCTTCTCACTGAGCTACATGCCCAGTTTTGTTTTTTCTTTAATATTTTGAGACAGGGCCTTGCTAAGTCACCCAGGCTGGGCTCAAACTTGCAATCCTCCTGTCTGTCTCCCAGCGTCCCAGGATTATAGGCACGTCCACTCTGCCCAACTAAATAACAACTACTAAATATAGGGGAAACAAATTCGCAGAACTCCACTCAGATTCTGAATTTACAAGAGAACACAAGTGGGCAAACTTTGTTTAAAAAATTCTATCTAATGAATCTACAAAACCAGAAAGGTAATAGTCCTATAATAAAGCTACATTCTCATACAGTAATTTATGAATCAATATAACTTCAGTGGACTGTCAGGAATGTTTCTAGGTCACTCCTGGCAGCTTGCTTGACAAATTCATATCTCACAAATCCATGTGGCCCATCATTTGGCTGATCCTGCCCACCAACAGATTCTAATGATGGCCTCCCAACTACTCCGTCTACCAATGACTGTCCCAAGTCCACCCTGCCATACAGTTGACTTCCTGTCCTCCACTTCTCTAGGCACCCATCACCTACTCCCATAACATCTTTTTCCTTAAATCTGTGTATTCACTGATAACTAAAATAGCAAGTTTCTGGGTGAAGACAAAAGGAGAAATTATAGCCAGGCTATACTGTACTGATATAAATTGTAAATCTGGCATAGAAAAGGAAAAAAGAGAGAGTGAAACCTTTTATTCTACCTCTTGCTGGAAGTCTAACTTCATACAGTGGAAATATTTCAGATACGAGTTTCTCCCAGATACAATGACAGCAGATTTAATAGCTAACACTTGCTGCATGCTTAAATCCTCACAATATGCCCTATTTGCAGAAGAGAAAATGGAGACTTAGGTAAGGTACCTTCATCAAAAGTCACACAGGCAGAAAGTGACAGCCTAGATTTCAATCTAGGCCGATTTCAAATCCTATACTCTTTTTCTTCAGAGACAAGCTTTCACTATGTAGTCCAGGCTGACCTGGAACTCACCATGTATCATCATGCCTGGCTCTAAGGCATATAAGTCTATATTCTTTTTTTTTTTTTTGGTACCGGGGATCGAACTCAGGTCCTTGCGCTTGCGCAGCAGGCGATGAAACCACTGAGCTAAATCCCCGGCCCCAAGTCTATATTCTTAATTATACTGCAAAGAAGGGAACTACTGTCCTGAACTCAGTTCTAAACAGTAAGACAGGAACAAGCTGGTAAAGTAGAAGGGACTAAAATTTTGAGAAAAGGAGGGAATTTCAAGAAACAAGTTATGTCATCTCAGAAACATAAAAAGTAGTGTCAGGCATGGTGATACATGCCTATACTTCTAGCACTCGGATTGCTGGGCAGAAGGATTACTGCAAGTTCCAGGCTAGCCTGGGCTGGGCTACACAGTGAGCTCAAGGCCAGCCTGAACTACATAGCAAAATACACACACACACACACACACACACACACACACACACACACACACTGCAAAACAGAACAAAAGTAGTAATACATGTACCCTAGCTATCCAGAACAATAGATTTCAAAGAGTTCTGAGAAAGGAGTCATGAGCTATTATTAAGACTCTATCAAGCAAGATTTCAAAAGAGATAAAAATCACCAGAATAGTACGAGAAAGGTAAACAGCCAGAATGTTTTACAAAGCAAAATAGAATAAAACTAAGGCCCTAAAAAAGTTTTGAAAGCCATATCCAGATAAAGAAAACTGAAAGAATAAACTTGCATTGCTTAAGAAAGATGGTAACTTGTTAACTGATGCTCCTAAGAAAGAACTATTCTTATTTCATTACCACCTTCCACAAACATGTTCCTCAAGAGAACAGAATAAAACACTGTTGAGAGAGACTTTCAGGCTGGTGTGAGTAGAATGACAGCAAAAAAGCACATCTGAAACAAGTCCAAACTTTTAGTTATAAAAGAGAATTACATGCCAGGATTAAAAATCTCCCAGTTGTTTTTTTCTAAACAAGATCTTGCTATGTAGCTCAGGCTGACCTTGAACTCATGTTGATCCACCTGCCTCAGCCTCCTGAGTGCTGGGATTATAGGCATGCGCCACCATGCCTGCCTAGCTGCAAATTATTATACTCATTTTCAAAACTTGAAAAATAAATTATGGAAATACAGACCAGTATACCAAAATTTCACTAAAGAAAAAGTAAGTTTTATTTCCTCTCTGACTAGGGTCATTCATCTGGTACTTTTGGAAAATACCAGAATCGTGCACCATGATTTCATAAAAAGATGGAAGTTTTTCATTATTATTTTACGAGTATGTTCACAAACTAAGAACCAGGCAATTGTATAAGAGGCTCTGAAGCTGATCAAAGTCCCAGTGAGCTTTAGTTAACTGCCAACACCTTATTTAGTTTTTAGACGTCTACAGGGAGGGGAGGGGGGCTTGAGAGAAGGTGGGGAATGGGAAAAGAGCTGGGAGGTATCGTGTACAGGTGCAAATTCCCTGTGATGAGTATTATCATTATGGCCATCTAAAATGTACCAATAAATGTTTCGCTATTAAAAAAAAAAAAAAAAGACCAGGACTCATTAAGAATTTTATTACAAATGGCTCAACACCATATAGACTTATCAAATATGCTCACAGCTAAGGTAATAGATCCCTAGTAAAATAACCATAAAACTAAAATATGAGGTGCTAAAATGAGGGTAGACTCTACAAGGCTTGTACTCCAACATGCAAGTATGGGGAGAGGTTAGGTGGCCCGAGTTCATGAATCAATCACTTACTTGAAAAGCTAACGTGGGCCGGGGATTTAGCTCAGTGGTTTTGCCGCCTGCTGCGCAAGCACAAGGACCTGAGTTAAATCCCTGGTACCAAAAAAAAAAAAAGGAGAATACTTAAAAAGCTAACATAATTTTTAGCTGTACTGATGACAAAAGTATGTCACAATCACAGAAAATACTATGCTCTGTAAAGATCCATTTGGAAAACTATTTGAGGCTTACCATATGTTTGTTCTTTGTTGCAGTCTTACAGAATCTTAAGATAATTCCCTCTCATTTTATGACAACATCAACACAAGGTTCACTGTCTCTCACCAATACCATTCCTGTTGTAATTCTTGGTGGTTTCAATGTCCATGTAGTAGATATCCTCACAAAAACACCCTAGCCTCTCAGGTTCCTGACCTAATTTTTTCTACAATGGTATCCTTTACTTCAGATGTCAACTCTGTGATGAGATTCTGACATTTTCACTACTAACTGCCCTGCCTCCAAAATCTCAAATTTAAATATTCACCTTCTATTACTTCTTCTAGTGCTCCAATTCCAATGAACCTTTACCCTTGCTGAGATGTATAAACCACTATGTATTTTTCCACCTTTTTTTCACTGCCTCTGTCATGTCCCCTTTTCTGAAACTTTCCACCTTAGGTTCCATAGTTTGCCATTATAATCACTCCCTTGACAATATCCTCAATTTCCTTGCCAGGCCAAACTCAAAATGGATATATTTAACTTCTGGCAGCTAAGTAAAAGCTGACCCTTGATGTTGCCTGACAATACTGCCACTGCCCCAATCCATCCATTTCATGCCTTTTCCTAGAAACTCTTCCCCTCCTTCACTCTCTGTGGTGATTCCGATTCTTGTATCAAGCACAATATGAAATTAATGTTTAAAATGTTCATTTTCCCTTCATCACGCTTACTTCTATTTATAAATTCTATTTCCTCTTCTGTTACCAGGATGAATTATCTGTGCTCCTACTTACCCCTAACCCATTCACTTTCATATGGAATCTCAAGCCCTTTAATCTGGTAAATGCCACAAAAAAAGATTTTTGCTTCAATCTTAAGAAACACTTTTAAAACACTCAGTTAAAAAATGAAGTCACATAATAAGTAGCTACTTAACTATAAGATCCCTTTGATAAAAAGAAATTTATATCATAACTAGACAGTAATTCCAGATAATCACTAGGTACTTTCTCAGAACTAGACTTCTATGGTTTTAGAAAATACAAAATTGAATAACAGCCTAGTGTTAGTTAATAGTATTAAGTAGAACATACATTACTTTTCTCACCCTTGGCAACCCCTGCTAAATTCCTCAAAGGTTTCTCTGCTGATTCCAAGATAAATCTTTTGGGAAGAAAGAACAATGGGGTGGAAGAATTATAGGCTGCCACTACTTTTTACAAACCAGTCTAGCCATTTTATTTTCATTCTCATACTGTTCTATTCGTAGAATTTCTACCTTGGAAACTTTCCTAGGAATATGCAACAGAAATGCATCTTTCAAGAATAAGCCTGTAACATAAATCCTATCAGTACCCTTCTTTAGGCACTGTACATAATTAGGCATGATATTTGAGCAATATAGTATGTTTAAGAATTGCATTTGTGGGGCCAGGGATTTAGCTCAGTGGTTCCGCCGCCTGCCTCACAAGTGCAAGGTCCTGAGTTCGATCCCCGGTACCAAAAAAAAGAATTGCATTTGATAATTTTATTATTTGAACTTTCTTCTGCAATTAACTTAGATGGGGTATTCAAATGTTAAGTGGGAAATATTACCAACTAAATTTTACTTATTGCTGGGACAGTAAGTAAACTAAGTGCAGCAGTTAAATATATTCACCTTTAACAATCTTCTTTGCACAGTCGTTGTATACTTGTTCTTGAGATGTGCTTGACTGGAATACACGATCAAATGCGTAAGGCTTGGACTGAAAAATAGTAACAAAAGTGAGTTAATTACACAAACTAAAAGTGAATGGGTATTTCTAAGCTCCTTAAAATATGCTATCATATATATACCTTCAAAAGAAAATACCAAGTATGCATCATTTTGTATCATTTTATCTTTTGGGTGGGAAGGACTCACGCACAAATCCCTTAGAACAAACCCCACAAAAATAAAAATGTTTGGGCCAGGGACTTAGTTCAGGGGCCAGAGATTTAGCTTAGTGGTTCCAGAGCTTGCAAATGCCAGGTCCCGAGTTTGATCTCTGGTACCAAAATAAATAAGTAAATAAATAAATAAATAGAAAATAAAAAATAAATAAAAGCCTTTGCTTTAACCTCTGTGGTAGTCCCATGGTCTATTACAGTAATTATACATATTGTTCCTGTGGTACCCCTAAGACACTGCTGAGTGAACTTTTAAGAGTGCCTACTCTGGTATGCAGTCTGTTTTCAATACTAATATTATTGTGTAGATAACGAAACACTCTGACAGTTACAAAATTCATTCATGATACATTAAAGTTCAGCCCTGTTTCCAGTATTACATCCAGCCTTTCAGTTTACTACAACAGCTGTTTAACACGCTAGAATGATGACCAAGACAGATTCTTTAGATGCTTTAGTGGAACTTAAGTAACAGCAGGGCAGACATTAGCCAAAAAGTGACGAGAATTCTGACTAATGTAATTGGAGTGCTATGACAATGCTGTGAGAGGATATAAAAGAACCTGAGTCTAGAGCCTGGACTACATAATGAGTTCAAGGCCAGCCTGCACTACAAAGCCAGATCGTCTCAAAAAAAGAAAAAACAAAAACAACAACAAAAAAACCAAAAAGAAATGTTTAAAAGCCAAAGAGTAAGTAGTGCCTAGCTCACTATCACTCTCCTCATACTAGTCATGAAGGAGTGGAGGTACTGTGAGAAAGCAGTCTAGGCTTCAAGAAAAGGACGCTTAGAGATCCCAAGGCAGAAAGGAGCTAACAGCATTCAAGAAACTAAAGGTGTTGTTTAAGTTTAAAATACAAGAACAAAATGCAAATGTTAAAAAAGGAAAATAATATCTTACTTTGAAAATAGTGTGAGCTTTGTGAATACTCCTGAAAACATCTTGGTGACTCCCTAAACCAGTCTTAAGAGAACTACTGATATAGTCTGAGGAGCCAGAGGCATAGGATGAAAAAAATCAGAATACGATATCCATGTAATAAGACAAGGGAAGAAGAGAACAGTGAGGTCTAGACAATACTGAGAAGTATCCAAAGGCAAAGGTCAGGTTGTAATAGGTCAAAAAACCAACCAAACAACCCCAGAAGCAACCAAGTAGAGCAGAAAATTTGGTTGTGGTCTGAGAAAGATCTTTTTTTTTTTTTTGATGGAGACAAGTTTAAATGCTGAAAGAAAAACCTAATGATCTAGGAGAGAGAATGAGCTTCTAGAGGTAAGAGAAAGCAGGCAGTTCTAGGCATTTGTATATCTGGCTGCTATCCACAGTTTCTTCTAAAGGGAAGGAAGCTGGCCTCTAAAACATAAAAAAAAATCATGACCCACATCGAAAAGAGCCCCTTATAGTTATGCTTCCTAGATCTTAAATGAAAAAACAAAGACAAAACAGAACTTTTTAAGAAACTCTCAGGTCAGGGATTTAACTCAGTGGCACCATGCCTGCCTCCTAAGTGCAAAGTCCTGAGTTCGATCCCCAGTACCAAAAAAAAAAGAAACTCTCTTATAACCTCCCCAAAACTGGAAGTAACAGTTAAAATGAAGCAAAGACTCCCTGAAGGGCCATCCAAAGCCATTCCCAATTTCCCATTCCCACTGGAAGGCTAAATCACCTGAATCAGGACAAGTATGATCATGCAAAATCAATAGCTAAAGACTGAATATATGAGTTAGGGTCCTAGAAGTAGTAACAGTACACTTTTAGCTATGTGAGAAAAATAACCCCTTATTTATTTAAATCACTATTATTTGTTTGGTTTCCTCTGCAGCTAGAAGCATTCTAGCTGGATACATATACTGTACTAAGACGACTTCATTTTGGCATGAATTTAAAACGTCATCAATATCCAATTAACTATGATATACATGAAAGTACTCTTTTGCTAAAATCCCATTGATATATTAACATTCAAATTTACAGGTGTGGTTTAAAAAATGACCATCTTATTTACTGATTATACAAAATTCGTTCATAAATAATATTCCAAAACCAAATGGATACACTCAAAATAACAATCACCATCCACAGATAAACCATGCAAATAGTTTTTCTATTTAAAAAAAGGTAATTTTCTCTCTTCATTTAACCAGCAAACACTTATTTAGTAACTATAAGATACTGTGGGTAAGTAACACAATTTCAGAAATGATATTTCATCAGTACAGGCTACAGAGTCCAAAGAGTAATTAAGGATTAAGACTGGATAGAGCCTTGAACACTGAGCTAAAAAGGTGATTAAGTAATGTTCACTGAATTGAAATGGAGTCAGCCTTGATCTGGTAAAGAGAGTGCAACTAGCTCAGATATACATATATTAAAAGATGTATAAAAATGGTATGAAAGCAAAAATTAAACAATGATTAATTCTACTACTGCTTGCAAGAACCAACTTAAATAATAGAAAACAGGTAAAAGGATTAAGACAAATCTTCCTCCAAAATAAGTTAAATAAAATCCTACTAAAATAAACATTTAAAGAACATTACTACTAGACTTTATGTCAATTCTCACATCGATAACAAACAATACTCCTAAAGCATTTACAAAGATATACACAATAGTAAGGGCAATAGTAAACCCTGCCTCAAAAGAACTTAACCCGACTGTTTACTCTAGCACTATCTCATAGCAAACAGGCAAAACTACTTCCACAACCTTACTAAAATAATGTGAATGGCAATGATTAAAAGGCAACACAAACATAAAAACGAGTTCGGACTGAGTGATTTTTTTGGAGTTACTTAATTATTAAATTAATGCTAAGTACTTGTTGTTAACATGTAGTCATCTTAATTGCAAAACTAAATTTTAGTTTTATGAAGTAAAGTAAATATTTTGATTAAAGATCTAGTTCCTAACTGCTCCAGGCTTCCTGGAATGAAAAGATTTTGTGAGGGCCAGGGATTTAGCTCAGTGGTTCTGCCACCTGCATCACAACGCAAGGTCCCAAGTTTGATCCCTCGTACCAAAAAAAAAAAAAATTCTAATGGCCTATAATTAAGGCGGAATTCAATCTTTCAAAATAATTAAACAAAGGAAAATTAGACTTCTGATTATCTGTATTTTAAAAACTTGGTTCTTTTTTTTTTTTTAATTTTTAGTACATATTTGCAGTTGATAGTGATTACACTCATTGCAGGGAGTTGGCACAAGTATGTAACACATCTTAATTTTTAATTTTTTTAATGATCTTTTAGTTATTTATTTTAAAGAAAGCATAAACATTGTATATTAGTATGGAATGTCAGCAAATCCACTCTTCATCCTTTATTCTGTAATTTGAGACCTTCTACAAAATACTTTAGGATTCCCATTACTGAATACTATGAACAAATCTCATTTTGACTAAAAAGTAGTGAAACGGTGCCTAGTAAAAATCAACCAAGTGCACATTATTCTTGAGAATAACCAATGAGCACCATATACAGATAACTAACTGTGTGTAAACTCAATTTTTAAGGTGTAACAGCAGCCAACTATTCCATTTAACATGTTACATTTTAAAAATTCAGTGACATATAAAATTTTAATCAAATCAGATAAACACTTCAATCCTATATTGCTTTTCCATTTTTAAAATCCTTAATAGAAACTTATAAATAACCTGACAAACGACATGCAAAGATGTATATGTAATGTATATATGTACACATACAAAAATGTATGGATATATATCTTTAGCTTTGAATGCGTTTCTTTAAACATCTTATTTCTCTGTAAATATATTACCACTTGAAAATTTCTACTGTAAGTTTCACCTTAGCTATTGAGAAACACTGGCTATTGAAAGTTCCAAGGCCAAAGAACTGTTATTCAGCTTGGTATGTATCAGGCTTACAAATTCATCAAACAAGATTGAAATGACCAGCTGCCCATCAAGAAATACATTTTTGTCGTGACATATCCTGCTAATAGCAAAAAGAAAATATCTTTAAAATGATATTTGCAGTTGATAGTGATTACACTAATTACAGGGAGTTGGTACAAGTATGTAACACATCTTAATTTTTTATTTTTGGTGTCGGGGATCGAACTTGGGTCCTTCCGCTTGCGAGGCAGGCCGCGAAACCACTGAGCTAAATCCCTGGCCCTTTTTTTTTTTTTGGTACCAGGGATCGAACTCGGGACCTTGTGCTTGCAAGACAGGTGGCAGAACCACTGAGCTAAATCCCCGGCCCAAAAACTTGGTTCTTGAAATATACATTATGCAACCTACAACTCTATGTATCTTCAAAGGTACTAAGTTTTACAAACTAAGTCACAAGATGCATTCATATCTGCTTTAGGCTTCAGGGAACAAATCAAACAGGAATGAAGTTTATCTAAACTGCAATCATGCCTTAGATTTCTTAAGTGAAAGTGATCCTGTTTTGAGTCTGGACAGACCAGACTTGAACACCAAATTTGGTAATGAAGGGCACCCTTCTGGCGAGGATATGCTTTTGTCTAAAATTCTGAATAGTGATCTTTCAAGATCCCACAGGACTTTATCACATTAGATTTTCCTTAGTTAGACACTGGTTCTGTACTAACATTCCACAATTATAAAGGTATATGATGAGAGCTCCTTGTATTTTTAGTTTTTACTCAAGATAATGAAGAAATGTTCAAACACCAACTCTGACTTGAAAGGGGAACTCATTTTTTACTTTAAGGCAAAGAAATGGGCAAGATAATCTAATTTATCTTATTCTCCTCTAATTTCAATGAGCTGCAGCAGCCTCTTTTTGGTTCTGGTAGCTCTTCAGTATACCATGTAAGGAACTACATTAGCAGATACTTAATCAGAAAAATGAACATATTCTACTTTTATGATGTGTAAGTAGACATAGAAGCCAATTTTTCTTTTTTTTTCTTTTTTTGGATGTTTCCAGTAAGCCCAAATGAACATGGTAAGTTATCTTTCCTCCCTGTTTTGTGCTTAACAAGCTGTCTAGTTTAAAAAAATACATTATATTTTTATTGTTTAAAGATTTTCATAAAATTTCATTCAATGTGATACAGCACTATACCAAGCGCTTAAATGACAAATAAATTAAAAGCTGCACAACACACAAAGAATCAATAAAATCAAAAGGCTTGCCTTCCATGGGACTGTACCATATTTAAATCACTGCTTGTATGAGTAACAGGAAAGAAATTTAACACAGTATTAAAACTGAACCTAGAAGAAAATTAGAATCTTTAAAAATTTATTTTCTCCACAAGCACCGATTATGCTAATAATTCAGTAACATTATAAACTATGTTTTAAATTTTTATTTAACTAGAAGACCACATATAACACATTCTTAAATCGTGTTTAAGATAACTTAGTTTTAAATGCTTCATTGCTGCAATTCTCTCCTAAACCATTTATTCTGTATCAGGCTGGACCCAGTAACATGAATGTTATAAAGCAAAAGATGATTTCTGGAGATTTTCTAATTTTGTCCTCACTGTCCTTATGAACTCCCAAATAACCTTTCAAACTACAATTCATTAAAAAAAACAGGAATACAAGACCCCAGCATGATTAATGTAGGTACTATATTAGTTCCTGAAAATAATGAATTAAACATGTTCTCAAGAACTAAACACATCTTTAAAGGCTGTGTCACTCAGTTATAATATATTTTTACTTATACTTTTTGTAAAGAACTGACTAAAATACAAGTTTACCTAAAGGTCAACAAACTTTATTATTGATTCACCTATCCATTATTTTTAATATAAGCTAAATTTATTTCCATTACTAAAGAAATTTTGTTAACAGCAAAGGAAACTGTGTTTCCTGTAATTAGTTCTTTTAGGTCTTTCATACTTTGTCTTATTTGCAGCATTTCAACAAAAAGAATCTTAGTGATATTCACAGATTTGTTGAAATACAAAAACCTGGAGAGACAATCTTACTACTGTATAAAGGAAACAGTCTTTTGTGTAAGCTGTTGCTCAAGCTGAATCATCACAAAAACTCTTACGAAACGAACAGCCTCAAGTTTGACAACTAAACTAGTTGTTGCAAGCTTCCACTGATTCCATATCCAACATACTCTCCCCGAAAGGAAAAGGAGTCAAGGTGCCTAACTTCACCTTGCTATGACGTCATTTATACCGAGAATTTCTCTGGAGGCCTGGGTAACAAAGAACCCGCCTGACAGACTTCACACAGTAGCTGGCAGTTATTACTGATCTAATGATTTTCTGCCAAAGCCAATCAAGAGGACTGGAGCTAACACATTCATTTTGTAGATGTGAACTTTGGAAACGGTCACACTACCACTCTAGAGACTCTGAGTACTCTCCTGTATGTCAGTGCTTGCCATCATCAATGTCCCATCCCCTGTGACTTCTCTGCCCCATTTCCAAATTAAGCAGCCCCAATAATAAACTAAATACAAGATTTCATTAAACACAAATTAACATACTAAAATTTTGTGCCCTGACAACAATGTAGAAAGTTGCATCAATAAAAGAAAGTATGCAGTATCTTACTATTTATCACGGAACTGAAAACGGTATTTTCAAAGACCCTTCAATACTAGAGATCAGATCTCAAGAAAATCCTCACTTTCTGGCCCCTCCAATGATGGGCCAGTTCTGGTTGTGTATTACCCTACAAAGGGCCATCTCTCTGTCCCGGGATTACCAACAATTTTCTTCACGGTAGATCTTACCTGTGTAAGTACGAATCTAACAATGGTCAACTTCTTTCTTTTTCATCAGCTTGTCTTATACTTCCCGTCTGATATAACAGACCTCTACATATGTGTTTCTATGAAACTACTTAAATTACAACAGAGTTGGTCTCGTAGTCTGATGTTCTCGCGGAACTCTGAATTCAACTTATACCTTAAGTGAATGGTAAACATGCGAGTAGTTCAGAACAGCAGCACCGGCGACAGGGACTGCACACGAGCGCGCACACGCAGACCTAAGGCGGCTCCCCGACCAAGCTCCCAGCGCCCCAGGCGGGGGAGTGTCCCAGCTGAGGCCAGACCTCTGTCGCCGCGCCCGGGACGGCAGGGAGATCGGGAACGCCCGCGGGGTCCAGCCCCTCTGCAGCTTCTCCCCCGCCGGCCCCTCTCGGCCTCGCGCCCCGCCACGTCCCTCAACTCCCCGCCCAGCCAGGCCGAAGGGCTGCACGGGAGGTGGGACGGGGCCACTCACCGCGATCACGACCGTGTCCTCCCCCTGGAACTTGGCGACGTACTTGTCGCCGCGGTTCACCTCCGCCTCGTTGAGGGGCCTGATGCGACACATCACTTTGATATTGCACTCGGCCGGGTCCGCCATCTTCCCGGGCCGGGCCGGGGCCGCTCCTCGCCGCTCAGGCTCGGAGGAAAGAGGCGGCAGCGGAGGCTCGGGGTCGCGAGGGCGGGCGGGTCCGCGGTCGGCCGAGCAGGGGCGGCGGGGAGGGGACTCCAGACGCCGGCGCCGGCAGCCTCGGCCCGCGCCTCACTTCCGCTCCATCATGGCGGCCGCGGCGGCGCGGGGCAGAGCGTCGGGCGCCTCAGCTTCTCCCCGGCGGGCGCGGACCGGCTGCGGGAACGGGGGAGGTTCGGGGTGCCTGGCAGCGGCGCCCTGCTTCCTCCTGTTAAAACGCAGGCCGGGCCCGGCCGTCCGCGCCCTGGGCTGTGGTCCCCGGCTAACCTGCCGGCAGCCACCCGACGCCTCCAGAGCCGCAGACCGGCGACTGGGCGGTGCGAGCGCAGGATTGCGCAGGCGCAAGGAGCGTGAGCCGCGGGACGACCAATCCGCGCCCGCGCCGCCCCGCGCTGCCGGGGCCACGCCGAGGGCTCCGCCGCCCGCCCGGGGTCGCAGATTGCAATCGCTCAGAAGTTCCCTGGCTGAGGCCCCCGGGGCTGCCAGGTCCGAGCCGCCGGCGGCATTCCCCACACTCGCTGACTTACCTTTATTTCGGCGAGGAGGAGTCTAAAGTTACGGTTTAACTCCAGTGCCAGCTCCCTATTAGGAACGGTTTGCTTTCTGGGGGCGGGGGTGCCAGGAAAAGGGCTCTGAACGAAGGGTGGGGCGGCCCTGTTCCGAGCGGGCGCTCCTTCTTGAGAGAATGGGTCGCGGAGACCGGAGTAAGAAAGAGGAAGTTTCGCCTAGGGAGTGAAGAGGGTTGGAGAAGAAACGTGGGAGCGGGGCGGGCTGGAGAGTCCCTGCGGCCCTCGCCCCAGTCCCGGTCGCCCTCTTGGCTCGCACAGCGGGGCGGTGGCCGAAGCTGCGTCCTCAGCGCCTCGCCCGTGTTAGGGAATCGGGGATCCCGGGCCCGGACTGTAAACTCGGAACTCACCAACCTCGTACCCCGGGCCTGACTGACCTGTAGTAAAGACGCTCTCGAAAGGCTTAGCTAAGTCTGGGTTCCGTGTCTAAGAAAACTTCGCATTCTGCTTTCAGAGATGAATACCATAAAGGTTCTTTGCATGGAAATGGCTCTGAAGTGCATCGAAGAACTGCAGTGACAATTAGAAACCTTTCCTTCGACCCCCCCCCCCCCGGTTTTGTTTGAAAAATGAGTAATTGGACTTTGAAAACCAGTGACCCCTGTGCTCACCCTTTCAGAAATGAATCCATAGCTCTGTAGATTCAGGTTGATTGATCCACTGCAATGCAGAAGCGCTCACACCAGAGGAACCGTGAAGTATCTCAAAGGAGAGGGGGGAGTTACAACAGTATTTGGGGGAACATGTGGAGTTTTGATGAAATTGAATGAAGCAGTGTTTTGAGAGGCTCCAAGCAAAGCAGAACTACAAATAAAGGGACGAACATCAGATTTCCTTGAATATTGCAAAGTAGTTAATACAGATGCAGAATATTTTCAGAAAGCCTTTTTTGAAGCTATCCAACTGCCTTGGAAATCAAGTCTTCTCTATCTCCTCCAGGCAAGAGTGGAATCTTTTCTTCTTACTGATACAATTTTACAGCAGTTTCTGATAGTCTGTGATATTAGAGAACAAAGTTTTTCAGTAAGAAATCAGGAGTCATTCAAAAGAAGTTGTGACACTGTGGATGTAGCATGCCCATGAGAGAAAGTAGTTCTTTTTTCTGTTCATTTGTAGCTGCTTTATCTGTCTGTTAGTCCAATCTGATGAGTATAGGGTAGACTGTTTTTCTTCCTTACCCCTTCAGTCCTATTACTCTTCATCACATCTATATCCTGTCATCCTTCTTTATAATTTCAGAAGGAAACAACTCTTTCCCTCCCCCAAACAAAATTTTTGTTTACATCCTAAAATCCGTCCAACTCCCATACCCAGATTCTACCAATGTTCATCATCTTATAGCATTAATTTCTTTTATTTTCTCTCAGCTTCCCTGAAGGAAGGAAACAACCAAACCTGACACCTTATTTGATTCGTGTTGATCACTGGTCCTCTGTCAAGAATAAAGACCCTAGTTAAAAGTGCTAAGCTTAGATTTTTGGGGGGAGGTGTGGTTCTGGGGATTGAGCCTAGGGCCTTGGCATTGAGCTACATCTTTAGTCCTTTTTTGTTTAAGGTAGAGTCTCCCCAAGTTGCTAAATTGCCCAGGCAGGGCTTGAATTTGTAATCTTCCTACCTCAGCCTCCCAGAGTGCTGGAATTACAGGTAAATGCCACCACATCTGGCCATAAATTCATATTTTAATAAGTAATAATGCTATTGCAGGAGGGAAGAGTACGTGACCTGAACTCTCATTTGTACAGAAATAATTGGATATTTTAAGGGAAGAATGAGGGAATGCAAAGGGAGATGATTTGGGTCCTAGTAGAGTCATGGAAGTGAAAAATTTTAAAAAGCAGGAAGTATGTGTTGTATGGGGGGAGTCTGTGGAATCTTTTGAGTTTGTTAACTGTTACTTAAGGAAGTAAAGGCTCCTTCCCTCTCACAGAGGTTAAGAGACAGTGGACCTATTGTCCGGCATTTCCTGCTACAAATAGTATACATGTTTTGTTGCTAGTCTTGAGTTTTTTGAGGAAAATACTTCTAAGGGAACTATGGTCATCCTGAGTGTCTCATTCAGCTATTAGGAAACTATGGTAGTATTTTGTTCAAGTCTTTATAGTCTGAAGGTGAGGTCTAGCTGGGAAAGATTTCAAAGAAACCTAGCTAGAATCTGGTCAAGAAGGGAATCTAACTTCACATTTGCCCCTGTCAAGTGGATGAAGTTGACTAGAAGACACTCTCCGACTGCCCAAACAATCCCATGTGAAGGTAGCGATGGCTACTCAACTTCCTCTGCAGAAAAGTGTAGGCCCAAAAGTCTGTGTCCAGAAAAAGCACAATTTAGAGTTTTAAGAATCAAATCAAATTGGTCATTAATTTAATAATAATTTTTAAAAAGCTTTTTTTGAGACAGTGTCTTGCTATGTAATTCAGGCTGGCCTTAAACTCACTCCGATCCTCCTCCCTCGGCCTCCTGAGTGCTGGGATTACAGGCATATGCCACCACACCCAGTTTAATTTAATAATAATTTAAACATCGTGTGAACTAAGTAAAATATGACTGGTGGGCCGGATGTGGCAGGTACGCCGAATGGCTTCCGACCTTCGCAGCAGAGTGTCACAAAGGCTCTATCCTCAGCTCTCTTCTCTGTGATCTGTGCTAGAATCTCTTATCCAAAACCTGGCCTTTTATCTGTGTGACATTGCCATTCCATTTATCCATGTGCTTATAGGCTACCTTGTTGAGGATGCTGTACTATAACCTGAAATATACCATTCCAGAAATGGAATTAATTATCCTCTCCTGCCTGCCAACACTTAATTCAACTACTCAGCTCTCTAGTTTTGATTATCAGTATCAGCATTCTTCTGTTCTTCCAAGCTAAGAAAGTTACTATAACAGGTTACAATTTTGCTTATCCTCTATTCATACAAAAGAGAAACAATGGTAATTTGTGTATGAAGCTCTTCAACTTCCACTCCATTATTCCCCTTTCTTCCCCCAGCTCAGAAGATCTAAGGAATGATTGATCTAGAGCAATGATTTCCAAATTCTACTCCAGAAAATTAAAAAGTTTCAAAGAAGTGACGCAGGCAGCTTCATGGGTGGGGGAGACAAAGGAAGCAGGTGGAAGGGCCATACAGTGAAGCTCAGGGACCTCTAATGTGTGAGACTGTTGCCTGTCAACTTTTGTCTTTTCCTTTCTCCTGCCTAAAAGATTCTGGAAACTGAGGCTCAATGAAAACAAAGCCAGGAAAGGAAGTGTCTTGCAAGAGCCTTTTGCTTTCAAACCTGCCACATATACTTCTCCCATGCAGGGAAGCACCAAGGTCCTCTTGTCACAGGACCAGAGAGGTGAAAAGTGCAAAGTGAAAAACAAAATCTTTCTCAAAGTTATCCTGTCCTGTGAGTAAGGAATGGTAGTATCAGGCAGTAATGATTTAAGAAATATTATCATGGGGAAACAAAAACATGATTCAAAAAACTGGTTACAAACTGGTTAATTTGTTTTTCTTCCAAATATAGAAGAGACTGCTGTTCCTCAACACAAACAGTGAAAGAGTAGACTTTTGTGAGTATAGTTTGAGATTAAACTGCCCTCCTTTTGAATCAACACATTTTCTTCTTATGTTCTCTGTGTAGTTCTATCATCATTTTTAAGTAAATCAGTATACAGTGTTTATACTCTAAGGCTAAGTAATTATTCGCAGCCTAGCCATATAGTGCAGTATGATCACATTGCCTATCTTGTGCAACTTTTTGTTTTTTGTTTGGAAGTTAAAAAATTGCCTCATTTTTTTATCCCAGCTGTTTACTCATGATACATTCCAAATATGCACCAGAAGCATAAAACTACTCTTCTAGCTCCTATTTTTGTTGTTCAGATATCTGATTTGTTTTGTATATGATCTTCTTTTCCTTACAAGAGCTTTGAATATCTTTTTCTCAGGACTTCTTTTTTCCTATTTTTCATCCTTGTATTTTGTTCTCCTTTCTGGGAGATTTAACCTCATTTTTACCTCTTCTATTGGAGAGATACAAAGAGATACTAGATAGATAAGTTATAGCAATAGACATTCAGAGAACAAAATTTATTGGGTGTGCTAATCCCACCTTGGCATGTATGTGTGTGTGTGTGTGTGTGTGTGTAAAGCTCTATGAATTTTAATTCTCTGAATGTTTTTAATGAAATGATTTTATTTCATGGAGACTATCTTTTCTTTTTTGGTACTGGGTTGAACCCAGATCCTTTGTACTGAGTGACATCCCTAGCCCTTTTATATTTTAATTTTGAGACAGCCTTGCTAAGTTGCCCACTCTGGGCCTGACCTTGCAGGGCTAGGCCTGTCTCATCCTCCAGATTGCTGGGATTATAGACACAAATCAAATTGTCGTGTCCAGCAATCGTATCAGTCTAAAAATATGTAGGTTTTGTGTGGTTTTTTCCATTTTTAGTTCTTTTCTGTTTTTCACATTTTTTCTGTGATTTGCTTTGGAATCTGTGACTCACATCAGAGAATTTCCTCAAATGTATGGTGAACCTTGGTGTTCGAACGTGTCTAAATGAGCAGCTTAATATTTGTGCATGTTAGTAATGTTTGGAGGTTGAAAAGTCTTACCCCTGTGTAATTAGGCAGGATCCACTCATTTCATCATGGAAGAGCTAAATGTCATTTTTCAAATTCAAATTTTTATTGTTTTAAATTAACATAAAATTATATTTATCACATGCAGCATGGTATTTTGAAGTATACATTGTAGAATGACTAAATCTAGGCAAGTAATATATACATTACTTCACATAGTGGTCATTTGTGCAATGAGAATACTTCATATTCTCAGCATTTTTTCAAGAATGCAATATATTGTTAACTGTAGTCACCATATCGTATAGTAGATCTCTTGAATTTATTCTTCCTATTTAAATAAAATTTTGTAAATTTTGAGTACTGTCCCCCCAGACACACACAACACCACCCCAACCTCTGGTGACCACAATTCTACTTTGTGCTTCTATGAAGTCAACATTTTTTTAAGATTCTTCATGAATGAGATCATATGGGGTTTTTTTGTTTGTTTGTTGTTTTTCTTGGGGGGAACCAGGGATTGAATTCAGGTCTTTGCCCTTGTGAGGCAGACACAGTGCCACTGAGCTAAATCCCCAGCCCGAGATCATACGGTTTTTGTCTATCATTGCCTAACTTACTGCGCTTAACATGATGTCTTCCAGGTTCATCCTGTTGCACAAATGACAGCCCTTCCTTCATTTTAATGACTGAGTCATATCTATTGTGTATATATCACATTTTCTTTATCCATTCATCTTTTTTTTACATGCTGGGGATCAAACCCAAAGTCTTGGCCTCCATTGATGGACAGAGTCTATGTCTTGGCTGTTATGAATTGTGCTGCAATAAACATGGGGAGTACAGATATCTCTTTGAAATAATCATTTTATTTTCTTTGGGTGCATACTCATTACTGGGATTGCTGGATTGTATGGTAGTTCTATTTTTTATTTTTTGAGGAACCTCCATAATTTACATTCTTACCAGCAATGTATGAAGGTTCTTCTCCAAATTCTCACCAACACTTGTTTTTTGTTTTGTTTTGTTTTGTTTTTGGTACCAGGGATCAAACTTGGGACCTTGTGCTTACGAGGCAGGCAGGCAGTGGAACCACTGAGCTAAATCCCTGGGCCCATCAACATTTGTTATCTTTTGTCTTTTTGGTATTAGCCATTCTAAAAGGTGTGAGGTGATATTTCATTGTGGTTTTGATTTACATTTTCTTTATGATTGGTGATGTTGAGTGTTTTCTCACATACCTATTGGCCATTTGCAAGTCTTTTAAGAAACGTCCTATCAGGTCCTTTATTTATTTATTTATTTATTTAAGGCAGAGTCTCGCTTTGTAAAGTTCAAGCTGGCCCTGAACTCACTGTGTAGCCCAAGCTGGTCTCGAATTCATGGTGAGCCTCCCACCTCAGCCTCCCGAATGCTAGGATTACAGGTATGTACTATCACACCCAGTATTTATCCATTTTAAATTGATTTTGCCCCCTCCCTGCCAATACCAGGGATCAAACTCAGGACCTTGCGCTTGTGAGGCAGGTGCAGTGCCACTGAGCTAAATCCCTGGCCCTTCCTTTTTTTTTAATTTGGATGATTTATTTTCTTGCTGTCAAGTTATTAAGTTCCTTAGTATTTGGATATTAATCCCTTATCAGATATATAAGTTGCAGATATTTTCTTCCATTCTCTAGAGTGTCTCATCACTCCATTTTCTTTTGTTCTATAGATGTTTCCTTTGCTGTCCGGAAGCTTTTTGGTTTGAAATAGTCTCATTTGTCTTGTTTTTTTCTTTTTTTGCCTATGCTTTTGTGGTCATATCCAAACAGTCATTGCCCAAATCACTCTCATGGTTCTCAGCCCTGTGATTTCCTCTAGCCGTTTCATAGTTTTGGCTCTCACATCTCTCTTTGATGCATTTTGAGTTGATTTTTTTTTTTTTTTTTTGAGACAAGGTCTCACTATGTAGTTCAGGGTGGGCTTGAATTCACTGTAGTCAGGCTGTCCTTGAACTTGTGGCAATTCTCCTGCCTCAGCCTCCTGAGTGCTAGGATTACAGGCGTGCACCATCACACCTGGCTGAGTTGACTTTTGTATATGGTGTGAAGTAAGGTCTAATTTCATTTTCTGCATGTAGATATCCAATTTTGCCAATACTATTTATTTAAGAGACTGTCCATTTCCCATTGTGTGTTCTTGGCACCTTTGTCAAAACTCAATAGGCTATAAATATATGGATTTATTTTAGTGTTACCTATTCTGTTCCATTGGTTATGTGTCTGTTTTGGTGCCAGTACCATGTTCTTTTTTGTTTGTTTCTATAGCTTTTTAGTATATTTTGTTGTTGTTGTTGTTGTTTTTGTTTCTGTTTGGTACCAGGGATCAAACAGGACCTTCCGCCTGCGAGGTAGGCGGCAGCACCACTGAGCTAAATCCCCGACCCTCCAGTAATATATTTTGAAGTCAGGTGTGAGGCGATATCTATCAGGGGCTACCCAACCATCTGACTGAGGGTACAGTGAGGATAAAGAATGATAGACAAAGAACAAAGGATTTTTTAACAGGGTCCAGGATGGCCTAAACTCTGCCAGCCTTAAGACCACGAGGCTCCGGACTTGTCGGTGTTTATTGGTTACACAGCATAGCAGGAGTCGTAAAGGCAGATGTAGAGAACAGCGGGATAAGACAATGATGGGAGCCAGGCTGGTGAAAGGGAGGAACGGCGACTCCTGTGGAGGACAGGTTGTTCTGAAGAAGCCACCTGTGTTATCTTCAGCTAGCATTTGATCTGGGAGGATGGCTGCATCAGAGTCATAAATCCTCAGCTGCAGTGCATCTTGCTTTCAGAGATGCCACGGTACCATTGACCATTAAGAGCTCAACTGTGATCACTGCATAGGTAGTCAGTCTGTTTCCTTATGGCAGCCGAAGGCTCATCTAGCAAGTTACATGTAGGCCTAGGACAGTTTAACCAATAGCCAATTTATAAGCCAACACAATAATATTTTATAGCCTGCCCAGTGCAGTTTCAAGCTGGTCTTCTGCAGTATCTTTTTATTTATTTATTTATTTATTTTTGGTACCGGGAATTGAACTCGGGTCCTCGTGCTTGCACAGCAGGTGGTGAAACCACTGAGCTAAATCCCCGGCCCCTGCAGTATCTTTTTAGACTCTTCACAAGTGAGATCAATGTGTGTATATCACATTTTCTTTATTCATTCATCTATGTCCATTCAAAGTCTCCAGCTTTGCTCTCTTGGTTTAAGGTAACTTTGCCTATTTAGGGTCTTTTGTGATTCCATGAGAAATTTGGGGAGGATCAGATCATTTTATGGAGGGGGCTGAAGAGATGCTGGAGCAGACAGTGAGCGCTCATGTCCTTACCAGGGCTGGATTTCTCCAGTCTTGCTGTCAAGCAATCTTATGGCACTTTTGGCTGCGAGAATTGCATTTTAACAGCACTCTACATAAACTTTTAACTAAACTTTCCTACTTTTCAGCTCTAACTTGTACCCTACCTCCCAGTGTCTATGATTCCTGAGGTTTTCTGGTATTCTATATAGAGTAGTTGTACTTCTTAGCTTTCTGCCCTGCTTGTAGGTTTTATCGTTTTCTAGGCCATCTAGGAGCTACCCATCTCCAAACTTTTGTTGAAATCTTCCTTAATAATGCTCTTCTTTCAAATTTTCTTTATACTTGTGGCTTTAGGACTTTTCTGTTTCTTTACTGTCATTTTGGTGGAGCTTCTGGGGAAATCAAGATAAATGTGAATGAATGTTCAAACTGCTATACTTAATGGGCCACAGTTTACTCCTTGGTCTCTGTTATCATACCAAGAATATAGTAAGGACAGTGACTGCAACTCATTTTTTTCTAACAGTGTTATTTAGCTCAGTGCTCAGGATCTAAGTGCTAATAAATCCTCTGTATTGAATGAAATTGGAATTCATTGAGTATCTATTAATTACCATGCTCTTCTCAAGAGATGGTGGTATACAAATGTGAATAGCTACCCACTGAGGAAGTTCTGGTCTAGTAGAAGTTAGAATAAGCATAAATCCTAGGGATAGGTTCTATAAAAGCAGTGCCATAAAAGCACAAAGACAAATGCATGCTTTGAGGAACCTTCCTGATAATTTGAAATTGATGTCAGGGATGACAGTCAAGATCTTCCACAAAATCTGGGATGGATATACATCTTCAATGACCAAGATATATGTGTGTGTGTGTTTATATATTATATATGTATATATATTGTTGTTTGTTTGTTTTCCGGTACCAGGGATTGAACTCAGGACCTTGCACTTGCAAGGCAGGCTTGGTGCCACTGAGCTACATCTCTGGCCCGTTTGTTTGTTTTTTGAGACAGGGTCTTGCCATGTAATTCAGGCTGGCCTTGAACTCACTATGTAGCCCAGGCTGGCCTCAAACTCACAATAATCTTCCTGCGTCAGGCTCCCGAGTGCTGGGATTAAAGGTGTGTGCCACTGCCCCCAACTCTAAGATTTTATAGTAATTCAGCAAATATGAACTTACAATTAAGAAAGTAAAAATTGAAGTCTGTCCGATTTTTTCATATATTTACGGTGATCTAGCAAGTATATTTATTGTTTTTTAAAAAACCAGCCTACTTTCTGCAAAGACTTGATTAATATAGTAAAAAGTATAAGACTTTGCCTTTCCATCAACTGCTCTTTTATTTATTTATTTAATCAAAAAAATAAAATAAGCTTAATTGAAAGGCCAGGAACTTGAAATTCATTTTCAGTGAACACATTGTGTGAGTTAGGTCCTTCTGGCTGTCTGATAGGCATAATAAACACTTCCTTTTTATTCCTGTAACTCCACAAGATTAGGAAGAGGGGAAAGCCTGTTCAGAGGGGTACCAAAAATTTCTCCCTTATTTTGGAGGCCCTAAGTGTGATATAAAAACATAGTCTGATATTTTATCATATATGTCTTAATTACAGACAGTATTAAAATAGAGAACTCTTTAAATCAGGAAGGTGAAGTGTCTCATCCAATCATAGTCATGCTGTAACATGTCTATTCTGGTTAAGCTTTTGCAGGAACATACTAACATAATCAGGACAACTACAGCCTCACCCCTGGGTTTTCAGCTGTAGAAAGACTCAAAAATACTGTTATTTAGTGTGACAAAGACATATAGTAGTCCCCCTTTATCTGAGAGGGATACATTTCAAGACCCCCACTAGGGCCCTAAAATGGCAGATAGTATTGAACCAAATATACACTACATTTTTTCTCTACACACAGTACAGCGTGGATACCCTGGACAAAGGAATGATTCACTTTTTGGATGAAACAGAACAGAGCAGCATGAGATTTTATTGTGCTACTCAGAATGGCCTCTACTTAAAATGTATGAATTGTTTATTACTGCAATTTTCCATTTAACATTTTCAGATGACAGTTGACCAAGGATAATTGAAATTGCAGAAACTGAAACTGTGAATAAGGGAGAACTACTCCATAAACTCAGTCTTTATGAAGAGCTGGTCTTTTTCAAGATCCTGGAACTGTAAATACAGTGTATCATTTATGGGTGGGAATTGAATAGTGCTGGCAGTAAAATAGTCTGATAAAAGCTTGTCTGCTAGATGAGCCAGTTAGGCATCAAACCTTTTATCCACAACATTAAAATGAATGTGATGATATTTCTGAGAGTGATTGTACATTTGCAGTTGTTCCAAAGCTTGTGATATTAAAGAGCTAGCTCTACTGTTGGAGAATGGGGAACCCACTGGAAGGAAAACATGTCATTTCATTCAGATCAACAATAAAAACAAGGATTTTCAGTAGAAGGAATCTTTGCTATTAAGCATTTCTTTGATAGACAATATTTCATCTTCTTTGATTTAGTTGGGCTATTTTGATTTACATATTAAAGGATAGAGATCCTGCGCTATATATATGGTTTATCTAAGCAAAGACAAAACAAGATTCTTTTTGTAGAAAGCATACATTTTGCACATTGGTTGGCTATATAATACATGTTCCATACCATATATATAGTAATACATAGAATATTTGTCACGTATTCACTTGACCTTATACTAAAAGAAAGCTAAAGATTGGTAGAGCACTTTACTTTATCACTTTTACTTTTTTTGTTGGCTTTTTTTTTCTTTTTGAGACAAGGTCTCCCTATGTAGTTCAGGCTGGCCTTGAACTATCACTTTTACTTTTAAGATTTAGTAGACTTAAGCCGGGTGTGATGATGCATGCCTATAATCCCAGCACTCGGGAGGCTGAGGGAGGAGGATCACTGTGAGTTCAAGGCCTGCCTGGACTATACAGCAAGACCCTGTATCCAAAAAAAAAAGATTTAGTAGACTTGACTACTCAGGTATTCTAAATGTAAACCCAGTGTCTACGAAGAAGTGCAGCAAAATGTACTTTGATTTAGCTGTCAAATGCAAATCTAAGTACGGTATCTATAATTCAAATGCAGCCTTTTCATTTTCTCATTGCTGTGCTGAGAATAAGCACATGACTTATCAGAATCAAAGTACAGTGTGTGTCCTGACTGCAGAATCTTCAAATCAATATGTGAAAGTAGTTCAAAGTATATTTTGCCAATTTTGACTCACTGTGAAATAACTTTCTAGCTCAGGTGGTGGTGCACACCTGTATTCCCACCACTCGGGAGGCTGAGGCAGGGGATTGCCCATGAGTTCAAGGCCAGCCTGGGCTACATAGTGAGTTCAAGACCACCCTAAACTACATAGTGAGACTTTGTCTCAAAAAAAACAAAAAGAAAGAAAGAAAACCCAAATTTCAGGGCTTTAAGGAAAAATGTGTATAAGATCTGACTAACCTCATTGTAGAATTCTTTACTATCTCTCTAAATATACACACATGCACATACATATACATATATATGTGACGTATTTACATCTAGCCATAATATATATATACATTTACATATAACTTGGGTTCAGTCACTTATTTCTTTTTTTTTTTTTTTTTGGTACTGGGGATCAAACTCGGGTCCTTGCGCTTGCATAGCAGGCAGCGAAACCACTGAGCTAAATCCCTGGCCCTTCTTTTTTTTTTTTTTTTTTTTTTTTTAAGCATGACATTAATAAAGTTTAATTCATAGTTTTCCCAAACCAATGTAGAAATTTAGATTCTCCTGAGATGAGTTAAAAAAATTTTAAAAAGTCATTAGGTACAAAAATACACAGCAAAAACTAATGAAAAAATGGAGAAAGAGACAAAAATAAAGTCACAGGAGTGAATTAAAAACTGCATTGTGAAGGCCAGGGATTTAGCTCAATGGTGCCGCTGCCACAGAACACCATACAGAACGGTGAAACTGGATAGATAAACCTGAATCCTTTGTGGCCCAACATGCCGTATGCCGACAGTGTCCACAGCACAGGCACCAGCAGTGCCCTGCAGCGCCCCGGGGCTCACACACAGCCGTGGAGGAAGAAGGGCAGGTGGGGTCCCAGGACAGCTGGGAGCCCCTGGCCGAGGTACCAGTGCCACGGGTGGGAGCCGTAGAAGCTGCCCAAGCCCTGCAGCACATTGAACCTTAGGAAGTTGAGCTGCACCAGTGTCCATTGGCCAAAAAAATACGATCAATCACCAGAGAGACTCAGAGCTATAAACCCAACAGGGCAAAAGCCACGCAGAACGAGACGGCACTTTGCGGGCTCCGGGACCCATGGGATGATGGCCATGGGGGATGAGGCAGGCCAGGGCCACCAGGGAGGTGTGCTTCATGCTGTCCGCGGGTCAGCCACTGATTTCTACATCGCTATTGCTCTCCCATCCTATATCCCATTTATTATAACCTTCGAAGGTGCAAACATTTGTAAGTTTTGTTTTCTCAAGCCCAAGGTTATAAGCAAGAGAGCTCAGTCAGCCACTAAGTGAAGTCTAGCACAACCTTATGTCACCTATCACCATGTTTGTTTATTTTCAATCAGCAGTCAGCATAACAGTTGCTTTAGCTCAGCTGAAATGGAAGGGAAGGAGTGGACTCAGGACTCAGCTGCCTGGCTCTTGCTTCCAATCCTCGCCAACACCACAGATAGAGGAATCCCACAACCCACAAGATTTTTTCCAGGACTGAAACTTTCATTCATATTTTTCATTCAACATGTATCGATTGACCCTTGTAGTAAGGACCGGGCCCTGAGGTTACAATGGGGAAAATATACCTACACTCTGTTCTCCTGGAGGTGAAAGCTGAGTGGAAAAGACTAGTTTATAAAGCTAGTTGAGGGGAACATCTAATTTAAAAAAAACAGATTCTCCCCAGAACCATTTATTAAATAATTCATAATGCTGTTATACACCAAGATTTCATGTATTCATGGACCCCTTAAGATGATAGATACTAAGATTCTATTGATCTATTTGTATATACTTTTACTTTGTAAATTGTAAAACAGCAGAGTCAAAAAAAATTACAATAAGTACCTACATACCTATCATCTAGATTCTACAATTAGTATTTCACTCTCCTTTCTTTCTTGTGAATTCAGCCAGTTATACATCACTTTATCCATCCATTAATTAACTAATTCACCTTTTGGGGAGCATTTCCAATTAAATCACAAACACAATTACACTTTTCCTTAGATACAGTGCTGTACTTCTTTAATTATGATAACACAGTATATTTGTAGTTTCACTGGAGTTTTCAGTGATATATCACAGACATTTTAATATTGGAATAGTTGCCTATTAAGAATATGAAAAATGACCAAAGCTGAGACCACAAAGGCTTGCTTAATGGGAGAGCTCATGTAGCTTATGTTCCTCTCAACCCAGGACTCTACCCTGATTATCCGGGTCCTGGGACCCTTAAATCTGAGGGAAACTTAAATTTTCAGACTCAACTTCATGTTGCCACAGGAGGCAGTTTAAATTTATCTCTGAGGGCAAACTGTTCCCTTGTTTCCTGGTTTTGGGGCAAAAACATATTATGGACTTTTTGAAAAAGAAAGATTCTATTTTAAAAAAAAAAGATTCAGGAAAATGAGGAGCTAAACTTCTGAATAATCAATATTTTCTTGCTTGCTTGCTTGCTGTCTTGCTTTCTTGCTTTGACTGTACTGGAGATTGAACTCAGGTCCTTTGTACTGAGCTACATCCCCAGCATTTTTTATTTTTTAAGACAGGCTGTCTTTAAGTTGGCCAGATTAGATCAAACTTGCAATCCTCTTGCCTCAGCCTTCCAGAGTGCTGGGATAACAGGCATGGGCCACCATACCCAGCTTTTCTGCATAATGTCAAACATCTGTCTTGGTTGTAGGGTTATATCCTTGAACATTATGCTTTCTTTAGGATAATGTTTCATTCTTTAAAATGGCTTTGTTCTTTTCTGTCCTTGAAAGTTATCAGTTACTCTTGCAGATGTATATGTGTATTCTTCATGTTCTTGTTAAACAAAGATCAAAGTACCTGGCACATAATAAGTACTCAATAAAAGTTAATCATTATTAATAATAAAAATACTGATCTTCCAAAGATCATATAAGATAAAGCCTCAGACTCTTCATGTTTTAGCAGGAAGGGAAGTGAAGTCTTACAAGGTAGAAACATTAGGCATATTTGAGTTATAGATTATCTCAGAACATTATTGCTGCACCTGTAGTTACTGTGGCTATTTAATTTTCCAGAGACATGGCTGCTAACTAGTGAGAAATTACTGGTTAATGGTTCCTGCCTGAGAGGCAGATAGACAACAGAAAGCATTGCTAGATGGGAAGGGTCCAGGAAGTCAGGAAGGATTCAGGATTCCAGCTCTCAACGTCTCTTCCCCTTTCCTTGTTCAGCTGCTCTTCTCCCCTGACCTGAAAACCTCTCCTCAGTGACGGGTTTTAAACCTAGTCACAATGCAGTACAAACTGCTAACAGTTTGAAGTATTGGCCTCTCCCAGGGAAATTAACATTTTAACTGGGATCGAAATTTAATGTAGTAAGGCTGCCTGCAGGGGCTGGGAACAGAAATGAACAAGACAGTCCAGTCTAAGACCACAGGGTCTAGCGAGGACTGGGTGCAAATTCAAACTCAGTTTTTTAAAAAATCACTGTGCCAGCCAAACAAAATATGCTGGAAGACTTGATTCAGCTTTCAGCCTGCTAGTTTGTTACTCATGAGTTAAAGAAAATATAAATGTGAAATTAGAATTGTTATCTAGTGGTCCTTGAAAACTGTGTGGGTGGGTCCTTCTTTAGGGAGAAGAGGGAAGGGTAGGAGAGCAGAGGGTTTAGTAGTTTTTCCAGGGATGCATGTGGCTCCTGGGTGGGCCCCTGTGCTGACCTGTGGAAAGAGCCAAAGGCTCCCCGAGCCAGATGGCTCTAGCTTCAGAGTCCTTTTTGGTGCAGCCACTTACTTACAAGAGGATCTTGAAGGAGTTACTAGAATGATTCTTACCCACTGGGCTGTTGAGAAGGCTCAGTGAGATAATACACAGTGTCTGCCTCAGTACAGAGGACCAAGTGCATTTAGTCAACAGCTGTTCACTGGTTCCTGAACACGACAGTAACTGTGGTTACATGGACATCTCCCCTCTCCTGAGGAAGGAAGGCTTTTTTAAAACAAATACTTAGATAAATAAGCATCCTGTAAGTGGGGGAGCCATTCTACATTCATCCAAGAAATGGCCTCCTCAATTATGTAAGTGCATGGATACATTCTATTTGTCAACAGATAGGAAAAGGAATGTTAAGTTTCATTTCCCTTGAGACATTTCATTCTTAAATCAAAAATTTCTGTGGTTATTGTTAAAGCCTGCTCCACTTGAGAAATGTTTTCCTATCCCCCCAATCAAACAAAGACAACAAGTCATGAAATAATTATCATTCTTCAAATAGGAAAATGCACAGTGCTAGACACTCTGGAAGAAACAGAAGCATGAAATGTCTGACCTTAAATTATCAGGTATTTAAAAAATTAACTCAGTATGAATGTTCTGACTTTGGCTCTTTTTCTTCCTTTCCCTGAATGTGGGTGTAAGGTGTGTAAGGTCTGGAAGCTGCTGAACCATTCACTCTTCATCTCTGAAATTTATGGACTGTAACTGTAGAGTAGAGGACTACATGATAGCCATCCAGAGATATTTTATGTAACTAGCATATAATACAATATAAACAAACACTAGAGTCAAGGAAGAGCTCTAGACACAATGGAGGTATGGATTGAATTCCAGTGGATTGGAGTCCATGGATTAAATTCTAGTAGGCAAAGAAGGGTCCTGAGACCTGACAGCAGCCCATTTGCCTCCCTCAGGCCTCCTCCCTTCACTTCTTTGAGCCAGTTCTTCCCTGTAACACAGGGATCCAATCCTCTCCTTCTCAGGGACTGGGAGAATTAAATGAGGCAATGGATGTTTGAGTCCTCCGTGATGATGTTTTAATTGCCAATGCCTTTCTCTAGCGTGGCTTGCAATCACCCATCCGTCTCCACTTTATCCACAGCTCTTTGTTTAGACTCTGGCTTGTTCTTGCCTGGAGTTCTGTAGTCGCCTCCTTGCTGATCTCATCCCCAAACCATCCATTCTCCATACTGTAGCTTAAACAGTTTGCCACAACCACTTACACAACAACTTAAGAGACTTGCAACATTACTTGGCTTCCTGTTATTAAGGTATTAGTTATACACAATAAAATGTACGTATTTTGAAGTGTGTGATGAATTTTGGCGATTGAGTACAATTGTGCGATCACCCAGTACCAAGACACAGATGTGCTCCCTCACTTTTGAGGTTGGTCTGTCCTTACTCACTGCCAGTCAACTACCGATCAGGTTTCTGTCACTGTACTTTCGTAGTATAGTTTCTGTCGCTGTGCTTTCTGTTACTTTTTAAAAATAAACTTTTACATTTTAGATTTATGGAAAAATGACAAAGCTAGTAGTGATATTGTGAAATATGTGTTTGGTCCTCATCTTTATTTCCTCTCACATGGCTCCTGAAGCCCTTGGAATCTGCAGAGTGACAGGTGTTTTTTGTATGTCAGTGAGCTGATTGGAAGCTAGACGGTCCCTAAAAAGACCAGGCATGATTAGAAGAGTTAAAACTTTTAGCGTGAAGCCTCAACATCCTGGAGGTAAGAGGGGGGTGAGATTGAATTGATTCCCAGTGGCCAGTGATTTAGTCAGTCATGCCTGCATCATGAAGTCTCCTTAAATCCCCCAAAACACCCCATATGGCGAGAGTTTGGGGAGCTTACAAATAGCAGAACTCATGGAGGTTCCTGGAGGGCTTTGCACCCAGGGAAGGCATGGGAGTTCCGAGTCCCTTCCCACACACCTTGCCATAAGCTTCTCTGCTGTCTGACTGTTAATCTGAACCCTTTGTGATATCCTTTATAATAAATGGGTAAATATAAGTCAAGTGTTTCCCTGGTTTCTGTGAGCTATCCTAGAAAATTAATGGAACCTAAGGAGGGGATTGTGGAAACCCCAATTTAAAGCAGGTCAGAAATACAGGTGACGAAGTGGGGTGGACTGTCCTGTAGGATCTGACTGTATTTCCGGGTAGTATCAGAACAGAATCGGCTCATAGGACTCTCAGCTGCTGTCTACTGCAGAAGAATTGCTTGTGAGGGGAAAATACCCACACATCTGATGTCAGGGTTGTGTTGAATGGTACGAGTAGGAAAAAACACTTTGGTTTTTCTTGCCCTTAATGCTAGCATTGAGAGTTTCTGTAAACCCCACACCCAGTTACCCCTATTCCTAACATCTATATGAATATGGTATATTTGTCACAATTAATAAACTATAATCACAAATGATCTTTAATATCTATTCTTTATTCATATTTCCTTTATGAATAAAGGAAATATATTTATATTATATTTTATATAAGCCTTTATGAAATGTCCTTTTTCTGTTCCAGGATCCTATCCGTGCTACATCACAGATAGGCTTCTATTGGTGCTAATAGTTTCTTTTTTTTTTTTTGGTACCAGGGATCGAACTCGGGTCCTTGCACTTGCAAGGCAGGCGGTGGAAGCACTGAGCTAAATCCCCGGCCCTTCTTTTTTTATTATTAATTTTATTGGTACATTTTAGGTAAACAATACAATGACATTCATCATTGGAAATTTTGCACCTTTACATAATCTCTCTTGGTTGGTGCTAATAGTTCCTAACTTTCTTCATTTTTGGTGATCTTGACAGTTCTTCCCAACCCTTTTAATTTATTTATTTATTTTCTTTTGTTTTGTTTTTGTTTTTTGAGGAAGGGTCTCCCTTTGTAGCCCAGACTGGCCTCGAACTCAAGGTGATTCTCCTGCCTCAGCCTCCCGAGTGCTGGGATTACAGGGGTGTGCCACCATGCCCAGCTTCAACCCTTTTTATTTTTAGATACATTTTCATCTTTAACTCTAGTATACAAAGCCCTCTAATACAACATCCTACCTATATTAGTGTGCTAGGGCTGCTGTAACAAAATACCGCACTCTGGGTGGCTTAAATAACAGAAATTTATTTTCTCACAGTTCTGAAGACTTTAAATCTAAGATCATGGTTTTGGCATCTTTTTTTTTTCTGAGGTCTCTCTCATTTCCTTGCTGATGGTATTTTCATGGTACGTACATCCTGATGTCTTCATCCAAGTTTTCTCCTATAAGGACTCCAGTCAGATTGCATTAGGACCCTCATTTTTAAGCTAGCTATTTTAATTTAGCTGGATCACTTGTTTGAATCCCCTCTCTCTAAATGCAGTTGCATTCTGAGGGACTTAGGGCCTCGGCATATGAATTTGGGGAGACATAGTCTAGCCCATTACATGACCCGATGGTCTTGCCTTTCAGTCTGCCTCTGTCCACAGCCCCTCATTCCTCACTCATCTTTTCAGGACTCATCTTTTTAGAACTCAGGGGGTTTTCTATGCTTTCAGAAATCGATAACGCTGATTCAAAGGATCCCATGTCATCCTCCCCTGCTGCTACCACCAGTCAGTTGTGCAGTATTATGTAACACTCCCCCAAATGGCTTTGGTCATCTCTTGGTGAGAGGAGAAACTTCCATACATGGAATTGCCTCTCTTTTGGCCAAGCTGTGACAATCAGGTCACTTATCTCTGGGTGTGTTAGCTTTCTGACAGTGTGACAAAATACCCAAGAGGAGGGAAGGTTTATCAGGATAAATAAACCGCACAGTTTCAGAGAGTTCAGACTGCGGCTGACTGGCCCTGTTGCTTCTTGGGCTGCGGTGCGGCAGCTGATTTCATGGCAGCTGAGAGGCAAATAGAGAGAAAGAGGAAGGGCCAGGGTCCCAGCATCCCATCAAGGACATGCCCATGGCCTGACTTCCTCCCATTAGACCCCTGCTGGCACCACAGGCTGGAAACAGGGCCCTTCGGTCATACTCACCCAGGCTGTAGCAACGTGTATGGTATGCTTGGTGGCTGAGAGGAGCCTGGGTCGGTGTTCGGGAGTATCAGAAAATAAAACTTGACAGTAACAGAGTGAAGGTAAAAAGGAGTGAAAGAGAATAAGCAAATGTAAATTCAGTGCTTCTCCGAATCTTAATGCTGGGGGCCGAGAGGTGGGGAGGAAGATTAAGGAACCGCCAGTCATGCTTCTTCCTTCTCAATGCCAGACACGTTGGATTATGTCTTATTACTGATCAAAGCAATCAATATACAATGCATTACCGTGTACTCTGCATTTCTCTTCAGTCTATTGACGCAAACTGAGCTCACACACTTCTAATTGTAAGAAACGCACTTGAGCAAGGGTTGCAGCTGAGGTGCTCTGAAATCCACTGCTGGGAGGCGCTGTTCCTGGGGTCGCTTCCAGCCAGTCACAGTGCAGCACACCGGTCCTCTGAGGGCTGCCTTGGCTTTGAGGACTCCTTCCCAGCTTTGTTGAAACGCTTTCAACTGCACAGTGATCCAGAGCACCTCATTCCACATTCTTTCTCCTCCACTCAGAGTCTACGGCACTTTCCTTTCACTGAGACACAATACCCAACACCCGCACCTTAAAGGAGAGGTTTGTTTCGGCTCACAGTTGCAGCCTGTGGTCAGAGCTGGGTCCAAGCCAGAGAGCTGACGGCAGGGGGCGCGGCGGGGGAGACGGTGCCCACCTGCGGCGGGTGGGTGAGTGGTCAGTCTGTGGGGAATTGTCCAGCTGAGCTGAGTCTGCGAGGCTTTGGGTGTGGAAGACCCAGGTGAGGACTGTTGTCGGAAGGCATAAAAGGAGAACTAGAGTCGGGGGGGGGGGGTGTGTTCATGATGCTGATTTCCCAGGAGAAACTTGCTTTTCCTGATATGAACTTGATTTCTCCTAGGAAGAGGAACTTAGGTTCTCGCTGTTGCCATGGACGGCTGCTCTTCTCTTTGTGCTGCCGTTCTCTTTCGTCTTGAGCGTAGCTTCCTAGCTCCAGGCAGATTCTCTAGCTTCCAGCGCCAGCCCTTGGGCTTTCCCGGCGCAGACCTGTAGGTCTTCCACGGTGGATTCCTCGTCCTCCTGATAGAACTTGCAGGAGACATTGCCGTGGGCTCTAGGCCTGCGGCTGTACTCGTGGGCGACACTGCTGAGGGATCCAGGCCCTCGGCTGGATTCTTCGGGTCTCTAGCGCACAGACAGATCTCGCCCTCCTCTGCATTTGACTTGTGAGGTGACTACTACAAGATAACCCTATAAATTATGTGTACATCCCGTAGTACATCTACTCCCTAGCAAACTCTGACTAAATGCATCAACCCACGGCGTGCTGGACAGCAGAGAGAGAAAGGAGGAGCCGAGAACAAGAACACAGCCTTAGAGGGCCCGCCCCGTGACCTTCCAAACAGGCCCCTCCTCCTAGCAGCACAGTGGGCTGCTGGGTCCATCAGTGGATGAATCTGCTAGTGTAGTGCCCCACGGTCCAGTCACCCTCCTAACTCTTTGGGGAGACATTTTTTTATCAAAACTGTAACACTTAGAGTCAGACTTGTGTGTGCACTGAGTGCTCTCTCAGGTTTTCTTAGGCCCCTCTCCACTTCTCTCCTAAGTCATTTTCCTTAGTAAAATTTTCCGAAATTTAATCCTAACTTGGCATCTGCTTCTTGGTACATCTGGATTAACACAACTTCCACAGGCACATTTACTGAAGAAAATGTGGTATTTGCACTCAATTGGAGTACTACTCTGCCATAAAAATAAACAAGACATTTGTAGGAAAATAGTTGCACCTTGAGACCACAATGTTAAGTGAAATAAATCAGACACACAAACTTAAATATTACATAGTTACTCTTATATGAGAAGCTCAAATTATACATAAGAGCAAAATAGATCTTTCTCAAATGGGAAGGGGATTGAGAGGTGGAGAGAGTGGAGAGGGAAAGGGAATGAAAAAAGGAATTAAGATGTGTTATTTACATGTACCAATTCCATCCAAGAAATGTAAACATTATGTACTATAAACATGTACTAATAAAAAATTATAACCAGAAAAAAGAAAGACTTTTGCCTCATTTTGCCCCTTCTTCTTACAAATCATGCTTTTCTTGTATATGTGGCACTTGTTTCTTTGTGACCTGGGATTTTAAGGCAGTTGAGATAGAGAAAATCTTAGCTTATCATGACTCATTTGTTCCCCACAAATTATGTATACACCCGATTATCTTAAATGCAAAGGTAAGTGATGAAGAATCGAATCCTTATTTATGTCTTCAGGGCTGTAGGTTCTACATAAGATCTCCCAAAGGTGAGGCCCACATGTGTGTGTTTCCACACTCCTGGTGTTCTGTTTTGAACACATCACTTTCTAAAGAAATGGCTACTCTGGGTTCTAGAAATTGGGCCACTTTGCATATCCCTCCCACAAAGATGGCCGCATTTAGGGACTTACATAAGTGGAGTAGGAAGTGAGGAGAAGAGGTCTAGCCAGCAGTTGTTTTCTGTGTTGACTGTTAGATTCAGGTGGACAAATGGCAAGGCCTGCAGACCAGAAGTTGTCCTTGAATAGGGAGAATGGAAGAGCCACCAACTGAGTACCTGTGAAATGACAATTTTCCACCAACATTTCCTTTTCACTGGAGAAAACTCACATTGTACACAATATTCCTAAGTTCAAAAGCTATTAGGTTATTCTGACGTAGTTCACATTCCTTTTTATTAAAGTGTGCATTCTTATAATTTGGTCTTTCGATGAGGGATAGAGTTTTCAGTGTATTTGTAAGTTTTTTTAAAGAGTAATTTTCAGTGGCTTAATGCCCTAGCTAGTAAACATCTGTGATTGTCTGATTATCAGAGTGTAGTCTTCCTTGAGCAAAACTCTGGTTAGAATACTGCACAACTTCCTATGGTTTTATGTCTGGCCCCCCTTTCAAACACATGTTCCTGGGCACTGTATTTTAGACTTTGTGCAGTACATTCTCAGCCTCCTTTGCAAATCTTGCTCCCTCTGGTGCCCTACATGCACCCCATACATCTGATCTACCTTCTGTTTGCAAACTTCATGACTACCACTCTGAACTTCTATGTCCTCCCTGTGGAACACCCTCCTGAATACCTCATGCCACTGATTCTTCAAGTCACAGAGCCCCCATAGCTTTTTGAATAGCACTTAATGGTACTTTATTGCACTGTGCCTTATATTGGCATAGATGGAATCATGTCTAGCTCTATTAGCTGAAAAACCCTTTGAGAGCAAGAACCGTTCCTAATCCACCCCTAGAACGCTGTGACCAGCACAGCACACTACTTGCTGTGTTTACATCGAATACCTTCAAACAAGATCAGGTGTGTCCTGGGTGATACGTCACAGACATGAAAATTGAGTTAACAAACAAAGCCTCCAACCAGTGTTGAGATGGTCAGCAAACACCAAGACCTTTTATTTAATGAAGCAAAGTACCAGTTCTCAGAAAATATCTGGTTGCTGCAAGTGACAAGCATGAGTCTATCATTGGGTAGCTGGGTACACAACCAAAAGAGGAAGGAGATTAATATGTTTGAGAGAGTACTTACTATGTGCAGTGCATTATTAAGGCCTTTTATGTATTCAGTCATTCAACAAACATGTACTGAGTCCCACTGGCACTGTGCTAGGAGTTGGAAATACAGAGGTAAAAGGTCACCATTCCTGCTCTCCAGAAGTTAATAGTCTGATTACCCAAGTACATTGATGAATTCAGTCTTGCACGATGGAAGTGATAATAGATGGATACATGAGGTGTTTTGGAAACACAAAGATGAGACACTGAAATTCAACTACCTGGGCACCTAATTCTTCCCAGAAGTGTCCTTGAGGTTAGCTTGGAAAGATAAGGAGTCAAGGGGATGAGGAAGTGGGGAAGGGCATTCCGGGGAGAGGGAGCAGCATGCATAGAAGAACAGCAGCAGCAGCGTAAACTAGCATAAGGCATGGGAGGAGGACCACGTGAGGGCCACTTCGGGAAATGAGGCGGCAGAGCTAGACGGCCAGAATGTGAAAGGGTTACTCTGGAAGCCACAGGATGCCTTTGAAGGCTGTGAAGCAGAATGATGGAGTCAGGTCTGTCTGCCAGGAAGACCTCACTGTAAGGGGTGATGTTAGAAGGGAGAAGGGCCAGCCGGACAGGCACGGGTTAGAGCTGCCTCGGAGGGGTGACAGAGGCAGTCCAGGGGAGTGGGGGCGGGCCGGGGTGAGAGGAGACTGGGCTCTGCGAATGGGGTGGGGATTGCTTGGGCGTGGGAGGGTTGAAGAATGAAGACTCCTCAGGTAATTCCCAGGATCCTGTCTTGCCCGGTGATGAAATCAGAGACTGAATCCAGCCAGGGCCCGGATGAGGGTGTGGCAAGTGAGAGCCTTGCCTCAGCCCTAAAACTAAGGGGCCATCAAACACAAAACTCAGTAATCTTGGTAGCTAATATTCTATTTTAATGCACTATTTTAAAAACCAATACTAATGCAAATAATCCATGAGCAAAATGTCAGCCTTTTAAAGAAAGAATCTGACCTTGTGCTTACACACCCTGGTTTCGCTCATCTCACCCTAACTGTGGTTTGAACACAGCATGCCTAATAGGAAACGTTAACCCATTTTCACGAGAAACTGTAGCCAGAAGTCAAATAGCTGCCCTATCTGAGGCTCCAGCCACTCCGTGCCGGGAGCCAGAGGCCAGACGCAGCAAGCACTGGACTGAGAGCCGTTGCCTCCCCACTTCCCACAGCACCTAACAGAGCTGAGATATCCTGTCCACACAGGGACTCCGGCTATGTTTTCATTTGCTTGCTTTCCACTTTTAGCAAACAGCGGCCGTGTCAGTAAAGGACAGCGTCGCCAAGCCCCATTGTCTCAGGGTTGAGTTTAGCAGGGAAAGAGAGGTAATGCTACAAAGTACAACACGGAGGTAAGATTACAAGTTACAAAAGAAACAAAACCTTTGAGAGCCTGTCTGCACTCAAATAGCAAACATCAAAGTTTGGAGCTTCTGAAAGTGTGGAATCAGCTAATATAGATTGATTCGTCGAAAGGGCACACCGAGGCTTCAGGATGGATGCGTTAAGTATCATCTCTTGGAATCCGTACAGGGAGGTAAGTGGAAGCAGAGGCACTTTAGCATTCAGGCTCTTGATCTCAGAAATCTCCAGGGTCCCACTCTGCCCCCTAATTTTGAGTGGCAATTATGGAAACCATCTTTCTTTTAGCTTGGTCATTTCTAGGGATTTTGAGCTCCATATTCAGACTGTCACAGCTTCAGCCTAAAGACTATGATAGAAGATTCCATTTTAAAGTGGCTCCAAGTGACAACATCCGAACTGCTGACAGTGGCCCAGCATATGGCCTGGACTGAGTGCAGTTTTCAGCCTGTGTAATGATGACTGCAAAGTTCTGGATATGATGCAGAATATCATCAGACATACGTGTTTCTATATTCCTCTTCTCTTTGTGATGTGAACCCACTATATTGCACTGAAAGATTGCTTATTTTGTGAGTTAATGGTGTCTTTTATGATATCCCATGTGTTCCATGATGGGTATTGTTGCCAAAAGTTAATATAAAAATAGCTTGGTAGTGGTGACTTGCTCGGTTAACTCAAAACAAGAAACATTGTTAGTGTATCAAATGAAACTGTTTAATACATGTTCCTGAAAATCACATTGCCTCTATGGATTTTCAGGAACATGTATTAAACAGTTTCATGAATCTCTAAGAAATGTAGTAGGTGAACATATATTTAATGGTTAATACCATCAATCCAAATATTAAAGCTAGCTGGGATGTAGCTATCTCACTTGACCACTTGCTAAAATGATTTTAATGAAATTTTGACTTTGGAGATCAGATTATAGGGTGAACACATTTTTCAAAGCAATTTGTACAATTTAGTCATTTGTTTTGACTAAGGCCATCTTTTAGATCAGGAATAATGTCTCTTCTTTCATGTATGATTGTAAATTTTTTTAATTTTATTGGTGCATTTTAGGTGTACAATATAATGACATTCATCATTGGAAATTTGCACTTTTACATAATCTCTCTTGGTTCTTATTTTTTCCCCCTTCCCCTGCCCTCCCTATTTACAAAGACTTTGTTTCCACTTTTTCATTTTCTCATATTAATTCAACTCCCTTCTTTCCTTTCACCTTCCCCTCCCACTTCCCCTTCCCCTTTGCCCCTTTTCTTCCTATTTCAGATTATCTATTACACCTTTTAGTCCTTATTTACACTTTCAGTTTCTCACTCTAGAGAAACTATTCAGTATTTACACATGTGTGTCCTATTGTAAATTTGTTTTATCTTGAAGTATTTCAGCATAGAAAAATCAAAGATTCTAATATTATAAACATATGTTCACCCACAAGCCCAGTTTAAGTGAAATTCCCCTTAACATTATTAAAACAATATTTTCCCTCATTGGTACTTCACTATAACTAGTAGGACCACCAAGAAGTTTAATTACCTAGAAGATGCATAATTAGCTTTCCTCTTTACACTTATCTCTATAGAGCCCTTTCTTTTTATCTTAGGTATGATTATTTTTAGTGATTAAATGTTAAACCTTCCCTGTTATGTGTAACCATTCAGATGGTAATTTTTCCTATCTTTTGTACAGTCTCTAAAATTTCTGGGACATTTTCCACAATATCTTGTATTTAATATTTTTACTCACACAAGTAGAAGAAACTATATATCTATATTTTATAAGTACACTTAAAGCACACTGTTATTTATTAAAATCCGAACTAAAACAGATCCTTTTAAAATCACTGCTTTTTGTATTACATTACCTTTTGTATAATTTATGTTAATATTCTTATTCAGGACATCATAAACTCATATCCTTTCATAGATTCAATTTGCTCTAATTAACTATATTAACAATAACATTTATTGGTCATTGAGTTTAAGTAACTTGCTTTGGCCCTTTAGTACTGCTCCTGGTATCCTTCAAGACATTCTTGCTTTTGGGCAAGACGTGATGTTTCAAAACCATCCTGATTTTTTCCTGTCCCAAGACATGGAATTAGTCATCCCCAGGACTCCTTTCTTTTCTTTTCCTTTTTAGGCTTGTATGGAACCCAGGGCCCCACACATCCTAAGCACGTGTTCTACCACTGAGCTTCTCCCCAGTGCCTTTCTCCTTTTGATGGAGAATAGTATGGCTATTGATAGAGACCAATGGGCTCTTGCTGTGAAACCAAATTTAATAATGACATAGCTAGAAAATATACAACTTTAAAAAGCCGAGTGCTCATACTGGTTTTTCCACATTCAAGTATCACGTTACTGTACTGTTCTTTTGTTACAGTAGTTTCATCATTGTCTAGCTGATGAAAGCCATTCTCTATAAGAAGGAAAATCTCATCATTCACCAAAACCACTGCCAGAATATATTAGCTACTCCAAAATGACACATTCGCCTTATCATTGTATCCAGTTAAACTAGTCCATATTCTGAACATATAAGCAGGAGGACTCAGCTCTCACTGTTGTAATAATTTTAGGTTTCTTAATCATCATAAAGGCTGAATGATCTTAGTCATTCACTTGTTTCTTTCATTACATAAAAAATGGAATATTTCCTCCCTTAGGGCAAGGAATCAAGTTTTATCAGAAATTCTTGGGTAGTCTCCAACTATGCAGTCCAAGCAGCTTATCTGGGGGATTACAATCACACTCCAAACTTGTTAGCTCTTCATTTCTGTGAACTGACTGAAGGTAGAAGCTTTACATTAAACACATGTTTATTGGTCCTTATGACACACCTAACCCAAATGCATACAGAAAATAGAAGTTTGGTAATGAAAAACACTTGTTTCTTTCCTTTAAGTCATCTCCAAAAACTATCTACCCTTTCAGAACTGACCATGCAGGAGGGCTGGCTCAGCTCCCCAGTGTTGCCTGGGAAAGAGGTCAACCCCAGGAGTGACTTACAATATGAATTTGGGCTAGGATGGATTGACAGTGACCCCGGTTGTGTCTTTGTTGACAGTCCAGGAAAGAAGAGGGAAGAGATGTATGTAGGATGTATATGTTGAGAAGTGAAAGGACCACAGAGCTGACTGCCCTTCCTGGTGGACTTGCAGTCCCATTCTGGCCTTGGGATGTCTTCTTTGACCACACTGAAACAGAGGGATGACCCCAAGGCTGGAGTACTCACCATTCCCATGCAGGGGCTAGGATGGATATGGCAGATCAGTGGCTCCTCACGCTCCACTCTATTCCATGTCTGCCTGGCAGTTGTCCTCACCAGATCTCTCTCTCTCCTGTACTGAGTGCTGCAACTACCTGGGTATGTTTCTGTGTGTTTGAAGTCTTCAGGCAGCAACTAGGGGAAATCATGTTTGGTGATCGTAAACCAGTTTCAGCACTTAAACATTTGGTTTCTCCAGATTATGACACTTTCTTTCATTTACTCATTCACTAATTCATTTATTTAGCATGTGTCTGTCAAGATGTTTACATGTCCTTAGCAATAGGTAAAAAACTAAGGGGCTAACAAAGGCAGAATGTATTCTTTTCTACAGTGTGATACATCCACAATTTAGAAAACATGACACTCTCTGAAATTAAAGTTAATTGGAGCAAAAAAGTACCTAACATTAGCCATCCAAGAAATTTACTCAATCTTGATGATAAGAATGAGTGCTTCCTGGGCCTCCCAAGTGCAACATCGTGAGTTCAATCCCCGATACCAAAAAAAAAAAGGGTACTTCCTGAAATATCAGTTTGTGATTGGAGAAACATGACGTTGTGATCCCAAAGTCCATATCAGAAACATTAATGTCTAGGGGGAAAGTTGGAATAGAAAGAATTTGACCATGTGTCTCCAGTAGGGAAATGATGGGCCATTATTTGTTATCTAGATGGAATATCTGATAACATTTGCATAGTACTTCAGTTTACAAAGCGCTTTTATGTACATTATCTACTTCAGCATTCATAATTGTACCCATTAAGTTGGTATCATTATCATTCCTGTTTTACTGAGGAAGAAAGGGAGTGAAGGAGACTAAGTGACTTTCCAAGGTCACTTAGCCAGTGAGGGAGAGAACGAGGAGTGATCTGACTTTAAGATGAGTATACTAGGGGCTGGGGATTTAGCTCAGTGGCACTGGGCCTGCCTCACAAGCACAAGGTCCTGAGTTTGAGGCCTAGTACCAAAAAAAAGAAAAAAGAAAAAAGAAAACAAGATGAGTATATTTTCCACTCCCCCATAGCAGTCTAACCCATACTAGGAGAAAACCCACTACACAAAGAGCTTTTCAGCAATTCTTAGTTTCCTTTCTCTAACTCTAGGCTAATCATATAACCTTTTGATCAATAATTTGGGAGAGGCAAAATAATAATTGCATTCCTGTCTGGCTTCAGGGTTTTGCAACCTGTATAGTCACGCAGAGCCTAGGGCAGTGATGGGGAACCTTTTAGAACTTTCAATGGTACAAACAGCCTGCTGTGGCACATATGCCATAGGTTTACCGCCACTGGTCTAGGGCCAGGAAGAGCTTAGACTTTTGTCCTATGCTTTGTTGTCACTATCCTGAAATTCTTAATAATTTTTTAACAAAAGGTCTGGTATTTTCATTTTGCACCATATTCTACAAATTACATAACCAGTCCTGACTGCCCGGATGATGGCTGTCAGCACAACATGGGTCTCTGGGTAATAAGCCAACCTCTTCAGAGCTTGAAGGACATGTGGGATTTGGAAATGAGGACAGGAGAGGAAGTGGAGGACAGTCTTTCATGAGGAGAAACTTTGTGAAAGACAAAGAGATGAGGCATACAAAGCATGCTGTCAGGAATAATACTGTCTTGCAAATATGCTCCTTTTGGTTGAGTCCAGAATGTTGGCAACAAAAGAGTTAACACCCCAGGTCTGTATACTTATTCCTTACAGTCTCCAAGGAAAGCATGAGTGACCCTTGGCCAGCGAATGGAAATGTGGCCTCTGAAATCTTGTTAGAGGTTGATAATTTTGCTGTGTGCTTAGAGCAATGGATCATGCTGTAATGGTTTGTCTGGTTGCTTTGCACAAATGTCAGGAATGGTGATATCCACGAGAGCTCATTGTTGGGGTCTTGAGTGTCATGGCTGGTTGTACAGCAAGATGCACCTAAGATGCACCCCACTCTATAAAGGCTTCCTCTTCTGTGACTCAAAGAGGCTCCCTTGGACAGACACATTCTACATATTCTGCAGATAGATGTGCTGGAGGCCAAGCACTCCTGGGTGGTTTTGAATGGCAGAGGCCATTAGAATCCTGGACGGACCTCTCAGGACTTCTCTCTGGACCCCTCTGGATCTATTTCCACTGCTTTTGCTCATTCAGCATCCTTGGCTGTAATAGGGTCTTAACCCCAAGACAAAGTCTCACACTGACTTCAGGAATGGTTCCTCTGCTACTTTCTGCTGTTTGGGTTGTAAGAACCCATGTGTTTTAAGGAAATATCCATCATTTTTATTTAAGAATACTAAAGACTGATAATAAAAATGGTTATAATGATAAAATCTAGTTCTAATGTGTGCTTTTCCTTAAATTCTTTTCTAAAATTTGGGAATTATTCTTTTGTTGTGAAGATTAAATTTAGAGTGCCTAAATGAATTTGAATGATTTTAAAGGACTTTAAAAAAAAACAAAGCTGTAAATGGTGCAGTTGCCATTTGGCCATGCAGAGAGATCTTTCATTTTGGAGACATGTGCACTGGCCAAAATAGACATGTAGCAACTCTCAGCATGCATGCCTCTGGGTCCTCTTGGATCGATTACTGCCATTCTTCCTTCTCCAGCATTCCAGAGGTATTGACTCATAGATTACGTGTTTCAAAATTCTACCACATATGTCCCGGCCAACTCTAGCTCAATTTTTATATCTTTGCAAAAACTTGACCTTTAATGAGGTCTTGGGTTTATTTTGTAATCGCCTCAGGTAAAAATAGCTAGTTATTTCCCTTCTTTTTTTTTTGGTACCAAGGATCGAACTCAGGACCTTGCACTTTCAAGACAGGCAGTGGAACACTGAGCTAAATCCCTGGCCCTCATTATTTTCCCTTTATGTAGTGTTTGTCTGTATAATTAGCTCTTATACTATTGGTTAAACTGATATAATTAAAAATGTAAATGCGTAGTTACCAAATGCCTCAAAAACTTATTTTGTAATTCTTTAAAGTTAATTTCCTTCACTATATTTCTCTGGACCATAAGTAATCCTATCATATGGTTATTTTATCATTTAAAACCTTTAGTTTATTCTGCTGCCTATCTTACAAGCGCAAGGTCCCAAGTTCAATCCCCAGTACAAAAAAAAAACACAAACCTTTTAGTTTAAATCACTTGTGGAGTACTGAAATATAATTTTGAATATCCTCTACTTTGCAGATATGTGTATTATAATCAGTTGATGGTAAAGACAGGTTTCTGTAAGCTAAATATAATATTTACATTTTCATCATCACAACTGAGGTTTAGATAGAATATTCATTGTCCCCTTTGCTCTTTAAATCACCGAAGGGGCCAGGCATTATAAGAGGTGCAGGCAACTGCCACTGTCATGTGGTTATTCGCTGAGTAGTTCAAAACTCTTCCAAGGCCTGAGGAGAAGGGAAGAGGGGTTGGGGGAGACATTTTCAAAGTTCCTCCATCGTCTACCAAGTGAAGTGGAAAATTCTCTGCTGTGAGGTCCATGGTCTGGCCCCACCCTACCAACTTGTTCCCATTTGTCACCACTTCCCAGCGTGGGCGCTTTGCTTCTCACCGTCTTTGGGGCGGTGGGTGTACAGTGAGAGCCCCAGAGGTTCATGCTCCTTGACAAAGTGTTAAAGATAAAAACAAAATGCTCCCATAGACTGTCAATAACATAAAGCCATGAGACTGTCATAAAAATTTTTTAAAGACAATTGAGAAAAGATGAACTTTGACTAAATAATTGATATTAAAGAATTATTGTTCATTAAAGAATTATTGTTTTTAAGGGGATGGTATTATGTTTGTGTTAAAAAAAAAAATCAGGCCGGGGATTTAGCTCAGTGGTTTCACCGCCTGCTGCGCAAGTGCAAGGACCCGAGTTCAATCCCTGGTACAAAAAAAAAAAAAAAAAAAATCTTTGAAGCTGGGCATGGTGGCCCATGTCTGTAATCCCAGCATCTGGGAAGCTGAAGCAGGAGGATCACCACAAGTTCAAAGCCAGCCTGCTGCATAGTGGGATTGAGGCCAGGCTGGGGTACATAGTGAGATCCTGTCTCACAAACAAAACAAAACAACCCCCCAAATAAACAAATAAATTAAAAATCTGTTTTTAAGATACATAGAGAAATACATATAACGTGATGGCTGGAATTAGCTTCAGAATAATTGTGGGATGACATAATTATGTCACTGATAATGCTTGAGTTTTCATTTCAAAAGTTTAAAAATTTGAGCAAAATTGAAAAATTAAAAATGTGAACTTGTGACTGAAGAGTTTGGGACTGTTACCAAGCCAATAGCACAGGCCAGAGGGTGGCAAGTTGTGCTCAGAAGACTTTGCAGCTTTGTGGCTTCGAGAAGCTTTCGGAACTTATCTGATCCTAGGTGATTCTCCTTGCTCCATCCATATCTTTCTGTGGACCTTTCTCCCCATTTTATTCAACCAGTTCTGTGACGCAGTGGAACTGACCTACTATACCTATCAGTGAAATAGCTGGACACGTGATGTAGTCAAAAAGGCCATTTTTGCCAAGAAACATCTTTCCTTCTTCGTCCATACCTGAAGTTCCCTGAACAAAAGCAATTAGTGCCAGGTAACAATGCCTTCAATAAAAATTACACACATAGTCACAGACAGTCATACAGCTATCTTTTGCTTTTCAACTCTGGGGCACAGATGTAACCTTGTCTCTGAGACAGTTGATTGCTTGAATACCTACCTACATGCTCAACTTCCAGGCAGACTACTAACATCCTCTTAAGAACTCTTAGCTCTCTAAGGGTTCAAACCCTTCAGGAAGAAGGGAATTAGAGATTAGTCCCTCTTCCTATTCTGTCCCCTACCTCATGGCTTCTTGTATCCTCACAGGGTCATTGCGGAAGGCTGGCCTACCATTTGGCAGAAAATGGTTTCCCACCATTGTTGGGATGAACCCATTGGTCCAGATTTCTGCCCTAGCCTGCAATGTACCCTACATTAGATGCTATGTTTTCTCTCTGTTTCTGTTTCTTTGTCTCTCTCTGTCTCTGTCTATCCATCTCTCTCTACCTGTGTCTCTCTGTGTGTGTCTCTCTCTGTCTCTCTTTCTCTCTCCTCCTCCTCCTCTTCCTTCCCCACCTTGCTTTTCACTACTGGTATCCAACCCAGGCCCTTATGCATGCTAGGTAAGTGCTATACCGCTAAGCCACATCTGACCCCTTAAAACTCTTTTCAGTGAAGACTCTTGTACTGAGCTTTGCTGCCCAAAGCACTCTCACTATGCTGAGGTGAGGCCTGGATTTGCTTCAAATAGAAACATACCCTGGGTCACATATATTTCCCCCTCAATTGCCATATGCCAAGCTTCACCAAAATTCTATCTGCCACTATCAATAAAAAAGAGTTTCACAGCGGTTAGCTTTGTGTAATCAAAGAAGAGATCCACTTAAATTCTGTGTTCAGGACCCAGCAGTCCTATCTAAACTTCCTGATGCAAAACTAAAAGAGCTACTGGACTGCCAGTCACAGGGCAAAGATCTATGCCAGGGTAAGTTTTCTCTCTCTCTATTCAGGATTATCTGACTCCTTTCAAGAAAACAAGCAAACAAAACTCATCCTATTTTTGGATAAGAAAGATGTGCCACATTATCCTTCTCTGGCATAGGTTTACAGGGAATTTCAATTTTGCTGATCTGTATTTCTTTTTCTTTTTTCTTGTGGTATTAGGGATTGAACCCAGGCACTCATGCATGTCAGGCAAGTGCTCTACCACTAGGCTGTATCCCTAGCCCTCTCATGTTCTCACTAATGAGCGTATCTTTAGTATGTAGTAAATACGAGCATGAATTTAATATGTAATAAAGTACTATAAAATAGGTGTAAACAAATAAGTGAACATAAAAGCCACAAGCCATGAGGGCGTTTCAGCAGGCCCAGTGAGGTGCTAAAGTGGATGTTCCATGGCAGAATTTGGCACCTACCAGAAAATGTTTATAAAAAGCAGCAGGAGATAACAAAGGCAAGTTTCATATGCGTTACCAAGCCTCTCCTCCTTCTCCTCTTTTCAGTAATCCTGAGGAAAAACATTACCTCATGAGACTTCTGAGGGATAATGGAATTTTGTGGAGACACTCAACTCAGTTAAATATGTCATCTCTTTTTTGATGTGCCACCCATCGCAGTAGGTACCATAGAAAGTACAGAATAAAAGAGGAAGATATAGGGCCGGGGGTTTAGCTCAGTGGTTTCGTCACCCGCTGTGCAGGCACAAGGACCAGAGTTCAATCCCCGGTACCAAAAAACAACAAAAAAAGAGGAAGATATAGTCCTTGTCCTCGAGAGCAGTCTATTAGGGGCCTTGGGACTTGCTACACAGTTAGAACTTGAATGTCCCCCAAGACCCTGTGTGGAAGGCTTGGCAGCCTGAGGCACTGCTGGAAAGTGGTGGAGCCCTTAGGCGGCAGCACCTAGCGGAAGGAAGCTGGGTCACCAAGGCTGTCTTGACATCTTCCTCCCTCCCTCTCTTTTGCTCCCTGGCTACCATGAGGTAAGCAGGCCGCCCCGGCCACAAACTCCCCCATGATGAACTGCGCTGCCATAGGCTCGAGTCCTCAGACCTGGAGTGAAGCTGTGAGAAAAAGCAAACCTTTCCTCTTTTAAGTTGATTACCTCAGGTATCCCATCTCGGTGAAGGAAATCTAACACAGAACTGTACACAAAGGACTTTAAAATGAGATACATTGGGGAATCACAACGGGGCATGTGCTCAGGGTGGCTGGATGGGAGGGCATTAGGAGTGTTTCATTGGGTCTTCAGGAGACTCAGAGGTGGATGTCCTCAGGTCAGGTACACGCTCATGACGCCATTGCCATGTATAGAACAGACTGGTAAGTATTCTAAAGAATGCTCATGTTCGTGTGGAGTTTGACCTCTTTCAAAGTATAATTTCAGGAAGCTGGGGGTGCAGCTCATGGTAGAATGTCCCTAGCACCACCACAACAAAAGCAGACAAACCTACAGTGCCCCTGAAATATTTAAGATAATTTTGATATAAAACTGTGAAGTGATGAGTCCAATGGAAAATATTCTTTCTTGTCTTAACTGTGTCTATGATGATCTGTTTTTATCATTAAAGTGATAGCCCTATTAAGAAATTTGAGGCCCGAGGATTTAGCACAGTGGTGACACACTTGCCTCACAAGTGCAAGGTCCTGAGTTCAATCCCTGGTACCGAAAGGAAAAGAAAAAACAATCTGAATCTGGGCATAGTGGTGCACACCTGTAATCACAGCACTCCAGAAGGCTGAGGCAGGAAGACTGCTAGTTCCAGCCCAGCCTGGGCAACTAAGTAAGTGGAGGCCCTGGGTTCAATCCTCAGTATTGAAGGAGGGAAAAAAAAAGAACCTTGAAGTTTTCTACACCTCGATCTTAGGGAAGTCTTGGAAGGAAGACAAAAGGATTCCAGAAATAGTCTAAATTGTGCTTGGTGAGCAAACACCAGTCTCTGTAGAACGCCTTGTATCTATAAATAAGTTATAGCTCTACGAAAGACAGTATCGGCCACTGGTGGTGGAAGAGAACACCAAGTCCAGCTAACAACAGTGTGGAGATTCATGTTCTGAAGAGAAACCTGGATTGCTTCCTACCCAAAACAAAAATAAAACAACGAATGAAAAACTGGCACATTTCCTCAGGCAGCTTTTTACATGGAAACTCAAGTCTTCATTTTTCCTAATAAGGTCTCATGATGTTTGTTTTTATTTTTTTAATGTATTCTTTTCTAATTAACCCTAGTCTTTGGGCTCTTATGTTGACTCTGAGGGAGAGGAGAGGCCCAGACTTCCGTTCTCAAGTGGATCAGGAAATTGCTCCCTTTCCATTCTCTACTCAATAGCCAAGGATTGTTGTTCAACCAGACAACAAGTTAAAAAAAAAAAAATACCCCATTAAATTAAATATAAACGCTAACTCTCCCTGCAGTGCAGAGCTGTTCACATGGTGCCTACTTCATGTCCACCAAGGGCCACGCTATTGAAAATGCTGTTTTAGGGACAAAAAGCAGTTTCGCCTGAGATGTTAGAGGCAGAACGCTGTGGGCAAAGTGGTCCCTGACGTGGCTTTTGCTTCGGCACAGGGACTCTGGATTCCCTGAGTTCTCAAAGGACGAGCATGCTCACCAGGGAAGGGGGCCCGTCCACCGCCCCACAGGGGAAAGAGCATTGTCTCTGTTAGTCACTACAGTGGATGGGCCGTATCTGACCCTGCAAGGGTCAGGGCCCGCGGAAGGAGAAAGGACACGGCGTGGGTTGTTTGAAGAGAGATGTAAAGCCACAGGTGATGAGGAGGGGCTTGAACTATGCAGGCGGAAGCTGGATTGTCTCGTTCTGCTCACTGTTTCTCACCACAAACTTCCAGCTATCACAAAAGAACAGATGTCAAGGGAGAAACTTATGAAGGGGAAAAAAAGGTGCTCTTTTCCCACATCCTGCTCTTTGAAGTTTAACAAAGGGGGAGGTGGCTTTTGCTCAAGGTAGGATCAAACGGCATCTGGAAATCAACAAGCTAGAGGTGGCGCAGGACTCTGAAGGGCAAGGCTTAGATGTTGGACACGAATGAGAACCCTGGAAAGAAAGCAAGGTGCTACTGTGTCTTCTCAATGCTCCACCGAGTCATTATTTTAACTCTTCTATGAAGAAAGATGGATCTACACATAGGAGCTGTCTCCGTGTTTGGTCTTGTTTGTTTGTTTATTTGTTTGTTTGAGACAAGGTTTCACTTTGTAGTCTAGTGTGGCCTTGTCCCGGGCTGGCCTCGAACTCAGCAATCTTCCTTCGTCAGCCTCCCGAGTGCTAGGATTATAGGCATCTGCCAGCACACCCGGCCTCTGTGTTTGATTTAACATAAAGACGTGGGCATGTGCTCTTGCTGGCAACCTTTAGACCTGTCTTTGTTGGGATAACTTGTACAAGGTGTTCTGGGAGGAACAGTATGACTGTTCCGCCAGGGGAGAGGAGTTTAAAAGATTACTAATACATTTAGCAGAGTAGACCAAGTGCTGGAGATACATGCAGAAAGAAGGGATTAATTTTGGATGGAAGAATTGGGCAAGACTCCACAGATTTGAGTGGGGCCCCGAAAGGCAAATGGAATTTCATGAGGCAGAGGAACACAGACACAGATTCCTTTGGGCATGGATGAAGCCTTCCCTTGTAGTTTCCAGGGATTCCAGGAGGAGCAGGAATGTGAGAGTCAGTATATGACACACTTCTCCCATATCCCAAGGCATTGGGGAAATAGGGCAGTGCCACCTCTTGGGGTGGGTCCCTGTGCTTGGAGCAGGAAAAGAGCTGTGATTAAGGCAGCTTGGAGGGCGGAGGAAGGGAAGGAAGGAAGCAGGTGTACACCCCACGGAGCAGCAGAAGGACCTGAGGTCCTGGACCTGTTCCTTCCGGAGACCCAGCCTCATCTCTTGCCTCGGGTTCTGTAAGACACTAGTACCCTTGACTAATGTCTTCTCTTCACATTATCTGGGTTTGAATTGGGAATCTATCCCTCCAGCCAAAAGCATCCAGATTAAGGGGCCAGGGATTTCACTCAGTGGTGCCGCCACTTCCTCCCTCGCAAGTGCAAGGTCCTGAGTTGGATCCCTGGTACCAAAAAAAAAAGAATCCTGATGAATCCAGTTCCATTATTTTCTCTCATTAGACAATGATTAAAGCCAAGTTATAAGTCATTTTTATTTCCTTTTGGTCACATTTCAAGAGATTAAGATAGCTAGAGAATTGCAATTGTTGCTTGCTGCCTTGGGCAGTGGCAATGCACGATGGCAAACAGCCCCAATCAGGGCACACAGGGCTGTGCACAGAAGAGCTCATAGGCTGGGACTCACATGGAGGTGGGCCGCTTCTGCAGATGTGCTTAGGTGGGACTCTACTATTTGGGACCTACCCTGGGACTCAGCAAAAAGTAGTCAGCTGAGTTGAGCCCTATTCTGTCTTTTAAACCACACTGGCTTTTCCTGACACGAACTTGCTCTCCCCCACCCCTCATGATTCCCCACAAAGGCTGTGTGTCAAGGGAACTTGAGACAAAGGCCTATTCACCAGTTTCCTGGGAAAGCAGCAATCTAGACATTTGCAAAAGTAAGGAAAATAACTGACCATGTGAATTTTTAACAGTTCAAGTCTGTGTGGCCCTGTAGACAACCCTATTGCTAGCCCTCATTTCTCAAGCCTGAGCAGTTTAAGGACTGAACTGATGCGTTTTCATATTTGTATGTTTCTGCTATTGTGTATTTCTTTTTTTTGTATTAAATTCTTTTATTGGTACATTGTAGGTATACAACACAATTACATTTCTCATTGGGAATTGTACCTTTATATAATGCATCTTGGTTCTTATTTTTCCCCCATTCCTAGCCCTCCCTTCACACCCTCCACCCTTCCCTATTTACAAAGACTTTATTTCCATTTTTTCCATTTCTCATCATTTTTTCCTTTCCCTTCTTTCCTTTCCCCTGCCCCTCCCACTACCCCTACCCCTTTGGACCTTTTCTTCCTATTTTACATTATCGATTATTCATTCTAATCATTGATACATTTTAGGTATATGATATAATGACATTCATCATTGGAAATTTGCACCTTTACATCTGCTATTATATATTTTGAAATCTGTCATTTTCAATTTGGGGCCACTAATTTATCGCAGTGAATTTAAAAATACACCTGAATGATAATCATCTTTTTTATTCTCTCAGGTTTCATTATTTATTGAGTCTACACTCTTGTTTCTTATTCACTTCTCATATTTCCCAAGACCTCGGCGATTTATGTGCTTTTATTTCCTCCCTTCTCCTCTTGGCTCAACAACATGCTTCCGTGAATATGTTAGAATGGAACCCAAAATGCAAAGATGCGGCTTTAGAAGGTGCTGTAGAAAACCAACATAGGGGCCGGGGATTTAGCTCAGTGGTTCTACCGCCTGCCTTGCAGCTGCAAGGTCCCAAGTTCGATTCCCGGTACCAAAACAAACAAACCAACCAACCCAACATACGACAAGACCACCCTTTGTTCCCAAGGGTCCTTTTTACTATTCACCACGGCAGGGAACTCAGTCTTGTTTTTGAACAAAAATGGACTCTTTCTGATTCAACACATCTTCCTGACACACAGACCTTGTAGTATGCAGGGGGGTATGTATTGGACAGTCTCTCATTATATCTTGTTCCTATGATAGTTTAGTAAAACAATGATGACATGGAAATTATTTCAACTATCATGAAATAAAAAGTAAGCAGTAAGGCTTTGTTATTAAATTCAATCAGATATTCTTCACTGAGGTACAGATTTCTCATAACTAATATAAGGGCTCTCTACTTAGTACCTATGTATAAATTACTGTCTTATGGTTTTAAATACTCTTATGGTAAAAATTCAAAATGTTTAAAAATGCTGTCATTCATAAAGTCAGGACAATAACTGAAAGTGACAATGGAAATGGATTTCTTCCCTGTAACATCAAGGACAGAAAGAGCATGCCACCTTTCTCAGCAGGACACAGTGAGGACCCCCCCACCCCGCTGGTGTTTCCCCAGTACCAGGCATCTGTTCAGAGTCCAGCTCTGCATTCTGGATCAGGCTCAGCTGTCTGTCACTGACACGAGTTAACGCTCCTCGCCATTTATCCAGGGTGCTTGACATGTCCGCCACATTCAAGAAAGGACTGGCGTAAATCAAACACTATTTGGAACACCTAAAGAAAGCTGAGGGTTTAGGTATAATTTCCAACCTCAGAACACTTGCTATGTATCAAACGTTGCAAGTTTTCCTATTCTTATCTCTCAGTAGAGTAAAACAGAGATCTTTTATCTTGAGTTCAGTCAAAGCCCCCTGACTTTTCTTTTCTTTCCCAGCACTGGGGACTGAACCCAGGACCTTCACACTGAGCTACATCTCCAGCCTCTTTTATTTTTTATTTTGAGACAAGATCTTGCTAAGTCACTAAGTTTCCCAGGCTGGCCTGGAACTTTCGATCCTCCTGCCTCTGCCTCCCAGAGTGCTGCGATTCTAGGCCTACATCACCGTGTCTGGCTTTCTTTCTTTTTTTTTTTTTTGTATATCCTTTTATTGGTACATTTTAGGTATACAATATAATGACATTCATCATTGGAAATTTGCACCTTTACATAATCTCTCTTGGTTCTTATT
>NW_004624805.1:4554886-4578945 GCF_000247695.1 Heterocephalus glaber
TACATTTTAGGTGAACAATATAATGACATTCATCATTGGAAATCTGCACCTTTACATAATCTCTCTTGGTTCTTATTTTTCCCCCTTCCCCTGCCCTCCCTTCACCCCCTCCATCCCTCCCTATTTACAAAGACTTTGTTTCCATTTTTTCATTTTCTCATATTAATTCTATTCCCTTCTTTCCTTTCTCCTACCCCTCCCACTTCCCCCGTCTGGCTTTCAATTCTCATTTTTTAAGAGAATGCCTATTTTTATGAAGTGTAGGGCTATCGAAAGCACTGAAGGCATGCGAGGAAAACAATTAATGAAAATTATGAGCTGTGTTTGTCACAAAGTTAGTGTTGCTTTAATACTTTCTTTTTATTTTTTCTTTGTCAATACACAGACTCTGAACTGTGGCTCTAACCCCAACTCCAGAGGTGAGAGAAGGAACCCAGGAAGTTCATCTGCACGTGGAAAGTATATTTTGCTGACACTTACAGTGTCAGAGCACATATGTTGAGCACATTTTCCAGGTATGTAGATAGTCTTGTTCAGGTTGCACACACTGTTTTGGTTTTGACGACTCTGCCAAGGATCGGAACTGTGAGCTTGACGTCCTGTGCAGAGCGTGCTGTCCAGTAAGGCAGCCGCTGAGCACATGTGGTTATTGGCACTGCAGTTAAATAAATTAAAACATCATCCTCCAGCAGCCTCATTTCAAGCATTCCATAAGCAAAAGTGCTTATTGTGAGTGAGAACTGTATCATCGCCAAAAGGTCTGTGGGCTGTGCAGGCCACTTCCTTGGGACCCCGAGTCCGTGAACCCCAAGTGCAGCACCATCAGGGAGAAACACAGAGCCCTGGCTCTCCCAGACTTACCACGTCAGTCTGCTCTCCACAGAGATCCCCAGGTGTCCCCAGGTGATTTCGGTGCCATTCACGTGTAAGAAGCTCTGCTCTAGTGGCCTGGGCGTGTGGCTCCGTGGTAGGGCCACTTGACTAGCAAGCACAAGTCCCCAGGTTCAGTCCCTTTCCCTTCCTCCTGATTCCCTCCTACACAGTGATAGTAGCTAAACATTTTTTAAGCTCTGACTATGAGTCACACTTTGTTCTAGGGGCTTCTATAGGTGTCTTTTATTACTAACCCTATTTTGCCACTGAGGATTCTGAGATACAAAGAATGAAGACAAGCTAAAGTCGCAGTGGCTGAGGCAGGGTGGTGCCCAGGCCAGGCCAAAGGCCCCTTGCAGGCTGCTGGCAGTTCCTGGAAGGCAACAGCATTGGAGGTTTCCCACCAGGTCTGAGCTCCAAATCGAGGCCACCTTCCAAGCCCAGAGGGACGTGTGCAGCCGAGGTCCCACTTGTCTCCCTAAGAAGCGTCCTTATGTGGATTTGCTGCCAGAGCTCCCCATTTTCATCCGATTTTGTCTCCTTGAGCTCATCTTATCGCTCAACTCTTTTCCCAAATTCCTGGGAAAAATCCAAAAGAAAGAGCTGCCAGTTAAACTCCCACCAAAATCCTAACAATGCAACCTGGCCCACAGGAGAAAGTAGGCCCCTCCCAGAAGAGCAACAAAAAGAAGAGCAGCAGAAGAATCAGCTGTTTCCTGCCCCACTAAGTGGCTCTGGGCGAGTCATCATTTTCCCTGCCCTGCTGAGGCCCGGCTCCTCCAATCCCTCCCCAGTGCTTCCGCTCCCAAATTCTCAGGCCAGCCTATTAAGGCTAGAGAGCTGACCCTTTCAGGCTCCTTTGAGTCTCATGAATTAGAAATGACAGCACTTCCAGGCCCACAGTGCCCACTAACAGTCTCGAAATTAACTCTGCTGGCCTTTGGCAGACCGCAAAGTACTGACCTGCCTTAAGTGCAGGGCAGGGGAGGGGCACACCTGGCCTTACCCTTCAGGTGGCTGAACAGGTGTGAGGGCCGGGCCTGTCAGCCTCGCTGGCTTGGTAAACAGGTAGGTATGGCGCATCTGTGACATATTGCTCAGAACCAACATGAAACACCACAAGGACAATTTCCAGCTCCTCCTTTCTGGAGGGCTGGGATTGTGTCTCTACCCAGACGGATGTCCCCGTGCTCATGCAGCAGGTGCTCCGTAGGTGTTTACTGAGAGAAGAGGTACAAATGGATGGGGATTCGCCAGTGATTGCTATTACTGCTCAGGAGGCAAAAGGTGCTTCCTGAGACCGTGTAGCTCCCTGTGCTCCTTCAGGTATCCCAAGGTATTACACGAAAATTCAGACTGATGTTAGTTCAGCTTGACAACTGGGAAGGTAGAAAGAGAGTGAGGTTATGGTTTGGCCACCACCCAAGCTGGGAGGGTAAAATTTGGTCTTCCTTGTTTGCACTTTGAAGCTCTGTCATGGGGCAAGGAGAGAGTGTTGGAGCCAGTCTCGCGGGCGAGCTCTGCCGAGTTCATCTGGCAGTGAAAGTTTTGTGGCAACAGGATCTGTCAGGGGGCAGATGCCAGGCCCGAGGGCAGGGCCTCTAGGTCCTGCAAGGTTCGCTGGGTTTTTCATAAGGCCCTTTGAAAGGAAGAAGGATGGCGAATTGGAGGTGGACTCCGCAAACAAAAAGAAGCCACGTCGGGCTGCGCCCTTTATTGTCACCCAGCGTTCTGCAGACGCCCACGCTTCGTGCTTCCCATCCAGCCTGTGAGGAGGAAAAATGGGTTTCTTTATGTCCAGATGGGGCTCCGATCCTTACACAGCCTCATTGAAACACCAGCATTTTTTTCTTTTTTTCACTTTTTTTATTAGTACGTATTTGTCATACGTATCGATCCTATTCATCGGAGGGAATTTGCAGCTGTATATAATATATCGTCATCCTTTTCTCTCATCCCTCTCCCTTCCCTTCAACCCTTCTTCTGCTCCCCATTTACAAAAGCTTTGTTTTCATTTTTTCCTTCCATTCTTTTTTTCCTTTTCCCTTCCTCCCTTGTTCCCATTTCCATTTGAACATGTTCTTCCCACTTCCCAGTGTCTATCCTCCACTATGCCCCTTGGTGATCCACTGGGTTTCTCACACAAGAGAAAGAATGTGATATTTAAACTCGCATGTCCAATTTATTTCACATAAGATTATGGTCTCGAGGTGCATCCATTTTCCCACAAATGACTGAAGTTTGTCCTCCTTTTTGGCAGAGTAGTACTCCATTGTATATAAAAACCACATTTTCTTTATCTGTTTCTTTATCCATTGATGGGCATCTGGGCCGACCTGGTGGTGTGGGAGTGGTCAGTGGAATGGAATGAGAGTGAGGAGACTTTCATCACAAACGGCAGTAAGAAGCACGGCCCTCAGCTCTGTCGTCCCCGTTGGGGTGGCACCGAGTCAGGGCAGCTGTGTCAGCGAGATGCACACCCCGTGGGGATTCTGGGCGAAATGCTCCTGCGGTTTTATGGGCCCGGGAGAAGCTGGCTCAAGGCTGGGCCAGGGAGTCAGGAAAGGACTGGGAGCAGAAGAGTACTGCAGACCAAGTCAGGATGGACAAAGGGGTCTTCAAGGTTTCCCCCTGGCACTGAGAATGGCTTCTGCTGAAGACGTCCAGTGGGGAGGTGCCTGGGCCAGGAACTCGGACAGGTGTCAGAGGCAGGCTGGCCAGTGGGGCTGGAGGTCCGGGGCGGGAGAGCAGCTCTCCTCAAAGCCCACCAGGGACACCTCCGAGACTGCCTGTGGCGGGGCAGGGGAGGTCACACATAGCGTCTGTCCAGGAGCCAGACTCCCCATCTAGCGCGTGGCACTGACAGATACAGTAGCCAAGAGACAGTACATGACTTGTCAGCTGTTTGCTTGGTTTGGTGGTGCAGAGCTGGGACCAGAACTAAGTTCTTCTGGCTCTACTTCAATTATTCACACTGCACTAGAGTGGACGTGAAGTGTTATGGCTGCTGATATTACGGAAGTTGCTTTTCTGCTTTGGCACCTGGTGCAACCTTGGCCAGGCGGGGTGAACCTCTACTTCCAAAACCTGGGTGTTCTGTAGACAGGATCTCAAGCCCATTCACCTGCACCCCCCATTATACCTGTGAATATACATTATGTACAAAGGGTGTTGCAGATATAATTTAAGTTATTAGTCAGTTGACCTTAAAATGAAGAGAGTATCCTGGATTAGCTGCATGGGCCCAATGCAATCCCAAGAGTGCTTAGCATGAGAGGAGAGCAAAGGCCAGCCAGAGAGCTGCAGCAGAGGGAACCCGGGGAGTCTAACGCAGAGAAAGATTTGCTGCACTGTTGTTGGCTAGTAAGATGGACAGGGGGCCAGGGATTTGGCTCCGTGGTTTTGCTGCCTGCTGAGCAAGCTCAAGGACCCGAGTTCAATCCCTGGTACCAAAAAAAAAAAAGATGGACAGGACCATGGACCAGTGAAGCCATGGCCTCTAGAGGTTGGAAATGACCCCTCACCAACAGTCAGCAAAGACTCAAGGACATCAGTCCAGTAACTACACGAGAAAGAACTAAATTCTGCCAAGATTTGCCTGACACTGGAAGTACACTCTCCCCCAGAGCCAAGGCTGGGTGACCCTTTGATTTTAGCTTTGCAGGATCCTAAGTAAAGTACCAAAGTAAATCCACCTGTACCTATACCCTACAGAAGCTGTGAGTAAGTAAACAGGTGCTGTTTTAACCCAGGGAATTTGTGCTCATTTGTTGTGGCCATGACAAGAAGCAGACATAGAGGTTCAAAAGCACAGTGCGAAGATCGTCCTGCCTATCCCTCCTCGGCAGCCTGTCACTGCTGCTCTCAGGACTGGCAACCACTGGCAGCAGCTCCCTTAGTCACCCGGTCCTTTGGAAACCTGTGAAAAAGACTGTTGCAAAGTTCAGTCCAGAAAATCCTGAGTGCAGCTCAAATTGATTTTAAACTCCTGGGTTCGGAAGATGCCCAGCTTACTCCTCTGGTGCCAGGCTGCCCCGCGATGGCCCTGTTACCCCCTTGACCTGTGAGGTCCCCAGGAGGAAACTCTCAGGCCAAGGAGCTGGGGTTGCCAGGTAAAATACAGAATGCCCAGTGAGATCTGAATTTCAGTTTAAAAGACAAATAATATTTTAGTAATTTTATTAAATCCTATATATTGCATAGGCCATGGTCTAAAAAGTGTTAGTTTTTTTTAACTTATGAGAACCCCAGAAGGAGCAGACATGAAAAATTAGTGTTTTCTAGGACAAATAAAATCTACTAGGAAAGTAGTAAGTGGTAACCTTAATTTGATCTGGCATTCTCTTTCTGGGACTAGTGCCCTTTCGTTCCTGCCACAACCAAATCTGATATTGGGAAAGGATCTTATGGCAGATACTTACATTTTGGTGGGATTTTCTATCAGCAGGGTTCCTGCTCTTTAAACCTACGTGGAAGGAAGGTGCTTGCCTCCTAGTAATGTCAGCCTGGGCATCACTGAGCAGGTGGCTGATGTCTTCAGTCTGAACTCCTTCCTAAGGCAAGGGACCACAGTGTGGCTCTTGAATGGCCTCCAAAGACCCATGTGCAGAAGGTCTGGCCACAGCCTGTGCTGTTAGGAGGCGGTGGAACCTTGGGAGGTGAAGGCTGGTGGGAGGAAGTAGGTCATTGGCAGCCCACCCCTGAAGGGCCTATGGGACCCCAGCCCATTCCTCTCTCTTTTTTTGCTTCCAATTCAGCAAGAAGTGAGCAGCTTCTTGTGCCACACACTCCTATCATGATGAACTATGTTGCCACAAGCCCAGAGTCACAGGGCAGGTGGCCACGGACTGAAACCTCTGAAACCATGAGCTAAAGTGAACTAGTTTTGTTTCATTGGTTTTTTGAAACAGGGTGTTACTATATAGTTCAGGCTGGTCTTGAACTCACTGTGTTGTCTGGGCTGGCCTCAAACTCACAGCAATCCTCGTCCTTCAGCCTTCTGAGTGCTGGCATTGCAGACATGCACAACCATGCCTGGCTATCTTTTTTTTTTTTTTTTTTTTTTTTTGGTATGGGGAACCTTGAGCTTACAAGGCAGGTGGCGGAACCACTGACCTAAATCCCTGGCTCCAATCCTCTTCTTAAGTTGATTTTCTCAGATATTTTGTCACAGTAGTGAAAAGCTATCTCATGTACAGAGGGTGGGGAAAGATCTGGGCTTTAGAGTCAGGCAGATCTGTCTTCAGATCCTGGTTTTTCTACTCTCTGCTTTGTGTCTTGGAAAAAAATATTTCTCCACACCTTTTTCTCACTTAAGGTCCATTTATCTTCAGGGTTATTATGAGGATGAAATGAGTGTATAGATAGGAAATATCCGGCACATAGTATTTGCCCGGCAGATGTTATTTATCTTTTTCTTCCTGAGCTCAGACCTAGCCATATGCTCGTCCTGTGCTGTGGCAGAGATGACCTTTTCTATCCGAGGCCATCTGCAGGGTCCCTCCTCAAATGCCAGCCTGTAGGGTTAAAGGAGCCTCTGAGGTAAAAGACTGGATTCAAATTAGACAAAAAGGACAGCTGTGCCCTGTCATAGGTCTAGATGAACAATTTATGGATATGTTGTGACAATGAGAGAAAACACGAAGAGCATCATATGCCAAGGTTAATTCTCGGTGCTTCCTGCGTATTAACCCACTGGCCACTCGCAACAGCCCGGTGAGAAGAAGCTGTTATTGTCAAGGAGTCCCTGGCTCTCACATAACTTTCCCTGTTCACCAAGCCAGTACACAGAGGAACAGATGCCTTAGCTAAGTCCTTAGGTCCAGAGCCCTTGCCATTAATCACCTCGCTCTACTTCCTGTGTGTCAGGATATCTAACTTATGCTCCTTATTTCATTTAATTCTCATTCTAAAAACCGATGAAGTAAGAATTCCTATGTTCCTTCCCATCTTACAGTTTGACCATCAGCTTGTCAGCGGAGGAAACAACATCTCTGGAAACAAAGAGTAGGCTGGTATTCCAAATCTTTAAATCTTAGTACCATTGTGTTTGCTACCATTCAGTTGTGAACCTTTCATGCTGGTCAGGGTGAACCTCACAGGACAGACACAATATGGACTCCTGTGCTTCAGGACATCATTTTTTCTAGAACATTCCCTTGGGGTCTCAGAGAGGTTCCGTTCAACCCCTCAGGAAGAGTTGCCTTTCTGGCCTCTCTTGGAAGCTCTCTTTTCAACACAAGGGCGATGGCCCCTGAAACAGGGTCCCAGGAGACAGGCTTTGTTCAGCTCCTCTGATGTAGCACTCTCTTGTGTGCTTTTGGTGCCAAGTGAATCAGGTTTCCATTAAAAACACTGATGCCAAAAGGAAGGGAAAAAATAAATAAAAGCTCTGGCATGGCTTGGGAGGCTGATTCTTTGTCTTAATTCTGGAGCCCAGAATGGAAAGTTGGCAGCTCAGCCTGAAAGATGAGAGTGCATCAGGCAGCTGCTTGAGTAGCTGATAAAAACCACAGAGCAGAGAGCAGCTCCGCACTGCGCATGGGGGTGAGGGACAGGAGGCCCGCACCACATCCGACTCCCGGACTCGGCCTCTCGGGGTGGGATCGTGTTGCCTAACCATGATGTCACTCAGGCCATTCCCACACCTGTGGCCCACTTTTGAAATGACTCAGCAATTGGTGCAGAAGCCAAATTCAAAATAAATTACTCTGTGACTCAGATTGTTCATCTCTGTTTTGACAACCAACAGCAAACCATTGGAGCTTCAGCTTGCATTTGGCCAAAAGAAGGCACAATGCACTGCAGAGGTCTCTCGAGCATCCCCTCCCGCCCCAAGAAAGTGCTGGTTGTGTACAGGCGAAGAAGCTGATTCACTTCTACTGGGGACAGCAGCTAGCATCGGCCTTTGGCGAAGGCCTCAGGGAGGAAGTCAAGGGTGCAGCCTCTGGAGTCAGACACCGCACAACTCTTCATCTCCCTGTTCTCCTCTCCAGTCGTAACAGCAGCCTCTTCATAGGACCCCAGTGACGTGAAGAGTGATAGGGTGGCACCCTGTAGGTGTGCAACAGTTGTGCGCAGGTTCTATTTTTGCTAGCATTTACCAGGAGTTGCAAAAGAAAACAAAACAAAAATGAGGGGAAAGTCCTTGGTCTTGTTGGGCCTGACTTCTTGTAAGTGAGATGCTTCGTAGCCCCCTGCACAGCTGGGAGATTTGAGGAAGCAGAGCAAGTGTCCCCCACATCTCTGAACGGCCATGCTGCTGGCTGGAAAGAGCACGCCCAGGCTCCTCAGAGGCTGTGGTCCAGGAGCCTTTTCTAGCTTGGTACAGGTTGCTATAAGAAACAAAAACTAAACTTTGACCAATACCATGTAGTCTTTGAAATATTTCTGTCAGTAACAAAAGGCTTGCATTACATCACATTCTTCCATTCGGTTTATTTCTTTTGTTAATGAGGTTCTGACTGTTTATCTGTCTGATAAAAACCTGTGTGTCTATCTGGTCATCTCATTCATGTCTGTGTTATCTGAAAATTGTTCCATGAGGGGAATTTAATTTCCTATGATTTTCTCTTTGTTTTTCTTCTAACTACAAATGGAATGATTTATGTTTACATCTACCCTACCCTGCTAGGGTTTCCAAATTTTAAAAGGGAATTTGCATTTTCACAGAAGTTTTTCAAAGTTCCAAGAAGCTGTTTTGACTCAAGTAAGTCTCAACTAAGTCTCTGAAAGTTGTTGGTCACCTGCTGGATCAGGACTAGCTTTGGCTGGGAGCAAAGATCTGGCAGCCCTGTTCTTTCTATGGTTTCTGATATCTAACCTCCTAATTCTTTTATGCAATGATTTATGTTTCTTTGTAGTGTTTCTCTTCTTCTCAAATACTGTTATTCTCACACACTCGTGTTCATAAAGGCATTATTCACAATAGCTAAGATGCGGAAGCAACACAAGAGTTCCTCACTGGCTGAAGAAAGGAGCCAAATGTGGATTATCAATGCAACAGAATGTTATTCTGTCTTAGAAAGAAGGAAATTCTGCAGTATTCTGCTACATGGAAGAACCTCTGGACCTTATGCTAAATGAAATAAACCAGTCAAAAAAGACAAACAGAGAGGTTCCTGCCTTGCAAATATTAGGCTTACCATTTTTTGGCTGTGCAATGACATGAAAGCATATCTATGGAACAATTCTGTTTTTTATTTCAGCACAGTATTCGGGAAGTTATATGAATAGTCAACACTTGATTACAAAATTGGCCTTATGTTAGATGGTTTTGCCTAACTGTAGGCTAAGTTAGGTGATCAAGCCTATTAAAGTGGCAAAGCTATGATATTTGGTAGCTTTGGTGTATTAAATGCATTTTTCACTTAGGCTATTTTCAACTAAATGAGTTTATTGGGGCACCACCCCTTCACGATTTGAGGAGCATCTGTACTGTACAGTTCCACTTCTGAGGGGCGCCTCCATCCTTGTCTCACTTCTTAATGCTGTAGGACACTTCTTCCTTCTATTACTGCGCTTAGTGGGTGGGATGCAGGTGCCAAGCACAATACCCTACGTCTGGGGCACTGTGATTAGGGCATGGGTACTTGGCTAAGCCAGGCAAACCAGAGTCCTTCCCTGGGGGGCTACACTTGGATTCTAGGAGGGATAGAGAGACCCTTTGGTCCTCGGGTTATGAGGACATTGTTACTCCTCAGTTGTGCTACTTGGAGGAGGTGCGGTTACTGTGAGGTAAAGGAGACCAATCTACAGAGAGGAACAAAGCTCAGCATGAAGTTATGTGAGTTAATGCACTTCTGACTTACTTAAATTGGTCGGATTCAAGTATCTATCACTTGCAACCAAAGAAGCCCTAATTAAGATACAATCTCATTTTTTAAAAAAATCTACTCCTTGCATTCATATTTTATTGTGATGTACCAAATTCACTTTAAAAACTTTATTTTGAAGTACTTATGAATTCCTAGAAAGTTGCAAAGAAGTAGAGGGAATCCACGTATGTCACACTCAGTTTCCAACAATGGCTCCATCTTTTGTAACTGTAGTACAATATCAAAACAAGAAAATTAACAGTGAGACTATCTGTGTGTGTCTGTGGTGCACATGTAACCATCATTGGAATAAAAATATGGAACTTTCATCACTACAAAAATAAATCTTCCACTATCCCTTTATAAGATGCAACTAATCACAATCTACTACTGTTAACATTTTACCAGTTTCAGTGAAGAATACAAATCCCCTATTGGAACCTTACTTCCCTTTTACCTCCCCCGTGATTGGATAATTATCTTATCTCCTCTACATATATTGGAACACATCAGATATTGCTACCAATTTTGATTCAACTAGTAAAGACAATTTAGAAATTTCCAGAAAAGAAGGAAAATCTATTGTATTTACCCATATTTTAATTTTTTTGTTTTTTTTTCTTTCTGTCTTAATATTCCAGTGTTTCTTGTTTTATCACTTCCTTCCACTAAATGAACTTTATTTGCTATTCTTTTTAAGCAGTTCTTCTATTAAAAAGTTTTCTTTTTTGTTAAGCCAGCCTTTTGTTACTATAGCAAAATACCTGAGATAATCAATTTAAAAAGAGGAAAAGTTTGTTCTGACTCACGGTGAGGTAGGGTTCAGTCCATGACTGACTGACCCTGTTGCTTTGGGTATATGGTGGCACTGTACGTGGTGATGGGCGTGTGTCACAGAGGAGGCTGCACACCTCATGGCTGGAACTCGAAAGCTAGGAAGAGGAAAAGCTGGGATCCCACAATCCCTTTCAGAATCCACCTCTAATGACGTCACTGGACCCCACCTTTGAAAGGTTCCACCCCCTCCCAATAGCATGGGGCTGGAGACCAAGCCCTTGACATGAAGCTTTGGGAAACATTCCAGATCCAAACTACAGCACCTTTCATGTGGCTATAACTTAATTTCCTCTTCATTTCTGAAGGATACACTCACTGGATATAGAAATCTGGCTTAACAACACTTGAGAAATCCTGGGGCCACCAAGGTTTCTGATGAGAAATCTGTCATTCACATTTGTTTTTCCCCAACAGGTAAGGTATTATTTCTCTCTTGTTGCTTTAGAACTTTTTCCTTTGTCTTTAACTTTTAGGACTTTGAATTGTCCGTATTTTTATCTGGGTTTATCCGATTGTAGATTCTGTGAGCTTTTTGCTGTAGGTTATATCCTTTGCTAAGCTGGGGGAGACTTCATTATTTCTTCAAATTTTTTTAAATTTATTTTTTCCCTGGTACCGGGAATTGAACTCCGAATCTTGCACTTGCCAGGCAGGCGCAGTGCCACTGAGCTACATCTCTGGCTCTTCTTCAAATATTTTTTCAGGCCCCCTCTTTCCTTCCCTGGGACTCTGATGACAGAAATCTTTTGGTGCTTTTTATAGACCCCTCAGGTCTTACTCATTTTTGTTGTTCATCCTGTTTTCTCTCTGTTGTTCCAATTGCTTGCTGTCTATTTTTCTGTCTTTCAGTTCACTGTCTCTCTATTCAGCTGTTAAACCCATCCATTGAGTTTTTCATTTTGGTTATTATATTTTCAGTTCTAAAATTTCCATCTGGTTCTTTTGTATACTTTTATTTATTTGCTCAGATTTTCTATTTTTTCATTTGGTTCAAGCATGTTCAAAATGTTTGAACATTTGAAAATGTTTCTTCATCATTATATCACTAGCTTCTAGCTCAGTACAGGATTTGTGAGAGCACTCTGCTGAGCCTTTATTGCAGGGACTCTTTGCTCTCCCAGTGGGCTTCAATTCCCAACCAGCCTCAGAGAGGCCTTCTCTGTCCTGCTCACCTCTGAGCCAATTCCTGGGTTCACAATGATGGCCTTCTAGATCCCCACGCTGGGCTGTTGTCTGGGCAGGCCTCTCTCCGGGGCCCCGCACAGCTGTTTTCCTTGAGCCCTTTGGCTGGGGCCTGCACGCCCAAGCCACTGGTGTCCAGGCGGGCTTCTGGCTGGGGTATGATGGTATCTGGGTGGGCCTCTAGAATTTGTGGGAGAAAATCCACATATGCATGAAAGCACAAACTATTTTATGTAATCTTTTATCCCTAGATAATTAATGTTAATATTGTAGTATATACAATATACTAATAGCCCTTTTAGTTTATTTATCTTTTAGTTTGTCTGTGTGTGTGTATGTGTGTGGTGCTGGGGATTGAATCTAGGGCCTCGAACAGGCTAAGCACACTCTAACACTGAGCCACCTCCCCAGGCAGCTTTTCTTTTCTCAAGACAGGGTTTCACTTTATTGCCCAGGCTAGCCTTGAACTCCAGGATTCAAGTGTCCTCCTACCTCAACCTCTCAAGTGTCTGGGGTGACATGCATTTGGCTCCACATCTGACTTTCTAGTGTTTTAAAAACAGAAATATACTTTTAATAGCTCTGTGATAGAGCACTTGCCTGGGATGCATAAGACTTTGGATTCAGTCCCCAGTACAACAACAAAATTATGATGTTTTTATCATTTTGAAGATGACCATTTGTTTTCCTATATATCAAGAATAATTTTACATACCATAAGTATTTTTCCTACAACATCACCTCCTTGTTCATATATCAAGAATAATTTTACATACCATAACTATTTTTCCTACAACATCACCTCCTTGTTCTTGCTGGGAGAGGGAGAAGGAGAGAGAGAGAGAGAGAGGACACATAAGAACATGCTGCAGATGTAGCTTAGTGCAAAGGCTTTCAGTTTAATCCTAACTAGAAGAAAGGAAGAAAAAGAGTTTTAGAATATCCAGTGAACAATGCAAATGATGGAACCTGACCAGACATATAAAAGGACTGCTGGAATATTCTAAGGACGCATCCAGAGTTGACAATCATAAGCTTACAGTGTTACCAATCTATAGCAGTATCTCTTTCAACCTGAAGCTGCCCCACATACCCCTTGTTTCTTCCCATCATTCAGACCAACAGAAAGCACCACATCCTCAAAGAGACCTGCAATCGTAGTATCTAAACAAATACCCTTTCTGGGCCTCTGGTCATTTTATTTCATTATTGAAGTGCTTGTCATTATCTGAAAGTATCTTGTCTATTTACTGGCTTATTGAGTCATTTTTATTTATTCCCCATTGGAAGGTAGGTACCCTGAGCAGATACCTGTTTATCAGATTCATCACTGATACGTAGAACAATGCCAGTTACTTCTATATAAACAAATATTTTTGACTGAGTTAATAGTTCCGGACATGATATAATTTATGATGATTCAAGTTTGCATAGGAAATAAAAGATAAGCAGAGATTATTGGGGAGTAAACCCTGAGCCGAAGGTAGGAGCTGGTGAGAGGAGAGAAGAGGGTGGACCTGCCTCTGAGGAGGTGACCGAGGGCTGAAGGTGACATGTACTGACCTCAGAATCCTGGGAACCAGATGTTGGGGTCCCAGTGGTGATGGAGGCCTGGACACACTGGGGAGCAGCTCTCTGGTACTTAGACAAGCAGTGACCGAGACAGGATGCAGACAGAATGGCTCCCTGTGATAGTCTTCAAAACGTCACCCCAGGGATCTTCTCTTTCTGCACACATGCTGGACAGAACGGTGAGCCCTAGCGAAAGGGCACTGAAGGGAAAGCTGCCCTAGAATCCCCTTTGTGCCATCGGAAAACTACACAAGAGCCAGTGATCAATGTAACTGAAACTCGGAGCTGGCCATGCTAGCAGACAACCGTCTCTGTGCGATTCCTTTCCTGTGCCCCAGCCAGGAAGTAGAGGAGGAAGGACAGAGAGGCACTGGGAGGCAATCCCCTTTTGGGCTCTTGGCCTGTGCTCAGAGAGTTCGAGAAGCAGAGGATAGAAATGGATGTGGTTGTCTCTTGGGAGACACAGGGCAAGGGAGATGCGGAAGATAGTGAAACTGAACTTAAGGACCTTGTAAGATCCTAAGCATAAGCAGAGCTGTTTTGAAACTCAGAGGAAAACTAGGTGAAGATGCCAAAGCTCTCCAGTCTTGGCAAAGGTGGGGGAGCACGGCTAGCGCCCCCCACAGCTCATGTCCCATTGGCCTAATAGAAGAAAGCCCACCTGCATAGGCTCCCCCTCCTGATGTTTCTGAGCAGCTGCCAGGATGTGCACTCACTCCTTTTGGTTGTTCTCGCACTTTGGTGCCCTCTTCCCTACTCCTATGCTGCTTGCCCCCCTTGCCAGCTGGGAACAGTGCTGCCACCACGCTCCCCAGCGTTGGACAGGCATGGCTCCAAAGTGTAGCTGAGTCTGGGTAGGAATGATGAGCCAGCTTCACTGAAGACTCGAGACTACAGAAATTCCAGTGCAGAAAACAGAAACTCAAAATTCGGTATCAGATGTCACTTCTCCTAGAGCCTGCCGTCCCTAGCTTAGCCTCTGCCGCCCTGGAGTTAAGGCATCACCTTCCCAGGGTGTGGGACCGCTAGAGCCCAGATCTCACTGTCTGCCCCCGAAGGGCCGCCTGCTTCTCCACCACAGGACAGTGAAGGGCGAGGAGTAACCCGCCTTCCCCACAGGCTGCCATGGGTTCCGTGCGCCCCGACGAGGGCATCGAGGTGCAGGTCCTCTTTCTCCTGACTAACCAGTTTTAGGGGCATCATGTGAGGGCTTCCGGCTGCTCTGTGTAGGCAGCTGAGCCCAGCCCAGTGTCTGCAGACGTCCTTTCTCTTTCCTGCCACACAGATCAAAACAGGCCTGGCGAGGTGTTGTTTTACGGTATCCTAGAAGTAAACGCTTGAATAAAATTCAAACATACACACCCATACCATTCCAACCCCAATATGCACACCTCAAATTAAAAATCCCAATAATTTTCAGGGAGAAGCCAATCAAAATACACAGTTCTGGTGTACGGGGATTCCCCAGAACTGGTAGGTGGGAATATAGCTTAGTGGTTGAACAGGTCCAAGGCTCAGACAAAACCAAAACTTAAAAAAAAAATCCACAAAATTACAGTTCTGCTAAAGGTACAGCTAACGTACATAACTGAAGGAGATTTTTAAACATCTCAGTCTGAAGCCTCTTGGTCTGATTTACCTCCCTGGTTCAAAGCTTCCACAAGACAAGACCGGTCCTTATTCAGAACAAAGAGAGGCCTCTCCAAAGCCCAGACACTTTCCACGCTGGGATGCAAAAGTCGTTATTGTTTCTCCTATGGTGGATTCCAGCTTCAGAAGAGGTGAGACACAGACCCCCACCCCACCATGGGAACAGGTTCCTCGTGGTTCTAAAGTTGTGGCCCCAGAAGGGAAAGGGGGCATTTCCCCCGTCTCTGGTTGAGACCCAAGTTTGGCAGCACCCAGAGATAGTGTCCTGGGAGTGGCTCTTGGCCTCCCTGGGAGAGGTGGGGAGCAGTGTGGCTTCTCCCAGAAAAGGTACACAGTAAGGGAAGCCAGACTGCTGGGGGCAGATGGGAAGAAGCAGCCGGAACCCCTAGAGAACCTGAGTGAGGGTGAGGGGTCAGAGACAAAGTTATTTCCCAGGATCCAGCTAGTGGGGAACAGTGGCCTATGAGGGTGAGCATCAAAAGAAAGTCCAGCTCCCAGTTAGTGGTCACAGGGTTACAGGACAAAGGTGATACAGGATCCAGCCCTCAAAGGAGTTGTTGTTGTTGTTAGTTTTTTGGCTGCTTCCCTTGGAGCTTCCATTCCAGCCACCACCACCACCTTCTGGCTCTGCAGGAGAAGCACAGGGAGGCCAGTTCCATCCCATAATGGTTGCAGAATTTTTAATACCATGCATCATTGATATCTTATCAAGAATATCTTCTTTCCATTTTTCTCTGATAAATATTTAAATCACTGTTCATATGTATGTGATAAAACTAGTAGAGAAATTACTTCTCATACTTTTCCAAAGTTCAATTCCGCAGTTTGTGTGGGATCCTGATACTCATCAACATGGCTACAAGAAAAGGAAAGAGACCATTACAAAATAGAGCTTGGAAATCCTAGCTGGTATTTCCTGTGGACACTAGAACTAGAGGCAAAAGATTACAATTTGATGTGTGTGGCCCAGCGGTGATGTTCCCCAGCTCTTCCTGGGCTCAAGACAACATGTGTCGGGTCTGAGACTGTAATTGTGAAAATCAGGCTCAGTAAAGTATCCTTACTCATTTACGCCTGCATACACGTTTTAATTAACAGACTTTGAGGAGCAGAATGCAATAGGCCCAAAAGCAAGCCATGTACTGCTGCAGTAAATGCAAGGGAAGATAAATAATTTAGGTAAGCAGCAATATCCTAATTCCTTGAGATGGAAAGAACTTCAGACACGATCTTGTGGAGGTCTTCTCCAATTTAGTGTGTGTCTCTGAGTGGCTTTCTAGAAATGCAGGTTGCTGGGCCTCAGCTCCAGAGACCATTTTAATAGGTCTTCTACCTTTTGAAATGCAGGAATCTGCATTGCAAAGCAAGCAACCTTCTGGGCAATTTCTGTTTGCCTTTTAAACCCATTCTCTGTCCTTTTTTCCATTCGCCACGTGTCCCAGGAGGCTGACATTTAGTGACTACATCACCTGAGCTCTCTTGTGTCACGGAGCCCAGATGGCTTTAGCCAATAGGAAGCTCTGTGAGGAACTGAAAGAGTGGCAGGAGAGGAAGTTAGGATATTAATTCCTCTTTGACCACTTCCCTGCCAGGCTACTGGTTGGGTGCTCTTCTCCAGCTGCTTTCTCCTGACTCCTCCAGGCCCTCTTTTCCTCATTCCTTGAAGCCTAGGGTGCCAGCACCCAAGGTACACCCGAGACTAACTGAACCAGGATCTCTAGGGAGGGGCCTCAGCAGGCATGCTCCCTAGGAGAGTCTCATGTGCAGCCAAGGTTGAAAACAACTGCTCTAGACCAGGAGCTTTTGTTAATAAGCAGAAGCTGTTTCAGTATGTCTGAGGAGGGGCCTGAAACTGCAATTCTAACAAGGTTTCCTGGTGATTCATCTGCACGTTAAGCTCTGAGAAGCACTGTTCTCTACCAACTTCTTCATTTAAGAGATAAAAGGAAAAATCCAGAGAGAGAGAGAGAGAGGCTTGAAAATACAAAGAACCAGAACCCAAGGGCTTCAAGTCTAATGCTCTTCCCATAGCCTACACCGAAGTCCAGGCTGGAGATCTGAGATGATCCTTGGAGGTAGCAATGCAGAGTCAGGGAAAAAAATACCAGTAGAACCCTGGGTGTTCCACTAAGGACCTCCTTCGGCCAAGTTATTGCAGATGACACACACAGCCCCTGGACACACGAGGCCCAAGGAGAAAGGAAATTTCCTGAGGCCTCGCAGAAGCAGGTGCAAGCAGCAGCTGCTGGGAGAGGACTCCATGGGGAGCGCTTGCGGAGCGAGGGAGAACAGACCAGATGGTGTCAGCTCTTCCAGAGGCTGTGTCTCAGGAGTCCTGGAGTGGTAACCACTGTAGTGCTGGGACCATTATTTCTAATGTGACATTTCTGTCACACTTTATCGCATCATGGACTAAGTCTCTGGATAAGAAATGAAAAACTCTTGTCCTCTGATCACAAATTTCCCCAAGATTGTGGTTTCCACTTAATATTTAGAACCTCTTAGCAGCTCTCTCCTAAGGTAGATTGTTGGTAAGAATGGCCAGTACAGTCCTCTCCCTGTATCCAAGTTCTTGGGTAATTATCTCTCATACTGACTCTGAAGGAGCTTATCTTGGTCAGTGGAACAAAAGCCAATCTTCCATAAGCAGAGATACTATTGGTGTGGGATCTTGATACTCATCAACATAGCTGTAAAAAAAGGAAAGCTTAAAAGTCCTAGTTGATGATTCTTGTGACTATTGGAACTAGAAGCAAAGGATTACAACTTGATGTTTGTGGTCCAGCTATCATATGCCCTTTGCTTACTGGGCTCAAGGCAAAACAAGAGCAACCTCTTTACATATTTTCCCCAAAGGGCTCACATATTTGTATTTGCCCTCTTGTGTTGCTCTTTGGAATTCTGAGGACACAAGTGTGAAAAATCTGAGGGTAGTCAAGGATAGGAGCCCATGAGAAACAGAGACAAGACAACCCCACTGAAACCCTCCTGCCCCTAGGCCAACCAGCTCCCAACCCCAGACATGTGGGCAAGGCCATTGAGGAGCCAGCTGACAAAAGCAGACAAGAGAATCCAGGAGAGACCAGCAAAGTGAGCCCAGAGCAGGAAAACCACCCAGCTAACCTTGAACTAACTCAAATAGATCATTGGTTTAAGCCACTAAGCTTTGGTGTGGTTTACTGCACAACCAAAGCTAATGGATCCACCTCCAAACACAACAGTTTCTCCTGAAGTGTAATAAACTCCTGAGGCCAAGGCATATGTATTGCAGCACTGTTTGTGGTGGCAGTCTATCAGAAACAGATTGAACACTCATTATACCGTGGGCCACCACACAGCCATTAGAAGGAACTGTTAGATCTAAACCTACATATTTACAGGGTATTCAAAGAGATATTGTCATGCCTGACCCGAGTGAGATCCTCTGAACAAACATGCAGCTCTCAACAAACAACAGACCACTAAAGCGCCATGCTGCCCTCAGTAAACAGAACAGATGGCCATAAAGAAAATTTAGGACAGGACACGCAATCTCCTGGTGCCAAGAAGTTCAGTATTGTCTATCTGCACACCTTTGCTGACTGTCCTTGGACCCTCAGTCATAAACATTCCACTCCAGATTCCTTAGGATTAAACCCCCTTTCCCAAATCCTATGAAAGCTCAGCTTCTCTCCCGATGTCAACCTGTTCACACTCAGGCAGAAATAAAGCTCTTACTGCTTACCCAAAACCTGTGTCTGAGTGGGCTCCTGTGCACTGTTTGTAAGAGATATCAGCGAGGGAAGGAAAGCAAAGGCACTGAGTAGTGGATACATAATAAGAACCAATTTTTGTCAAACCATGACAGAGTCCCATGAACATCTGTTTGCATGGGTACGTGAGCCAGGTGGACAACCAGAAAGGATATACAGCAGTTCATGGTGGAGATGCTGATGGGAGGTGGGAGAATGAAAATAGAGGTATAGAAAGAGCAAAAAGCAATGCCTTTTAAAATCCCCAACATGTTCTTGCTTATGTAAAAACCTACATATTTATTCATGCCCAAATATTTCCTGAAATGTTAGCTTCTAAACCGTTAACAAGATAACCAAACATCTCAGGTTGTAAGATTTTAGTGACTCTAGTTTATACTTTTTTTTTTTTTTTTTTGGTACCGGGGATCGAACTTGGGACCTTGCGCTTGCGAGGCAGGTGGCAGAACCACTGAGCTAAATCCCCAGCCCTTTTGTTTATACTTTTAAGAGTTGTTCAAATTTTATATTTAGTATGTGGTATCATTAATGTCCAATAGAATCACCTGTTCTATTTCCGAAAAAAATCAAATTCTCTGGATCCAGAGTTCTCTGAGTGAGAACTGCTGGGCATGAGCACCTGGACTGCACATTACAAATCAGCACTCTGGGCAGTTCTAACTTGGACTCACTCGGGGAACCACCACCAGAGCTTCTCCACAATGAAGCCTCGGCTGTGCTACTACCTGAAGCCTCACCCACACAGGAGTTGGCCAATCTGAAAGCCATGAGTGCCCGAGGCAGCCAGTGGACCTCTGTGTAAGCATGTTCCAAGTCTTATGTCATGGACAGTACCTTCCACCTCTTCTTTCTGACCTTTGGTTTCCACCCATATGCAGGTTTCTAAGCCTCTTTTCACTCATGACTTTCCCGTGATCAGGGACTATCTTGGGGCCACCTTTTCAGAACCCTCCCTGCAGCACCACGCCAGCTGCTATCTGCAATAGGTGGCCTGGCCCACACGCTACCTTTTCAGTGATCTCTAGTCACCTGTGTACTCATGTGTAGTCCCTGTGAGGACCGAAAACTAAAGGATAAACCTGAGGAAGGTGCTGGATGATCCACTGAGGGGTGGAGGTCACACAAGTACAGTGTTTATTTATGTCACTGGGGGCGAGACTGAGCCCAGATGTGACCTTCATTCGATGAATGTATGGCCAGGTTAAGTATGAGTTATGCCATTTTTTCTGACCTGGATAGCACAAAAAGGGATTTGAAGGGTTGTAAACAGTCATATTACGAGATTTATTTTTAAGCACTACAGCGAAGAAATGTGCGTGTGTTGCTCTTCATGACTCTTAATTGAGAACATGAAATCTGAGGGTGTGTAGTTATTGTTTAAAAGACGAATCAGAAGCCCATTTTCCTGAAAGGACACTCTAAGCCTTTCAGCCTTGTTATGAAGAACGGATTTTTGTAACTGGCTTTTACGTTGGTGAAGAGGCTGAGAGCTGAGCCGGGGTACAGCTTCCACATTGTACATGGTGGCCCTTCCTGCCTCTCGAGCCCGGAAGTCCTGATACTTTGGCCGGTGACCAAGCTTCCCGGCATAGCCCCTCCCCAGGCCTGCCTGCGTCTGCCCAGGCCTGCTGCTAGGATATTGCTGAATCTACCTCAGGCAACTCTTCCCTGTCAAGTTCTGAAAGAACAGGGAGCTGCCATTTCACGGAACTTACAGAACAGGCTCTGCAACTATTATTTGCCAGCTTGCTAGCAAATATTTGTAGGTGTGACAGAGTTGTTCTCTGAGAGTTGCTTTCTTTGTAAGAAGCGCCTCCTAGAAAGGTGGTTTTGTTGTAACAAACTGCAAGTTGCCCTCTGCTATGGTTTCTATGATTTTCCCCAAAGGCCAATGTGTTAAAGGCTTAGTTGCCAGCCTATGGCACTTCCGGGAGGTGATGGAACCTTTAAAACATCAGGCCCTCTGGGAGGAAGTTAGGTCCTTGGGGCATGTCCTTGAAGGGATATGAGCCCAGCCTTTTCCTGTCTTTCTTGTAGCCTGGCCATGAAGTGAGCAGTTCTACTGTGGGCTCCTGCTGTTATGTGCTGCCTCATCACAGGCCCAAAGCAACAAGGCCTGTTCCTCATTGACTGAAATTTCTGAATCTATGAGGAAAAATGAACGTTTCTCTCTTCCTAAGTGATTATCTGAGGTCCTTGACGATAGTAACAGGAAGCTGACTACCACACCTTCTCCAACTTCTAATTTTTTGTGATGACCCATAGCTAATAATATTTAAAAGGGCCTAAAAATTATGAATGGCCAAATTGGCTCAGGTTATTCATAACATAAATGATCTAAAAAGTATTTCTTCATACATCTGCCTACCCTACAACACAGCTGGCACTGCTCTGAGGGAACGTTCTGGGAAAAGAGCAGTCCACCGCAGGGGATGTCAGCCTGCCCCACCTGTGAGAACTTGAACCCATAACTACCTGGCCCTGCACTTGCTGGAGGGAATCTGAGGCTGCTTGTGCATGGCGATCTCTCCTGGTAGCTAGAAAAACAAAACAGAAACCAGGACACATTGTCAAAATAGTGCTTTATCATAGTTCCACAACACAGAAGATGTCAGAGGACCTCAAATGAACTCAAAAGCAATTCTTGAGTCAGTGCAGTAAGGCCATGGGCTTGGGCGAGTGGAGTGATGGTAGAATATAAAATCTGGAGAAAAATATGGGTCAATCTAATTAACTGAATAATGTAATTATTGGGATATTTTGTGTGCATAAGTGCCAGAAACTGTGCACTTGCTTGCTTGACTTGCTTGCTGGTTTGTTTGTTTGTTTGTTTGTTTGTTTTAATGGCATGGAGAAGCAAACCTAGGACCTAGCCCCTGCTAAGCAAGCCTGAGCCCCCAGCCTTATTCAAGCATTTAAAATTTATTGTTTAATTTAATTTCATCCTTTCAACCAATGACTGAGGTAGGTGCTGTTATTATCATGAGCCTTTGCTAGAGGAGGGAGCCAGGTGCTGAGTCGCTTGCCAAAGGTCACAGAGGTTGCAGAAGCAGGAGTGTGTGACCCCTGGGGAGCCAAAGATCTCCACGACTGTTTCCTAAAGAACCAGAACCTCAGGGAAAAGGAGGACTGAATTCAGGGCAGAACCATCCTCCGCATTGCGGGATGAGGGCATGCTGGGTCCTGGCTGGGGATGGAATGGCACTGACTGGTGAGACCCCTTCACTTCCCACCGTGCTCATTTAGGGTGAGTGGTAAGGAGCGGCAGGCCTATCCCCTCGATAGCTGGAGCACAGAGGACAGTGGTGTGATGCCCTGTGGGTATTTATTCTTCTTCAGGTGAGATGAGAAGCAAGGTGTCTTAGTTACTTTTCTCTCATTGCTGAGACAAAATACCTGACACCCACAAATTAAAGGTGGAAAGGCTTATTTGGCTCAGAGTTTGCAGAGGTTTCAGGCCATAGTCAGCTGGCTCCAAGGCAGGGATGGCAAACAGGCCTCGCAGAGGAAACACAAATGGCGCACACAAGGCAGCAAAGGCAACAAGAGAGACCTTAACAGCCTCTCCCTCCCCCCTTTATCTCATCCAGACTACTTAGGGTGGGCAGCACTCACACCCTTAATCCTAGTGCCCTTGAGCCTAGCATCGCACCATGAATCAGTCCCACACTCTAGATCAAGCCTATGACCACGTGAGGCTTTAGGGGGACATCTAGACCCAGCCATAATGCAAGGACTGAGGAGAAGCCCCTTCTCAAGGAAGACACAGAGAAAGGAGGATCTGAAGGAGGGAAACTGGAATTAAAAAAAAATAGCAATTAGACTGTTAAGGAAGGCAGAGAATTGCCTAGTGCAATTCTCAGGGCCCTTGTGTCCTGCTTTGATATTGTCCTGAGTCGTTCTTGGCATTATTTTGGTCTTCCCCAATCTGTCCGCACTCAAAATGTTAGTGTGGGTTCAAATTAGGGCCTTGTGGTTCTGCTGGTATTTTAAATGTCACCTCTGGCTACGGAATGAGACACCTTAAGAAATTTTTCTTGTTAGTGGAACTGATGGAAAGGAGACATTTGGGGAGAGAAGACAGGATCCTTTCTCAGGTTAGAAATAATTGGGTACAAAGCAGAGGGAGCTCGGACATCTCAGCAAGGATGCCTGCAGCAGCTGCACAGCTGTGCCTGTGGGTGCACAGAACCAGAGAGGAAAGCTACTCACAGACACCGAGTTCAGAACATCTCCTCAGAGGCCCTGCTGCAGAACATCAACAGAGCCCTGAGCCCCAGGGCCTTTCCTATGAGGTAAGCACTTTGGGCAGTTGCCTAGCCACACCTCTGGGCACCTCCCATCCCAGGGGAAAGGGCAGCTCTCTGGGGCCAAGAACTAACGAGAAATAAAGCCATTTGTGCTTAACAAGAGAGCTGAGGACTGGTAGTCATCATAGAAACAAATCAGAGCCAGGCAAAAATAGAGACTCTTAGCATATAAATGTTACTGGAAGCTTCTGATCATAGCAGCAAAGACAGCAAAAACACAAGAAGCAGACACATTGACAAGTGGCTTTACAGTCTGGTGTTGATACGCTTTTGAAAGCAGAACTATTTCTCTGGCAGATGGGTATTTTGTTCCACAGAAATTTCAATAGTTTTTTGTTGGAGTAAGTTAGTACTGGGCACAGAAGGTTATTAACAGGGCCTCTGGCCCCAGCACATGTGATTGAGACAGGGAGATAACACAAATGACTGTGATATAAGGCAGAACTCAAGACACTTGGCATTAAAGGATTCAGAGGAAGAAAAAAGTCACTTCCGGCCTGGGTGGTTAAGAAAAGATTTGTGGAAAAGGTGGGGTTTGCACTGAGCCTGGAGGCCCGGTCGCTTTCATAGAGAGAGGTGCTGAAGGGGTGGGTTGGCTTGTGAAGGGTGCATGGCAAAGCCCAGGTGAGTGCTTTAGTCTGATTTACAGCCAGGAAAAAAAGAGGCTGGGCCCTTGTTTCTCCAGCCCCTTCAGTGAGTCTGAGTGCCCCCAGTTCTATGCATAAATAAGTTCTTGTTCTGCTACATGGATGAGAACTGGTTTAGGTGCTTTGCAACAAGAATGTTGTAGGAAGTTGTATTTTTAATAAATCATTAGCAGCAGAGGATGAGATGATAATGTTAATATTTATTGATCAATTCCTGCATGCCAGGTCCTTCTGAGGCATTGTGAATAAAATAAGAAACAACAAAGTCGTTTCCCTCTGGAGCGTGCAGATGAGCAACATTCACAGTTTACAGATGAGGAAACTGAGGACCAGAGACTATAGAACCTGCCCAAGCTTGTACAGCTAGAAAGTGGCAGAGCCAGGATTCCAGACCAGGAAGACTCAATTCTTTTTTTTTTT
>NW_004624805.1:4582410-4600651 GCF_000247695.1 Heterocephalus glaber
TGAGTATCAGAGTGTTCCATCTCATTTCCCTTTGGGGTTGCTGTAGGTGATCTGGAAGTCTGGTTTTGAGACTTGTTTATGTGTCTTCTCATTTTGATGAGGGGGTGGGTGCGGTGCTGCTGATGCCCAGGTGGCTCACCTCTTCTGCACTGGGAGCAGTGGTATGGTGGTCCGTAAGCCTCCTCTTCTATGCTCAGGAAGCCTCAATCTACTGGCTGAGCTGTGTCACATGTGGGTCATGGTCAGGATGTTTCTAGAAAGATACAGGACCTGTGAATGGGCACACACAGGTCTGAGGATATGTAAAACACCTCCCTCCCAGAGATATTTAGGAGAGTTTGGTTTTTTATTTTATTTTATTTTTGTTTGTTTGTTTTGAGACAGGGTGTCACTATGTAGCTCAGGCTGGCCTTGAACTTACTATGTAGTCCAGGATGGCCTTGAACTGATGGTGATTCTCTGGCCTCAGCCTCTTGTGTGCTGGGACTAGTGGTGTGAGCTGCCATGCCCCTTGAGGTTGGTTTTTTAAAATGTGTATAAGTATAGAAAGTCATCTTCAAAAGCATAATACAGCTCTCCTTAATCCCTTCATTTTTCTTCTCCTTAAAAAACATTTTACATCAGGCCAGGGATTTAGCTCAGTGGCACTGCACCTGCCTGGCAAGCGCAAGGTCCTGAGTTCAATCCCTTGTACCAAAAAAAAAAAAAAAAAGATTAAACAAAAAGAATGTTAAAGGACAACCTCCAGAATGGGAGGGAGAATACTTGCAAATCATATATCTGATAAGGGTTTAATATCTGGAATATATAAAGAATTCTTGAAACTCAAAAACAGAAAGACAACCTAGTTAAGAAGTGGGGAAAGGACTTGAATAGACATTTCTCCAGAGACCATAAACAAATTCCCAAAAAGCACACAAGATGTTCATTGTCATTGGTCACCAAGGAGATGTAGAGCTCAAGCGCAATGAGATGCTGCTGCGCACACCCCCTAGAGTGGCTAAAATTAAAAGGGGGAGGAGAAGCAAAAGGGGGGAGTGTCAGAGAGGACAGAGAGAAAGCAGAACCCTTGTGTACTGTGAGTGGTGGTGTGGTGGCACAGGTGCAGTGGGAAACTGTGCGGCAGCTGCTCAGAAAAGGAAGCGCGGAGTTTCCATGTGAGCTCGCAACTCCACTCCCAGTTATGGACCCAGGAGAAGTGAAAGTGCCTGTCCACACAGACATTTCTATACACACGGTGTTAGCAGCATTAGTCAGAATAGCCACGGGTAGAGACAACCCAGATGTCCTTCATCTGTTGAGGCGACCAGGGAGATGTGGGACATCCTTGGGTTGGGATAATGTTCAGCCACAGACAGGGGTGAGGTCCCAGCACATGCTACAGTCGGGGTGAACCTGGGGACAGGATGAAGCAAAAGACGCCTGTCACAAAGGCCTCCCGCAGTTTCATACCACATGATTCTATGTAGAGTCATCATCCAGAATAGGCGAATCCCCAGAGGCAGAAAGCAGATCAGACTTGCTTGAGCTGGGGGAGGGAAAACTGCGGAGTGATTACTTAGTGGATGCAGGGTTTCTTTAGGGTTTGATGAAAAAATCTTGAAATTAGAGAAAGCTTGTGGTAACACAACATTGTGAATGCACTAAAGGCTGCTGACTTATTCATTCAAAATGAACAAAATTGGTTAATTTTGTTATGTGACTGTCACCTCATTAAGAAGAATTTTCAGTGAAAAGAAAAAAAGACAGTTGGAGCCAGGTTATATGAGCCTGAAAACTAAGCAGCAGAATTTGTGCTTTATTCTGTAGGGAACAAGGAGCCGCTGAAGCATTTTGAGAGTGATAACTCGAGTCTCACCACGCAGAACAGTGGGGAGGAGAGAGCGGGCCCCTGCAGGCCAGCGGGGAAGCCACTGCTGGAGTCTAACCGAGGGCCTGGACCGGCACAGCTCCATTGGCATGAGCCAGGAAGAGACACGTGGGAGGCGAATCAGAAGCAGGAGCTCTTGGCATCTGATTGCGTTGGCAGGAAGGAAAGGCGAGAGTACTCGAATATGAGGCGTTGAGCTTGCGCCCAGTGCAGGTGGCTCCGTGGCTCCGAGGAGGAGGAGTGAGGCTAAGACCAGCCGCGACCTGCACCCGCTTCACCCCGCATGGAGGGAGGGAGCGGTCGTAAAGGAGGCCCCAGCTCCACCACAGAGGATCCTGCCTGTCCCGCTGCTCCCGTGGGGTTTTGGGGAGCGCGACAAAGCACAGAGGTTCAGGGAAGCCAGACACCGCTGGAGGTACTGAGAGGTTGGCAGAGAACCTGGGACCGGGCCACCCCTCGGAAGATGATAGCTGAAGTGAGAACGGACGAGGCCACAGAGGTGACCTTGAGGGGACAAGAGAAAGCAGGGCAAAGGTGTCTTGGAGAAAGGAGGATTAGAGAGGGGCTCGTCACGCTTTAGAGGGGGAGCAGCAGAGCTCACAGGAGATGCCACGAGAAGACTGGGGGTTCTGCTGCAAGAGTGCGGGGATATCCAGGAGGGACCGGGAAAAGGCTGGTGGGCGGGGACCCTGAGGTCCCCCCAGGAGACCATCTTCCCGGAGCAGTCAGGACGTGCATGGCAAAGACGTGGGGATACGCACGTGAGGAAGCAGCGGGATCCTCGGGGCAGACGAGTCAATGAAGCGGCTCCCAGTCCCGCGCGCGGCTGAGCGGCTGAGCGGCACGGCCGTTCCGGGAAACGGGCCCTTCACGTCCTCTGTGGAGGCCACCGAGAGCCCTCGCACCCCCAGAGGGTGTGCCGCGGGACACCCGCGCGGTACCAGGTGCACCCTTGGAGGCCAGGCTGTCGCTGGTGGAAACGTCCTCGCCGCGCACCGCGGGGCTGCAGTTGAAGGCGGGGGTTGGGTAGGGAGGGGAAACCCGGAGGCACCCGGAGGCCGGTCGGGATCTGTGGTGGGAGCCTGTGCAGGCGAGGAGGCACCGGGAGGAGGAAGGGACTGTTCGAGGCGAGGCGGGAGAGGAGAGGGGCAGGGCTTGGCTGGGCTGGGTGCTGCCTCTCCTGAAACGCAGAAAGACGAATGGGAACAGAGTCAGGAATTTTCAGAAGAAAACAGGAAGAAGTCGTTCGAGCTTGGGTTTCCCCCCAGCGGACCTGAGGCGAGCATTTGGGTACAACCGGAGTACGGGGCTCGTGCCTGAGCAGGTGTCCAGAGGGCCACAGGGGCTCAGTCTCGCTGAGGACACTCGAGACCGCGTGGAATCCGCCGCAGCACTGTCCCCAAGAGGCGAGAAGGTGGGGTGCGCACCCAGCCCGCCCACCGCACCCACAGCCCCGGTGAGAGCTGCTCCCGGCTTCACCTGTGGTGTAGGGAATCCGTCCAGAGTGACCTCCGAGGCTGCTGTCGGTGTGTGCGCGTGTGTGTGTGTGTGTGTGCGTGTGTGCGTGCGGGTCACTGCCAGGGTTGGCTTTTAGGCCAAAGAGGCTCTTTGAATCAGGTAAGGGGAATCTGAGAGGCCGGTTTCCAGGCACAGTCCCGGGGAGAGAGAGCACGCAAGCTGGACACTTATTTGGCACTGGGGAACTTTCTGGGCTGAAGTGGGAGAGACTGCCTTCTTGTGTAGGAAAGCAGGAGCTCCAACCTCGTGGTTTTAAGCTCCACGCCGAGCCCAACATTATATGATGCGTGCCTCTGTGTTCCAGGAAAGCTCCACTGCCCATACCTCAATGAAAGCTTCTTAACTCGGGTGATTCACACCAGCTCCTCGGGGATTCACAGAAGCAAGAGCCCAGAGAATGTTGACAGATGAAAGAGCCCCTGGCCGAAAGCCTGGAGCCAAAGCCTGAGAGGCCCTCTCTCTCTTTCACTCACTGACACAACAATGTGTGTTTGTTTTGTTTTGTTTTTTCTTTTTTCTTTTTGGTACCGGGGATCTAACTCGGGTCCTTGCACTTGCGCAGCAGGCGGCGAAACCACTGAGCTAAATCCCCGGCCCAATATCCACCTGGGTTATCAGGCTCCTGAGTAAGTTTATGTTTATGTAGACAGAGCTGGGGGACTTGGCTGAGAAGGTTAGAATTGTGCTGATTTCTCATTAGGTCCAACACGCATAGAAATACAATGCCTAACACATTATCCTCTGAGGTAAAGTTGTGATCTTAAGAGAAATCTGGTTAATTTCTATCATTTATTGTCTAAAATGAAAAATTCTGCCTTCTTTCACAAGGTTCTTGTCAAATGATGATGGAATATGTTACTATTTTCCCAGTCATTGATTTAAATTAACTAGTTTCCTGGGTTTTCCCCTCCTTTCCTTCATTTATCCTTCTCAAATAATTTTTTTTCCCAAATCTGTGCTCCAGAATTTTAAAATGAATTTATGATCCTGGCTCCCAATCTTCCATTTGCAGGTCCAGTATAAATTTACTCCTAATGATTTCAAACCCATCAGTAAAATATGAAGATGCTGTGGAACCTGTGTGTACCACGATGAGGGGCTTGGCAGCCTGTGGGAGCTGTATGGGGTGCAGGGCAGTGCATGAAGCTGGAGCCCAAGAGGCAGTGATGCCGGGAATGCAGGACCCTGGGTACATGAGTTGGGCTTAGGGTTTCAGTCTGTACCTGTAAAATGAGAAAATGAATTAAATGTCTCAAATATCTACACATCTGTAGTGTAAATACATCACTGGGTGACTATGACACAAGTTTTATTGTTTTAAAAAAATTCTAAAATTTTTAATTGACACAATTACAAGTATTTATGGGACACAGGGTGAATGTGTAACACTCAGATCAGGATAATTATTACAGCATGTCCATCCCTTCTGACATTATCATCTCTCGATATTGAGCACATTCAAAATCCTCCCTATTAATACTTGGAAATATCCAGTTAAATGTTGTCAACCACAGCTATCCTACTGTGGTATAGAACTTCAGAAGTTATTCTTCCTACACAACTGCAATGCAAGTTCTGTTTTTGATTTGGAAGAAGAGGCTAATAGTGGGTTTAAAGTAATTTTTTTTTCAAAAAATATTCCTGGAAAACTAAGTGCACTTTCTGTTCAAGGAAAGACACCTAGTTTGAGCATCAATTGGAAGTGTAAGTTGGTCAGGGAAAGAGTGACTTTCAGTTAAAAAATTATTTTAAAAAGTCCACACTTGGCTTCTCAGTCTTTAGGAAAGAGGCACAGGGTCTGAAACCTTTCTCACACAGGAGCAGTCACTGTGGTAAAAGTAACTGGGTAGTTTTTCCTGCAGCATACCTGGTTAATGACAGAACGTCTTTGCCTGCAAAAGCTCATGGGTCCCCTTCGTGCTCTGCCGCCCTTCTCCATTCTCTGTCCCTGGGAATAGTAGCATGTACAACACTTACTATGTTCAGGATTGATTTCTAGCACTTTTATAGATTACCGCACTTACATTTCAGAACCCCTCAAAGAAATAAGTACTGTCATATTCCCATCTTACAGACAAGGAAACTGAGGACATTCAGGAAGGTAAATAACTTGGTCAAAGTCATAGAGCTAGAGCTGAGTGGGCTGACCACCAGGGCAAACTGCTGCCAGTAGAGAAGGTGGTAGCAACTGAGGCTGTGATGTAAGAGGTGGCTGATACTTCTGGGAGGTTACTGCTGCTGCTGCTGCTGGTGTGTTTGTGTGTGTGTGTGTGTGTGTGTGTGTGTGTGTGTGTCTTAGTCACTTCTCTCATTGCTGAGACAAAATACCTGACATCCAAAGTTAAAGGAGGAAAGGTTTATTGTATATCACAGATTATAGAGGTTTCAGTCCATAATTATTTGGCTCCAAGGCAGGGCGGCAGGGCAGAGGGGCATCGCAGAGGAGAAACAGTTCATGGTGGACAGAAGGCAGGAAGGGAGCAAAGAAAGGAAGTAGCAAGCAGCAAGCAACTACAGCAGTCCTCTTTCTGTCCCTTATATTTTATCCAAGCTACCCGACCTTAGGGTGGGTGGCACCCAGGTGTGAATCAGTCACCATGAATCAATCCCAGCATCACATCCTTATTCTAGCATCACACACTGTAGGTCCAGCCACCTCCGAAAAAGCCCCACCTATGAATGCATGAGGCTTTGGGGGGACATCTAGACACAAGCCATAAGAGTGTACAGTGGAGATTTTGCTCTGAATAATTCAAGAATCCTCTGGTGCCCTTCCAGGACAGAGCCTGAGCTGGATCTCAAGCTTTGATGGCCTTAGCCCCAGAGTGGTAGAAGAGAGATGGAGGGACATGTGGAAAGACAAAGCAAAGGCCAGAGGAGGAAGCCAGAGGACACAGATGAAGAAAGGGCACACGTCCCAGCTTGCATGGCTTGAAAGACTAACCCATGGGGGCAGTAGGAGATGTGGGACTGGGTGCAGGGTGGATCCCAGGCTTGCTCTCAAGTGACAGGAGGAAGACAGGCCCTTCCTTGAGAAGATGACAGGCACAGAGCTTGCAGATAGTGGGTGGAAGGGAGGGCTGCAGGAGGCCAAAGAGCAGGAAGGGCTCTTCATTGGTCGTCTTCTTCAAGGCTCCCCTCAGGATTCCAGTTCAGTATAGTTGGGGTAGAACCCAGCATCTTTATTTCTTAGAAACTCCCTGGATGATTCCTATGTACATCACTATAGAAATCATGGAGCTAGTCCAGACTATTGCAGATAAAAACTGAGGGTCGAATAGATTTAGTGGCACACCTAACATTGGAAAGTTGGCGAACAGTAGAGCAAAACTCAAACCCAGGAGTCTTGGCTTGTTTTATTTCTTCTGCAACACACATCAGAAGCATGGAGGGGTGGCTATGAGTTTTGAAGGTGGGAACCTCCATAGGAAATTGACCTGTGGATTTGTCTGGCATGGTGTATGTAGCAAGCACACTGCTTCTGCACAGAATCTTAAAAATCAAAACAAGATAAAGACAGCAAATCTTAAGATGATTAAAAGAATAAAAATATTAAATTACTGGCTGGAAACACAAGCTCCTTGGAGCTGATCACCAGAAAATAAAATAAGAAAATGTGACTAATAAAAATGTATATTTTATTTACATATACTTAATTAGATTTTTATAGTTTGACCTTTCCTCATTTTTAAAGTCTAGTTGATTTTGCCTGACATGAGTTTAAACATATTTATATTTGTACATACCAAACAAATATGCCAATGTCAGTTTGGACTCCTCTGAAAATAGAAGAGAAAGGTCCCACCAGTTAGTCTTTTTTGTTGTTCGTTTGTTTTTTGGTACTGGGGATCAAACTCAGGACCTTGCACTTGTGAGGCAGGCGCTGGCACCACTGAGCTAAATCCCTGGCCCACCAGTTAGTCTTTAAAGAGAACTGTTCTTTCCCATTTCCCACCAGCATGAGTGTGGCTCTTAAGAGAAATACTATATCTAATGTTCTTGCGATATAGTAATGCATTCCCCACCCCCCATACCAGGAATGGAACTTAGGACCTTGCACCTGCCAGGCAGGTGTGGTGCCACTGAGCTACACCCCTGACCATAATGCTTTCTCATATACATAGAGAATTATTGTTTTGTGGCCATATTTAGTCCTTTACTCATTTATCCAGTAAATATTTACATTTTGCTAAGTACGGAGATAACAAGTGAGGTGTCATAGACAGAGACCTTAGTCTCAAGGAGCTGATAGTCCTAGAGCAATGCACAAGCAACCAACAGGCTCAATACAAATGATTATCGAAGACAGCATGGCGGAGAATGTCTGACTGGGTGGCAGAGAGCCGTTACTTGAGCTTGGTTCTGAAGCATGAGTGAGAAACCCGGAGGAGAAAGGGAAAAAGAATTCCTTCCAGATAGACGAAAGTGTGTGGGTGAAGTCCCAGGGGCAAGAGAAGATCCTAAGTGTTCAAGAAACTCCCAAAAGACCCATCTGACCAGAACACAGGAAGTGTGATGGGGGATGACAGGAAGTGGGGCCCAGGGATTGTGTGCACAGCTCACCGCTTGAACGTTACTCTAAAACCTAGGCTATTACTAGCAGGGGCCCCTTTTGGTGTCCATAGTTTTATTAAAACCAAAATTGCTGGGCCAGGGATTTAGCTCAGTGGTTCCACTTCCTGCCTCGCAAGCAGAAGGACCTGAGTTCGATCCACGGTACCAAAAACAAAACAAAACAAAAAGAAACGTGGCATGGAAAACATCCTCCAAAAATCAGATCTGACAATAGGAAAGCTTCAAATGCAGGTGGACGGCCTTATAGAAACAGTGACGGATAAATCCACAAAGCTGTTGGCCCAGAGACATGCCGAGCTTCAGCAGTGTGAGTTTCTAGGAGACGAAATTCTCCAGTCTTCTAAGCAGTTCCAGAGGATGTTTAAGAGAACCACGAGTATGTACAAACTGAAAAATATGTGCTTCCCCTGTACCTGCTGCTGCTGACTTTTCTGGATAAGTTATTTTTTGTAGAGATTCTTATCTTTTGATATATACTCTGGAATAAATCTCTGTAGTGAATTAATAAATGGGATGGGAGGTTTTTAAAAAGAATATTCTGTCCAGTTCTTAAAAAAAGATTTTATCTCAAAAACTAACTTTTAATTTTGAGTTCATATAAGCAGTTTTTTTGCTGCATAATCCTTACTAATAATGGAAAACAGAAACATTTCTCAGGGCTTAGCAATTCTACAAATTCCTCCCATAATAGTTTTCCAGATGAAATTAGAGGAAGTTTTTAAAGGTATTTTGACACATTTAATATGACTACTACTGAGGTAATTTTAAACTTTCATTTTTAAAGATAAAAATTCTTATTAAAATTACAAAATGTACCCTGGTTAACGTACGATTCATGCAGAGTGTCATGTCTCTGAGCTAAAATAAATGGGTAAGAGTGGAACCTGAGAAGCACTGTACGTGTAATTCAATCCTTTAGAAAATAACAAGTGATTCAGCTTTTGCTTAATTTTTACAATCATTATGAAATTCTTTATGGAAGAGCATCTTAACAACTGTTATTAATGTACTTTTTATTACAGATACAGAAAGAAAGCATGACAATAAGCCATTTAACAGTCATATTCCTGGGGTACCAAATAGAAAGATGGAAAGCCATGCCCATGGGTTTCCTCTGCGTCTTGTAATTACGTCTTTTTTTTTTTTTTTTTTGGTACCGGGGATCGAACTCGGGTCCTTGCGCTTGCGCAGCAGGCAGCAAAACCACTGAGCTAAATCCCCAGCCCAATAAACATAAGAATTTTTTTTTTTTTTGGTTCCTGGAATCGAACTCAGGTCCTTGCGCTTGCGCAGCAGGCGGCAAAACCACTGAACTACATCCCTGGCCCTTGTAATTACCTCTTATACCAGTGGTCCTTGTACCCCGGAAACTTCCCCACTGTGAACATTTTCCACACGATTTCACAGGCTTGTGGCCACCCCAAGCCTATTCATGGACATGATTTTCAAAAGTGGTGATAATTTCCAGAAACTGACTCATTCTGTCATGTATATCCTAAAAATGCCACCTTTCACAATCTCTTATTTTATAAAGCAATTGGCGATACCACTTACCAACTACCTGGACTTCTAAGGAGCACAAACATCCAGCTTTGAACACATTTTATTAAACATATTTCAGTGTTGTTTCCTGTCTTTTAACAATAAAAATGTGTTTCAATAAAAAACAAAGTAAATACATATATTCTATTGAAAGGCGATCTTTGCATTGGGGAAAAGATAAAGCAGAGAACAGCTATAGGAATGAGCAGGGATTAAAACCTAAATCTTCAGATTAAAAATTCAGTGATCAGGATAAGCCTTCAAAAGTTCCCCTTAAGCAGACTTGAAAGACTATCTGATACAGCGACAATAGCACGTGTAAAGGCCCTGTGGCAGGAGCATGCCAGAAAGGTGTGAAGATGGAGGAAAGCCAAGGATGCCAGAGCTGCGGGAGCTGAGGGAGCCAGAGTGAGTAGCAGAACACTCAGTCAGCCAAGTGGCTCTGCTGGTCCGTGCTGCCTTGGCTGTGGGATAGCTGGCCCCTGAGTTGGGCCACATGGTTGAGGATGGCTTCGTGTCCCATGTCCGGTGGATGATAGGCTGGTTGCTCTAGGCCAGAGCCTCAGCTGGGACAGCTTGTCTATGCTTCCAGTACACCAGCCCAGGCTTCCTCACTCAATGACCACAGCCCTCGGCCAGCCTGACTGTTCACTGACTACGTAGCGTCTGCTCTTAGTGATTCCTGACTCTGTTTCCTCCTCTATCAGGTGAAGAAGTGCATTCTCTTAAAAGTCCAAATGCTCTTCCAGTGCCTTTAAAAAATAAACAGTATTTTAAAGAGCAATTTTAGGCTTACAGAAAACTGAGTAAAGTACAGAGAGTTCTCAATGCCCTCTGCCCCCATCCTGACACAGCCTTCCTTCTGTCATCCTCCCTCAACAAAATAAAACATTGTTACAATTGATGAACTCACACAGACACATCAGAAACACCTGAAGTCCACAGTTTACGTTGGGGGTCCCCTCTTGATGTGCGTCCTCTGGGTTTGGATAGATGCACAGTGGCACATACCTACCACGAGTGTCGTACCAAGTAGCTTCTTCTGATGCTGTCTTCTCCTTCCCGAATGATACTCCTTTGTTCAGTCACCATTAAGATCTCCCCCCCAGGAAATCTTCCTGATCCTCCAAGAGGGACGGACTATAAACTGGGGGCCTCCTGGGACACTACCCTACCATTATTATTTTTTTTACAATATTATGTTAAAAGTATCTATTTTCATGTCTAGCCCTCCAGGAGACTATAATTTCCTCCAGAGTTAGGAAATCTATAAATCACAAATGCCTAGAACAATTTCTAGCATATCATAGGTGCATGGCAAATATCTAAAGTATGTAATTTGCCATCTGCTTTGACTGCTTATTCCTCCTCCAGTAATGGTTTGGATATGATGTGACCCCCAAGGCTCATGTGTTAGGAGCTTGGTGTCCATTGCAAGCAGTGATCAGAGGTGAGGCTTTTGGAAGGTGATTGGGTTGTGAGGGATTTAACTTCATCAATGGGTTAATCCATTGACAGATTCATAATTTGATAGCACTACTAGGAAGTGATAGAAACTTTAGGAAGTGGGGCCAAGCTGAAGGGAGTGGGTCATGGGAACCTGACCTTGGAGTCTATAGTTTGTCCTAGCCCTTTCCTTTCTTGCTGTCTATTTGCTTCCTAGGTGCCATAAGGTAAGCATCTTCCTTCTGCCATGATGTTCCGCCTCACCGTGTTTCTAGAAACAACAGTCAAGTGACCATGAACTGAACCTCTGAAACCATGAGCCAAAATAAATCTTTCTGCCTTTAAGCTGACTTTCTCAGAAATTTTGTTGCAGCAATGAAAAGCTAATACACCTCCCTAAGGAAAGAACAGATCCAAACTCCAAATCACAGTAATCACAGGAAGGAACAGATTGATGGAGGGACAGAACTGCTCTGGACAGACACAAGCAAGGGTGCTGGGAAATGTGAATAATTCAGAGCACGAGTCTTCTTACTCCCCAGAGTGTTGTTTGGTAATGATGGTTAATTTTACGTGTCAACTTGACTGGTGAGGGATACTAAGATGGCTGGCAAAATGTTATTTCTGGGTGTATCTGTGAGAACATTCACAGAAGAGTTAGACTATTCAATCGGTAGACTGGGTAAAGAAAATCTGCCCTCACCAATGTGGTCAGGTGTTATCTAATCCCCGAGGAGAGAATACGGAAAAAAGGCAGAGGAAACAGTAAATTCTCTGTCTTCTTATGCTAGGGTTTTTGGTTTGCAGGAGGAAGTTAGTGAGACTTCTTATGAGCCAATTTCCACAATAAACCTCTCAGACCTAGATATAAGTATAAATATATTTACCATTGGTTCTGTTTCTCTGGGGAACCCTGACTCATACAGTCAGCATCTCTAAAAATTATCCACCAAGCATTCCAGCTTAGACACCTAATGCCCTCCAGTTCAGAAATCAGGAAGGGTCAGCACCGCTATGGAAGTGCGTACTCTGGACAGGGTTGTATTCTAGGCATTGAGGAACACAGCAGGAGTAAAGCACACAAAGATCCTGGCTCGCGTGAAGAAGATGTCAACACACAATAACCCTAAGAAGCAAGTAAATGATTTGGTATAGAGGGAGCCAATAGTGTCCGGGGAAAGGAAAGCCAAGCGGGCCAAAGAGGTTAGGGATTGGGGAGGAAGCAGCGATGCATAGGAGGCCAACACTATGGAGAAGTGTAACAGGAGCAGAGACTGAAGGTGGTGAGAGAACTGTGCGATCCCAGCCCTCCCTCTTTCTCTCTCTTGTCTCCTGGCCGTAAGAATGCCTGGGGGCAGCACATTCAAGCCCAAAGGATGGTGGTGTGGCCCTGCGGGGGAAGTGTTTTTGGCGTGTTTGAAAAACAGCAAGCGAGTGCTGGGTCATTCGTAACTTCTGAAAGTTAAAACTGGCCTCAGTAGGCAACCATTTCCATCACTTCTTGCCCTCCTTTGTCTTTGTGGATCATGATTTATTACTCCCATTGTTGTAATCCTGCATTCACCCACTGAGGTCACCCATAGCTGGTCACCCACTGAGTGAGTGAACAAGTCTGTGAGCTTCATCATAGGAACAGGGGTGCTACAGGGCTCAGACAGGGCTTCAAATTCATAACTTTAACATTCTTTCCAAATGAAGGCAAAAACATAGTTGTTGGTTGTTGAGTGTATGGAAACATACTAATCTGCCAAATATCCATTTACAAAATGTACAATAATTTTTTGTAACTTGGGTTGGCATTCATTTATTTTAATATAGTAAGATCTTTAAGAAATGAAAGAACCCGTGTCTCTCAAAACTCCAAGAAGCCTTGTTAATGTGATGGCTCACTTCAACTCTTCATCTTCCACGGGTAGTATTGAGCTGGTCAGTAGCAACATCTTCACATTATGTGGATGGCACACAGTGTACTCTCCTGGGTTGATTTGGAAGGGGATGAGTTTGTAAACATTTAGATGATGGCCATGAAGGAATTCATTAGATATTTTTAGGGTGCGTAATATTGTTTTTCTCCTTTAAAAGCAGTTTCTCTGCATAACCTTACCATCTAATTTGGGAGATTAAACATGCAAGGGAATGGACACATTCAGTACTAAATGAGGGGCACCAATAACAGCCAAGCAAGGTTTATCTGAAGTTGGGATAGCAGTGGAAGAGCTCACGGGAAGTGTGTCAGTCAGCTTTCCACCAGTATAACAAAATACCGGAGATAATCAAAATAGAAAGAGAGAAGGTTTATTTCCTGTTGGCAAAGCAGGACGTCATGGTGGCAGCATGTGGCAGGGTAAAACGGCTCACCTCATGGCCAGGAAGCAAGAGAGAGAAAGAGGAAGCACCTAGGATCGATCCTGCAGTCCCTGTGCCAGGCCCGAAGACGTCAGCTGGGTGCCCCTCTGAAGGTCCGCACCACCTGTCCATGTGCCGCCGGGAGTCGGGGCCCGGACAACATGGACCGCGGCGAAGATCCAAAGGACCACGGAAGCCTCTGGAAAGACGAGCAAAGCAGAAAACGCCTCAAGGCTTTGTTCCCATTAAGCCACCTACACAAAGCCTCTCTCCTGTCGTCTCTGCCAGAAGAACCCTGGCTTCTCAGAAGTCGGTGCAGACCCTGGTGCAGGAGTGTGGGCCTTGGCCCTGCTCCGGGCAGGGGAGTGTGTGATTGTGTGAATCATGATTGGTTTACAAGGGTGTGCACCACTCGGTTCTGGCGGGGGGGGGGGGGACGCCAGGGGTCTGGGCAAAATTTTCTTCTTGAATAAGACGGAAGAGTGCACCATAAAAAGGAAAGTGGTTTTCTGACCACCCTAAATTTTCCCGCCTTGAATTTGATGGTGTGATAATATGATGCCTGGATCGCAGCAGCCACATTGTGAACAAGAAGAAACACAGATTTTTCACTCCTGGTACTGGAATCATTGATCACCTTTCAGACATCTTGTTTCCAGTAGGCAGATTTTCTGTTACATGTACTTACATGAATCTTAACTGATATGCTATTTTTATATTATTTAAAACTTGTCTTTTATTTTTTATTTTTTTTTCTACTACCAGGGATCAAACTCAGGACCTTGCGCTTGCAAGACAGGCGCATTGCCCCTGAGCTAAATCCTGGCCCTAAAACTTGTCTTTTAAATGCCAAGACTGAATGAAATGCTTCTCTGTAAGATGTTCCTGCATTGTCGCTTTATTGCACTCTGTCCCAGGAATCCCAGATTCAGATTTTGAATCTTGATCTTTTCCTGGGCTAGCAATGTGTGGTATAATACCCTTGCCGGATGCTGGGCAGAGCAGCCAGCCCTACAAGCGCGAGAATAAACAACACACTCTACTCTGTTTCGTTATAACCTATGGTGTTTGCAAGGTTAGGGTAATGAGTAGATTTTTTACTTAAGATTTCATTTGTGATGTTTGTTTGTTTGGGGCTGGGGCTGGGCTCCAGGGCCTCAGCTGGCTGAGCACACGCTCTACCACTGAGCTACACTTCCAGCCCCAGTATTTTCAACTTACAATGGGTTTATCAGGACGGGGAGCGTTGATTGGTCTCTAGCCTTAAAAAGCATGTAACACCGTCAGCAGCATTCTGATCATCACTATCGCTGCTTTTTATGGAGTTCTTATTTCCCAGCAATGTTTATGGCCATTTACTGGCCACGGAAGGCTGTGTTCAGGTGTCTCCGTCTTGGAATTCCCTAGTTCTGACTTCTCTCTGCTTTTATTCTCATCTACTTCCGTGGAACCTTAGAGGAAAACTTCTCTTGGGATTTTTTTATTGTGAGAAGTTATAGAAGTGACATATTAATAGTAAAGGATATTGGGACATACCAAAAGATGTAAAACAACAAAAAACACTTTTGCAATGCTTGGCACAGGGTAAGAACTTGATAAATACTAGCTTTCTTTTTTGTTTGACTGTGACTGTGCTAATAATTAGGGCCACTAGGCGGCAGACTTTTGGCTTTAAAACTAAGAAATTCATACTTAAAAATATTAGGTCCTCACTAATTGTATTACATTGTGGATTTTAGAGTGTCCATTGATTAATATAAATCTATTTCGTTCTCAAATACAGCAGTTATAAATATGTGGGTAGCAAAGAGCTCTTTAGGCAGGACAACTCTAAATCTATGCCCTGACCAGCACTTAGCTGCTGACTCTGCCTGGGAGAATTATTATGACTGTTACTTATTAAGTACTGAAAGTGTTAAATTTCTGTTTACCTTGCAATATTCTCAGCATTCACAGTGACAATGCTTATTTCATGGTTAAGGTTTATGTATATTTGCAGCCATATGCGCTTTGAAATAATTTTATTAGAGAGTTTGCAAAGCACATCTCACTCAGCTTCTCTAAGGACTCAGAGGCAGGAATTTGGAAGCTTTTGCAGGAGAACTGAGAGTAGATGCTCAGTGCGTGATGAATAAGGACTGAAAACATTGACCTCTTCCTGTATGCCAGTTATCACACTGACTCCCTGTGGTAAGTTGGTGGTATCACTGTGGCTCTTCCAATTAACTTACGTTTATTGCAAAATTGCCTTTGGTTCAACACTTGAATAATCTATGTAATTTCTACACAGGAAGAAAATTATATGATTCACCCAATAGGTTCAGAAGAGTCTGACAAAATTCAATGTCCCAGGTAAAAATTCAGCACACTGGGAATGGAAGGAAATTTCTTTAGTTTGATGAAAGATGTATCAGCAAAAATCCACAGCAAACATTAGAATTTTTTTGATAATGGAAGGAAATTTTCATAGAAAATCTGCTATTCTTTTTTAATGTTCCCAACACAAGGAAGTGACACATTTCTGAAGCGACAGGTCTGCCAGTTTCCCTGATTTGAGCATGAATATGTACAATTGCGATGCATCAATTAAAATCTAAGAAGAACGTTTCCTCTGAAAAAGACACTTTGATATTTATTGTTTCCCAAGTAATAATTATTTGTTAAAATTGTGATAAATATACTTTTTAATAGCTTATTTTTTTGGATTTTGGAGACAGGGCCTCACTCTGTAATTCAGGTGAGCCTTGAATTCACCACGTGGTCCAGGCTGGCCTCCAACTCACAGTGATCCTCCTGCCTCAGCCTCCCAAGTGCTGGGATTATAGGCCTGCGCCACCACGCCCGGCCTGATAAATACACTTAACGTAGTTTTTACCATTTTAGTCATTTCTAAATGGACAGCTCAGGGGCATTGAGTTGATTCACTGTTGTGCATCATCACCGTCCTTCTCCAAAACGTTCATCTGCATAAAGTGAAACTCAGTACCCACTAATGCCTCTCCCCCTGCCCCTAGTCCCTCATAACCATCATTGTACTTTCTACCTCTAGAATTTTTCTACTGAGTGTCTCCCAAATGTGGAATCCACAATACTTAGCCCTTTGTGACTAGCTTATTTTACCTCCCACAATGTCCTCAAAGTTCATCTGTGTTCCAGCAATGTATACGAATTTAGTTCCTTTTTCAGGAGCAATAATAATCCTTTGCATGTGTGTGTTTGTTCATCCATTCACCCAGCAATGGAAACTTGGGTTGCTTGTGCCTTTTGCCCTTTATAAATAATGCTGTTAGGATCATAGGTCTTCAACTACCTCTTCAAGTCCCTGCCCTCAGTAGTTTTGGGTGCATACTTGGAAGAGGAGCTGCTAGATCCTATGCCAATACTGTTTTCCATACAGCTGTATTTTACATTCCTGCCAACAGTGCAGAGGGTTCCAGTTCCTCCACTCTTCATTAAGACTTGTCGTTTTCTGATTTAGTTGTTGGTGATTTCCATGTTTATTTATTTATGAGTTTCTCATAGTGGTTTTGGTATGGATTTACCTAATGATTAGTACACAACATGGAGCATCTTCATGTGTGCTTGTTGTACACTTTGTGTGCCAGTTACACACTGTCTTTTGAGAAATGTCTATTCAAATCCTTTGCCCATTTTTATTTTTTATGTGCATAAATATCTTTATCTCTCATTTGTACTATAGACAAGAATTTGGTTGGATGGTTTGGATGTAGTAACAGAAACAAAACTCTAGCTTTTGGAAAAAGAATTTCTTGCAAAATTACAAAGGTACCTCAAAGCCAAGAATGACAGTTAAAATTGAGGCCTCAGGGATGGTAGCCAATGACAGAAATCAAATCTTGTAAGCTTTAGAGGGACTAAAAAAGTTTACAATTAGGATACAAGGGTACCCGAGCAAGCCAAGCGCAGGGAGTGGAGCCACAGTTCATGGAGTCCAGAGCTAGGGAATGCAGCACTGTTAGTTCTCCTAATCTCTCAGCTCCGCTTTTCAATTTGCAAGTGCTTCTTTGCTCTCACTGCAGATGTGCGGCTTTTTCTTCCCACACTGCATGGTGGGCCACGGCAACTCCCACCCCCCAGCCTGTCTACCGTTCTTCCATCCCAGAGGCCGGTCAGATCAAAGCTAGACCCTGATCTCCACCCCATTCCTGGAAGTTTTAGGGTCTTGCCAATAACAACTGTAACTCCTTCTCTAGGATACAGACTAAGGCACAAAGGTTGCAGAACACTAAGAGCCAGAGACCCATTAAGTTTTAGTTTTTACCGCTCCTTACAGCAGCAAAGGCCAGGTGCTTTGAAAGAGAAAGGTGTTTCTTTCAGCTCTTTTATTTTCTGGGTCAGAAATGAGAGACCTGGATAATGCTATTTATTACCTTATTTGAGATAATTTTTTTCATTTATCGTAATAGATACAATTTATCTCTTGGGAAAATATGAGCAGATCATGTCATTTAAGCATAAAATATAATATTATAATCTTTTTTCCTAAGAGAAAGCAAAAAAAAAGGATTAATTCAATGGAGAGGAAAAAATATTTACATTGGAGGTGTCAGAAATCCTTCAAAACCATAAAATGTTGACCAAAGGCCTCTCATACTAGAAACCCTGGACGGGGCTCACCTGGCTTGAGTCGGGTGATTAGGAGCCATTTTTCCACAGCAGGGGCAGGATCGGGGCATTCAGAAACAGATAAAAGAGGAAATGAAATTATTCTCTGGGTTCCTCACAGTGTTGCAGCCTCTCTTGTAACTGCAAATCTATCTTGCTCACGAAAAGCTTGACCTAGCCGGGGATTTAGCCCAGTGGTTCTGCCGCCTGACCCGCAAGCACAAGGACCCGAATTCGATCCCTGGTACCAAAAAAAAAAAAAAAATGGTTCGGGGACTTAACTCAGAACTTCTAAGAAGTACCTTGGAAGACAAATTA
>NW_004624805.1:4600751-4641982 GCF_000247695.1 Heterocephalus glaber
AAAAAAAAAAAAAAAATTTTTAGGGCTGAGGATTTAGCTCAGTGGTTTTGCCGTCTGCTGCGCAAGCACAAGGACCCGAGTTCGATTCCCCCCGTACTGAAAAAAAAGAAAAGCTTGACCTAAGATTTGAAAGGCAGGTGATTTGAGTTTTTTAAACTCAGAAAAGCTGATAGAGGTATTCCACCCAGCCCTACTCACAGTGAAATAAAATCGGTATGTCCGAAGTATAACAAAAAGCTGTGAGTGTTTTATTAAAATGTACTTGGAGAGATTTCTTAACGTGTTTGTCCTACATGCTGAAAACACAATCTTATTACTTATTGTGTCTTTTGATGAGATACAAGAAGTTAAGGTTCATGATACTACGGTAGTTCCTCCCATAGTTTTGTTTCTAGAAATAAGAACGAGCAAGGGAAGCAGGGCCACTCTGTAGTAAAGAAAAAGAAAAGCAACCTTAGCCTGAACACGTTCAGAGCTTCAGAAGCTGGTGACTCTTAACTCAGTGGATTTCAGTGTACCCAAGTTTTCAAAAGAAAAAAGTCATTCAGGGCCAGGGATTTAGCTCAGTGGTTCCGCTGCCTGCCTCTCAAGTGCAAGGTCCCGAGTTTGATCCCTGGTACCAAAAAAAAAAAAGAAAAGTCATTCAGTATTACACTGAAGGTTTTTTTTTTTTTTATTAAGTTTACTGGTAGATTTTAGGTATACAATATAGTTACATTCATCATTGGGATCTTGTTACCTGTACATGATGTATCTTGGTTCTTATTTTTCCCCCTTCCTCTGCCCTCCCTTCACCCCCTCCATCCCTCCCTATTTACAAAGACTTTGTTTCCATTTTTTCCTTTTCTCATATTTTTCCTTTTCCCTTCCTTCCTTTCCCCTACCCCTCCCACTTCCCCTGCTCCTTTAGACCTTTTCTTCCTATTTCACATTATCAATTATATATTTTGATCCTTATGTACATTTTTAGTTTCTCAGACCAGAGAAACTATTGGGTATTTACACATGTGTATCCTATTTATTTCAGTTAAGAGGATGGCCTCAATGTGCATCCATTTAGCTATAAATCTCTCTAGTTTCTCCTTTATGGCTGAGTAGTACCCCATTTTATAAAAAAACCACTTCTTCTTTATCAAGTCTCCAATTGATGGACCCTTGGGCAGTTTCCAAGTTGAAGATTTTGTATTTTGACTTCTGTGTTTCTTCCTGAAAATAATTCCCTAATGCTTTTGTATTTTGATTGTCATAAATTGTCATATATTACATTTTCAGTACATTCTTCTAGTGAAATGGTTGACAGGTGTGAAAAGACTTTCCTACTGGAAGTTCCCTGAGAAAAGGCCTTAAATTCCCTTTTACTAGAGAATCATGAGAAAACTACCAGGCAGCTGCTTCGAGGCTTTGGCTGGAATGAGAACCAGCCCTGGTGTTGGTGTTTAACATGACCCCGCCGCCATTGTGTGGCCAGGCTAAGCGGGTAGGGGTCACAGGTGAGTTTTGTTGTTGCCAGCCGGAGTTCATCTTTAGAATGATCTTTAATTTCTTTTCTGTGCGCTGCTTCCTTTTTATTTGATCTTTCTGTTGTAGGAGACTCCGCGGAGGCTGCGGGTCTGCCCCAGAGCAGAAGGAGCAGTTTGCTGGAGCAGCAGGACAGAGATGCGCTCGGCCAAGCTTCAAGAGGCCGGGAGAGGAAGCGGGTCCACAGGTAGCAGAGCTCCTGGCTCTTGGTTTTCTTGTTGTTGAGCTGCTCTTTATGTTCTGGATCTCAACCCCTTCTCGGATCCACGATTTGCAAATCTTTTATCATGCTCCTTGCTTTTACCTTCCTCTGATCCTGTTCTTTGGTTCACAGTTTTAAATTTTGATGTAGTAACATTTGTCTATTTTGGCTCTTGTTGCTCTTGATGTGGTTTTGGTGTTATATTAAAAGATCATTGCAAAATTCAGTATCATGAAACTTCCCGTGTTCTAGGAGTTTTATAGTTTTAAGTCTTACATTTATTATGTCTTTGATCCATTTTGAGTGTGTTTTGTAGATAGTATCAGGAAAAGACCCAATTTATTTTCTTTCCTGGTTTTACTTCGTTCTGGTTGGCGGATTGGTTGGTTTGTTTGGGGTACTGGGCATTGAACCCAGGGCCTCTGTACTGAGCTAATCCCCCACCCTTTTTTCTTTTCTTTTCTTTTGAGACAGTCTCACTGAGTCATTAAGTTGTCCAGAGTGGGCTTTAACCTAGGACCCTCCTCCCTCAGTCTCCCAGTGCTGGGATCACAGGTCTGTGCAGCCACACTCAGGGGAAGGGGTCCGATTTCAGAGTCAATTTTGAAATCAAGAAGTGTGAGTTCTCCAGTCTTGTTCTTATTTTTTAAGATAAGAGCTTGATTATTTGGGATCCTTTGAAATTTCATATTAATTTTAGTTAGGGTCTTTTTTTATATCTTAAAGCCTTTGGGACTTTGATAGAGATTTCATTGAATGTGTGGATTGCTTTGTGTGTCCATTTATTTGTATTTGTTTAATTTCTTTCCCATGTTTTATGGTTTTTATGTATATTTCATATCCTTAATTATATATATTCCCAAGTATTTTATTCCCTTAATGCTATTCTAAACAGAATTAATAAATTCTCATTCATTCTCAGTGTATAGAAATGCAACTGCTTTTCTGCATGCCGAGTTTTGTATCCTGTTCTGTGTTCCACGAGGGATGACTAGGGAGATAGAAAAGAGCACTTGATTCATTCTCGAGGGCTGGCTGTAACTCAAGTCGGTCGTGAAGGCTCAGGCTCCCCTACACAGCCTTCAAAGTCTCTCTCCTGTGCACAGGCAGATCTCAGTGTCCTCAGAGAGACACCGGCCTGGGATTCCTCAGTTAACCCCACACAGGACAGGATGATGTTATGCCCCTTCCAATCTGTATCTCAGACCATCTGGAAGCGAAAGTGGCTGGCATTCGGGTCGTAACTCAAAACTCTGTTAGTCCTCTGCACTTAGACTCAGCCTCCCACAAAGCCTCAGCATGTGGGCAAACTGGAGACAGTGTTTGGCCAGAGTGCAGCGCGCAGGGCCTGTAGGCCATTTCCCAGTACAGACCTCGGCCCTGTCCGACGCCTCCTGAGGTGGGCCTCTGGTATCTGCGCCCCTGTCAGCACACTGGTCAGAATCACCTATTGGTCTCTGCTTACAGCATTCAAGGCTTTCTCAAGCCCAGATCTCCAAATTTTTTCAGACTCTTCCAACAAACCAGTTCCAGTGGCTTCTGAACTACATGTTTAGATATCATATCAGTGATCTATTCTGATACCAATTTTCTGTATTAGCTTTTTTTTTTTAATCACTGGGATCAAGTACAGTGGACTGTCAAGTTACAATGGCCTGACATACGAACAACTTGAGTTAATTAGTTTAATGGAAGGTTCATCTGCCTCTTGTTATCTGTAGCGTGTACCCAGGTAAACAGCCAGATCTCAGCTGTATTGAGTTACAACCAACTTGAGTTAACCAGCCCTTGGGAACTGATCAAGTTTGTAAGTCAAGGGTCCACTGTACCTGACATATACAACTTAGAGGAGAGGTTTATCTTTGCTCACAGTTTCAGAGGTTTCGGTATATGAATGGCTGCCTACAAGACAAACATTATGGTGGAAGGGGCAAGGGAGTAAAGGCGCTTAATTTTGAGGAGCTGCAGAGCAGGGGAACAGTGCTAGAGAGGAGAGAGGTAGGAACCGGCTATGGCCCCCAAGGTCATGCCTCCATGACCCACCCGTGGAAAACCATTACTGTGCTCTACTAACCTGCTAGGAGTCACAACAGTCAAGCTCACAGTCATCAACGGCCACACTTGCCTTCCAGAAATAAATTCCACTTTACAGTGTATAATTCTTTAAGATGTTCAATTTTTGTTTGCTATAATTTTTAAATTTTATTTATTTTGGGGTTTTCTTGGAGACAGGATCTTGAGTACCTATATTTCAGGATGGCCTTAAACTCACTATATAGACCAGGTTGGCCTCACGTTTGGTGATCCTCCTGCCTCAGCCTCTCAACTGCTGGGATTACAGGCATGCACCACCATGCCTGGCTTGCTACAATTTTCTTGAGAATTTTTTGCATCAGTAGTGATCGGGGGTATTGGCCCGTTGTTGTTGTTGTTGTTGTTGTTTTCTTGTAGTGTTTTTGCCTGGCTTTGGAGCCAGGGTAAGCTTCTCTCATGGAATGGGTTAGAAAGTGTGGTCTCCTCTTTGTGGTTTTTTTGTTTTGTTGTTGTTTGGTTTGGTTTGTTGGGTTTTTTTTTTTTTAAAGAGTTTGAGAAAATTAGTGTTTATTCCTTAAATGTTTGGCAGATTTCTCTAGTAAAGTCTTATGGTTCTGGGTTTCTATTTGTTGGGAGGCTTTTGATTACTGATCCAATGTTCTTATCGCTCTGTTAGATTTTCTGTTTCTTTTTCTTTGTGATTCAGTCTTGATAGGTCGTGCTTCTAGGAATTTGTTTTATCTGTATTATCTAATATGTTGGCATACAATTATTAATTGTACTCCCATATATCTTTAAAATTGTCCTCTTTCATTTCTGATTTATTTGCATCTTCATCAATTTAAATATGTTTGTCAATTTTGTTAATTTTCAAAGAACTAGCTATTTTTCTAGTCTCTATTTTGTTTATCTCTGCTCTAATCTTTATTTCCTTCTGCTGGCTTTTGATTCCAGTTTGCTTTTTCTAATTTCTTTGTTTTGTTTTGGTACCGGGGATGGAACTCTGGACCTTGCGCTTGTGCAGCAGGTGCCAGAACCAGTGAGCTAAATTCCCGGCCCTTCTTTTTCTAATTTCTTAAAGTATAAAGTTAAATTGTTGATTTAAGAGCTTTTATTATAATTGTTTGTAACTATAAATTTCCCTTTTAGTACTTTTTACTGCATTTAATTTGGGGTTTTTGAATTTGGTATGTTATTCTTTGTCTCATATGTTTTCTAATTTCCCTTGTCGTTTGTCACTGTTCTTTCAAGTTTTCCTTCTGCTATTGATTCCTAATCTCTTTCCATTTTGATTAGAAAGATACCTCATGATTTTGATATTTTTTTTAATAGTAAAGTAAATTTATTGAATGATAAACTAAAGTGACAAGAAGTATAGATAGTAAACAATAATCATTAAGTTCTACTGGAATTCTAATTTTTTCTTTTCACTTTTAAGCCAAAAACATAAATTTAAAGACTATTAGCTAGTTGCTTGTTGTTCCTTCAACAAAACTTCATAGTCTAGCAGCTGCACAACATTAAATATCTACATTTTTGAAAAGCCCTGAAAATTTAATTTTTGTGATGACTTCAAAGGCTAATGTAATCACCTGCACTGGTCAGATTCAGTTTCTTTTTCCTTTTCTGCCACCCTGGTACTTGGCTCATTCTGCTTGTAATACTTTCACTTTAGATCTTTCTTGTTCTAATGGAGCATGAAGTGAAGTAACCTGTATAGTTAGCTCATTCTTGATACTTTGTGATTCATCAACTTGCAGAAGTATTTCTGCTTTATCTTTCATTTCACCTTCCTGAAGCATTTTCAGTAACTGTGAACTTCTTGCCTTTACTTCTTTATACTTTGCCTCCCACTGAGTGAGCACATTTTTCAGCTTCTGGATTTCAGCATCTTTCCTTTCAAGTTCCAACTTTAGTCTTTCAATTCTTCCATCTTTAAGAACCACTTCCTTGTGTTCATGAGCTGTACAGTTATCTGTTCCATTATATTCTGTAAGCAGTAATGCTTTCTCAAGATCAGCTTCAAACATTTCAGATGTCAGCTGTTCATCTGTTTGTCTCCATTCTTGCCAGTTCTCTTCTGGTGAATCCTTCTGCAAGGGGTTTGACAGTGGAAGGTCCTGATGAGCCTTACAAATGACATGAGAGGATTTCTGGAGAATCTTCTTAAAAGCAAGATTCCTAAGCTCATTTGCTTCACTCTGTTGCTGTTCTTTCTTTTTTCTTCTTTTTTCTCTTTTTTTCTCATTTGTAGTTGATTTGCTTCCCATAGTTTGAGACTTTCCAGTATTCCAGCCTTTCCCTTTTCCAGGCTCAGAATCAGAACCACTGCCACTATCTACTTGTAAAAGGGCAAAACGAGAGGCTGTAGTGGGAACAGAACTAAGTACTGCTGAGGCCATGGTACAGATTTTTCTTTTCAAATGCTTCTGTCAAGAATAATTCCTTAACCCCAAGAATCACAGCTGTCCTAAACTGCAGACACCCAGTAGATAGTATTTCTCGCAACTACACACAGGAAGACTGGGGGCCGGGCGATACCCAGCCCGGGCAGCAGCTGCTTCAAACTGGGCCTTCGCTCAGCCTGGTCCTCCCCAGCAGGTGGCCACTCCGGGCGTGGGACTCGGCGGGGCCGAAGTCGGGGGGCTCGCGGGTGCGCGGGGCGCGGGCTTCGGCTGCGGGGAGGGTGGGCAGAGCGCGGCGGGAGTGGATTTTGATATTGTAAACATCTATCAAAGCTTATTTTGTAGCCTAACTGTTGTCTGTCCCAGAGAATAACCCATAGGTATTATGTATTCCTCCACAGCTGACGCAGTGTTCCGCACATGTCTGTCAGGTCCAGTTGGTCTATTTGTTGTTCAGGCCCTCTGGTTCCTCATTGGACTTCTGCCTGGTTGTCATCTCAAGTTCATGTCATTCTTTTTCATTTTACAGAGGATAAATGGAAAGAGGCAAAGAGACGTAAAATAGCTTGCTCAATTTCATAGCTAGTAAGTAGGTGGGAGAGTTAGGACTCGGTTCGAGGTCCAGGTTTTCCAAAGGCCATGCTGTAAAACACGAGATTAGAGAGAACTTTTCATGCTGTGCACGTTATGATGGTCCCGCTAGTCACCCCAGGCATTTATGTACTTGCTAGGATTTGGTAATTGCCAAATACCATGCACACAGGAGCAGATGGATATGCGGTGCACACACACGTGTCCACACGTATGTGTGTTTGGCCCACCTGTCCCAGCTGTGCAACAAATCACTCCAAACCCGCAGGCCCGAGTGCGCACCTGGGTTCTGTGTGTCAGGAATTCGGACAGCACAGCAGGATGTCACGCCTCTGTCCTCAACCTTCGGGGCCTTCGTGACGCGTGAGGAGCCTGGGCTGGGATAACAGGAAGCCACATGCCCTTGGGTCCCTCACAGCGTGCGGCCCAGAGCAGTCGACCTTCTTTCAGTGCTGCTCATGCTCCACCCGCGAGGCTAACGCCCTCTTTCTCACCCATCCTCGCAAGTCCTAGAACATTACTTTGCCATCCTGTGCTGTTCAGAGTCACAGTTCCGCAGGTTCCAGGGCAGGGGAACTGTTCTCACCTCTTAGGGAGGGAGTGTGGCAGGGTCCCCTTGCAGGGCAGTGAGCTGGATGGAGAAACCACTGTGGCCCCTTTAGGGCATGCACCATGCCCTATGCCCCCTTCACCCTCTGCCCACCATCACCTGCATTTGGCAGGTGCCTCAAAAGGCTCCCTGGTGTCTGGGGATCCACGCCAGCCTGCCCTTTCCAGAACCCCATTGAGATGAGTTCTTTGAAGGCCTCTCTCTGCTGCCCCGCACCTTGCCTGCAGGGGAGGGGGCAGGGGACCGGGACACTGTCTGCAAAGCCCAAGCCGGAGGTCTGACCCCCGTAACTAACTTGACACCCAGCCCAGCAGGCTTCGTTTTACACACAGAAATCAGCAGCTGAGGCAAAATATACAAGCTCTTAAAACACCAAGCTCTCTATAGTATTCCAGACTTGTATCCCTAAAATACACAAAAATGTACAAGTGTCTAAAACCGGAGAGGTGACACCGACGTTGCCCAGAAAGTCTAAATTACAGGACACTATCGGAAACAGTAACCCTGACGGCGCTGTGGAGAGGGGTCTCCTTCAGGGGGGGCTCTTGTCCTTTTTGCCCGGGGCACTCATTATTGATGATTAGCTGCAGAAGAATTGAAAATAAATTAGTGCTGCTGGAGGAAAAGCACAGGAGGAGCAGGGAACCGGTTAGGGAACCGGAGCGGGGAACCCGCAGCAGGCCCGGTTTCCTCATTCTGGGCAGAAAATCGCCCAGTATCCCGAGTGCCTGGGGGTGGGAATGTGCTTATTTCTATCTGTCAGGAGGGGAAAAGCAGCCCAGGTTCTAGACGCACATGGAAAGGGACTGCTGCACTTACAGCTGTTTCACTGGTGTCTGAATCAAGGGATTTTAGTTTGAGGGCAACAAGTCAGGAGGCGCCATGCTTCGGCGGGAGTTCGGGTGTTTACTGATAACAAGTCCCCTCATCTTCACACATGCTGGCTGCGGCCCTGGGACACAACGCATGGGTTTGCTGGTCTCTCTCTTTAACAGAATGTTCTGTCTTTTTAAACTGTCATACTGTCGCTTGCTGCTGAAAACATGCGCTTCAGTGAGTTTTCACTCAAGTTTTTATTTCAGGACTTTGCATGGCAAAGTGGCCTGGGAGGCGGATGGAGGACAGAGCATGCCTTGGGGGAATATGGGGGGATTTTCTCCTCACTCGCTGCTTTGCTTCTTGCTCACTGGGTTGGAAATCTTTATTATTATTATTATTATTATTATTATTATTATTATTATTATTATTATTATTTGAAGTGCTGAGGATTGAACTCGGTCTTCCCACTGAGCTACTTCCGAGCCCTTTTTTATTCTGAGACAGGATCTCTCTAAATTGGGCTTGCACTGGTCAGAGAGGGCCTAAGGACAGAGGAGAAAAGAAGGTGAGGGAAATACAGTGGACCCTTGACTTACAAATCTGATCGGTCCTGAGGGCTGGTTGTCAGTACAGCTGAGATCTGGATGTTTACCTGGGTACCTGCTGTGGATAACAAGAGGCAGACGAATCTTCCATCAACCTAATTAACCCAAATTGTTCATATATCAGGCCAGTCTTAACTTGAGGGTCCCCTGTATGTTTTCCCAGGCAGGAGGGAAGAATGGATAGTGAGACATTTTAGGAAAGGATGAAACTTAGTATGACATGAACCCAGGTGGAGGAAATGGCAGTTTACAGCATGAGAATTAGCGAGTGCTCTTGTGTACAGCCAAATGTGACAATCCTTACATGTCTCACCATGACAGTGAGGACTTGGTGTTTGGATGATGGAGCCTGAAGCCAACAAACCAATTGGAAAAACTCAGGTTTTCTTTATTGTAGTAAAGATACCAATTATGTTGGGTAGTAGCTCCTTTGGGTGTTGTGGCCACATAACATTCACCTCTCCATTTTGTGGCTCCAGATCTCTTAAGGGGCACCCCTCAACCCCAGCCACCAACCCACAGTGGGCGGACACTAAACCTGCACCCCAGGGCGAGTGTTTAGCTCAATGGTAGCCATGTGCTTAGCATGAACAAGCCTTGAGCTCAATCCCCAGCACTGAAAAAAATAGAAAACTTTACTCTTTAAGACTATTGTTCCATCATTATCATTTTCTACTGAAGCAAACCTAAATCTTAAACTTGTTAGTTTTCCTCAGCATGGGGACACAGTACCCAGCACAATGGCTCTAATCTTGGGCCCTACAGTCACTCATTTGGGTCCCTAGATCTAGTCTGTTGATTAGCTGTGTGACTCTACATGAATTACTTAATGCCTTTTGAATCTCTATGTCCTTATCTGTAACTGGACATAATAGTGCTGTACTACTTAAGGCTCTAGAGAAGGTCACTTACTGATTTAACAAATTTTATCAAATGCTGTTTGTCAGGCACTGAGAATACAGAGGACCAACTTTGGCTCCTTTTCGTGCTTTATCCTTCTTTGAACATTTGCAACATTTGCCATTTATTTGTTGATTTGATTAGCTTCTGCCTTCTCGACTGTTAAAGATAGCAGGTCCCAAATAGAGTCATTTGTGTTACATTCCACATCACCAAACTGAAATATCAGTCGTTTGCTTATAAGATCTGGCTTCCAAAACATCAGAGACAAGAGCCAAATCCCATGAAACCGATCAGACTGTCCTGGCATGACAAGAAGGAAAGTAACCTGGGATGACCAATCCACTCTTTGTTCCTGCTCTTCTATTTTTCTGCCTATATAATCTGCTCTGCTTATTATTATTATTATTATTTGAAGTCCTGAGGATTGAACTCAGTCTTAACTTGAGGGTCCCCTGTACGTTTTCCCAGGCAGGAGGGAAGAATGGATAGTGAGACATTTTAGGAAAGGATGAAACTTAGTATGACATGAACCTGGGTGGAGGAAATGGCAGTTTACAGCATGAGAATCAGTGAGTGCTCTTGTGTACAGCCAAATGTGAAAATCCTTACATGTCTCACCATGACAGTGAGGATGTCTTCATTGGAACAGCTTCATATTTCTGGACTGGGGAATACACCTTTCGGGAATCTCTAGCAAAAGCTTTTTCCCCAGTACTGGGGATTGAACCCAGGGACTCACACAGGTAGGCAGCATTCTACCATTGAGCTAAATTCCTAACCATTTTTTAAAAATTTTTTTGAGACAAGGTCTCATTTCCCCAGCTGAGCTCAAACTTACAGCCCTCCTGACTCGGGCTTCAGTGTAGCTGGAGTTTCAGGTCTGTTCCACCATAGCTGGCACCCATTTGATCTTTAAAACTCAGTTTGAAATTTTGTTTCTCGTCACCTCCAAGCCCCCCATGCTCGTTCCTGGTCCGGTGCTCCATGTACAGAAGGAGCCTCACACTTTTTTTTTTTTCAGGGGTGGGTACTGGGGATCAAACTCAGGACCTTGTGCTTGCGAGGCAGGCAGAGGCACCACTGAGCTAAATCCCTGGCCCAAAAACCTGAGTTTGACCACTGGTCCAGCTCGTTTTCTGGTTAAGTGCTTTTTTGGGGGGTGGGGGGTACAGAGGATTGAACTCAAGGCCTTGCACTTGCAAGGCAGGGGTGATGCTGCTGGGCTGAGTCCCGGCCCCTCCCACGCATATTGACGGTAGGACAGATGAGTGCTTGGGTTATGGATGGGTGAATGGGTGAGTGAGCTGCTTCCTTCTGAAAGCCCAGCCCTCAGAATGCTCAGCCTGCCAGATGCAGGTCAGGAACACCTCTCTTCCCTGGTACTCTCAGGCTGCCTGGGCAGGGGATCAGGGCCCCGGATGCAGGTCCACACTGCGAGTGCCATTGCCCAAGATGGCCTCTGTGGGGCTGTTTCACTTCTTATTCCTGTGTCACTTGCTCTTTGGGTCAATACTTTCTCATCTTCAGAGCAGGAAGACCAAAGGGTAGACAGAAAAGAGATTGGGTCCTTTGATTTCCCTTAGTTTAGGCTCGAGATTTATCTAAGGTAGGAACAAGGCATCCTTTACATGGTTCATTATCTTTGACTGCTTGGATTGGAGGTCAAATCTCAGTTTAAAAAATGATGTGGAGGGCCGGGGATTTAGCTCAGTGGTACTGGCATCTGCCTTGCAAGTGCAAGGTCCCAAGTTGGATCCCTGGTACCAAAAACAAACAAAATGATGTGGAGAAGACTATTAAGAGAAACCTAAGTTGCAAATCTTTACTTTAGTCTGAGAAAACCACAGACCCAAATGCTGAGATGTCCTACTCATCATCCTTGATGAAGCAGAAATAGACGGAGAGCGGCCACCCAGGCAGTCACAGGTCAATGAGGCCAACCTTGTGGGACACCTCCCCTTCCCACAGCTATGGCCAGGTGCAGGATGGCCGTCCTCAGAACCAGCAAGCACCAAGCAAGGAGGGGCGCCCATGGGTCAGACCCAGCGCCAGTCTGCTCCATCAGGGTCAGGGCCTTTGGGCCATGCAGTGAGAGGACAACATTGGCTAGCGCGAGTCGGGAGATCAGGAAGTGCGACAACAAAGCAATGCTGCAGGCACATTGATTATGACTCAGCGAGTTGAAAGCCACCTCAGTGAGCCTGGGACCACCTGTGCAGACCTCAAGGGCCTCCGGACAAGGCCAGCAATGTGGCCTCGGATGTCTCCACTCTCAGCCAAGTTTTATTTCTCAGCAGGGATGACAGGAGCTGCTCCGGCAACTCGGTGCTACTAATGCCCTTGCTGAAAGGGGAAGGTGCCCCCCAGGCCAGTACTACCTCTCTCAGGTGTTCAGGGGCTCATGCATTTGCAGCCACCGAGCCAGGCTTCTTCCATCCCTGAGTACGATCCTACCATTCAAGTGGAGAAGTACGTGAGGGCCCAGGCTGCAACCAGTGAAAACCCTGCCCCGAATCTGACCAAGATGACCTCCATTGAGCTAGTGTCAGGTCACTCAACAGGGTACAGAACCGCCTTCCGGGAGCTTGCCACTGTCACTGGAGAGGTCAGCCCCACCGCCGTGAGCTGCAGCGTGCTCTGGAGGAGCTCGACAAGCCGCTGGCTGAGGTTTCTTCTCCAGGTGCCATCCCCGGAGCACTCAGCTCTTAGAGGCTTTAGGAACCAAGAAGCACCCACCGCGGAAGTGCAGCATAAAACAGGCTGCAAGGTCTGTCACAGTAGCTGCTGGACAGGGCCCCCAGAGGTTCTGAGTCAGAGAGGGTGGTAAGGTATACTGCACCCCAAAAGGACTTTTGGGGCTTAAGATTTAACCTCAACACCTTCTGGCAATCCCCCATGGTGTAAATTACAGCTTCAACAGTTGGCAGCTGTGTTACTTACTTTTCTCATTGCTGAGACAAAATATCTGACCCCCAAAGTTAAAGGAGGAAAGGTTTGTTTAGCTCACAGTCTGTAGAGGTTTCAGTGCCTAATCTGCTGGTTCCAAGGCGGGGTGGCATGGCAGAGGAGAAACAGGTCATGGCAGGCAGAAGATAGCAAACCAACAAGGGAGCCTTAACAGCCTCTCCCTGCCCCTTTATCCCATCCAGACTACTTAGGGTGCGCAGCACTCACACCCTTGATCCTAGCACCCTTGAGCCTAGCATCGCACCATGAATCAGTCCCAGCGTCACACGCTCCAGATTCAGCCCCCTCTGAAAAAGCCCCAGCTCTGACTGCATGAGGCTGTTGGGGGCAGCTAGGCACAGCCATTTCAGCAACCTACCCAAGGAAGGCCATTTAGAAGAAAATGGTGTCGACTTGCCTGTTATCCTCAGTCAGGTGCTTACCTTACTGAATGTCACAGGGGAGAGTAGCTTGTCGCAGCATTAGGGTTTAGGGTCCTGGGGCTCCCAGACAAAGAGCAGCGTAAAACCCTCCCGTCCCCACCGTGCTGAGCTATACTGGCATTTCTCAAACCTGGGTTCTTCCAAACACTGGTCCTGCAACATACTCTGGGAAAGAAACATCCCATACTTTGAAATTTTAGAAAATTTCAGAAAGGCTGGATTTGTATTGGAAATTCACAAACTATCAGCTTTATCAAGGCCTCTGAAAAGTCCTGTGGTAAGGTGATTTTAAAAGTATTTAACACAGTCCATAAAAAACACCCTGACATTGAAAATCTGCTTTTTTCCCTTGGAAATCTGTTTTCACCTTAAAATTTGCTGCTGTGCACAGCTAATGATCTGCAGAAGGGACCGGGGAAATTGCTCGGTGATGGAACGCACTGAAAAGAAGGGCCCGCCACCCACTGGCTCCTGGGATTCTAGCGCGAGCCTGGCCTCTGAGGAGGAGGAATTGCTGCCTTGCCTTTTGGGGGTGCACGCGTATCTCCCCAGAATGCTTGGAAACTGGTCCTCTCCCTCCACAGAGCCGGCCCTGACTAGCCTGGCGTCCGTGAACAGCAGGGACAGTGAAAGACCGGCTTCTGGAGTTTTATGGAAGGGACTGCAGGAGCTGGACTTGGGACAGACGTCTGAGCTGACTGGGGCTCCCAGGATCTCCCCGAGTAGGCTCTTCAGCCCCAGGACACTTGCACGGCCCTGGAAGCTCGGCAGCTGGCGGTTACTCCTCCTGTTACAGACTGTCTTCCTGTTACATTAAACTAGTGATGCTCGATGGAATTTGTGATGAAAGAAAGCTGCTCTCCTGCCTAAATATATTTTTTCTTGATTTCCTGCAGGCAGAGATTACATTTTATTTTCTCCTCTAATAAGAACCTGACTAGAAATGTAAATAAAAGTCACATTTTCATGATACTTGTTAAATTTAAATTATCATTAAATATTACTTCTCAGCCTGAATAAATTATATATGTGTATAAATATGTGTGGAATTTCTCCCTCTCTGTATCAAGGGGGCAACACTAAGTGTCTCACGCCAGAGGTCTGGTAAGCAGGTTCTGGCACAGTCATGCAGTGGACTGTTAAACTTTTAAACATTGTTATAAAAGAACAATCATATGGGGAAAATAGGCAATATATATTTAGAGGTGGGAAATACCAACCATATGGCACAGGACAAGTCTGTGAGGTGAAAACACCAAAATGCTCAGTGTTTGTCTCTAAGAAAGGGGGTTGTGATTTTTTTTTCCTGTTAATCAGTTTATTTTCTCTGGCGCATTTGAAGTCCGTGGGTGTCCCGTGTTTCTGCACATCTTGTGGGCAGAGCCAGTGCCCCTCTTTGTCCTAGCTGGCTTTTCCAGGATGTTTGTGTAATGAGCAGCTTAGGACGATACGGTGTCCCATGTGGGGCCAGGGGTAGCTTGTTTGCTGTCAGCATCGGAAGGGTAACGTCCCTCTCGGGCAGCGTCAGGAGGGCTTGCTCCCCTGCAGACCAGAGTGCCCAGAGCTCAGGTTCCTCCCTGCAATGTGACCTATCACACAGACACTGTCACCTGACCCATCTGGCATCACCCCGTAGAAATCTGAGGCACAGGGGATTGGTACAGATGTCGGTATTCTGGCTCTTGTGGTTGATGAAGTCCTTGGTCCCTGGCCCTGAGTCTTCTGTCTTGTGCCACATACATGAAACTGTAGTGGGCAAACTTAGCTTGCAAGTAGGGTAAACTCTCGGATTTTTTTTTTCTTGTGGTACTGAGGATCAAACCCAAGGTGCACTCAGCCACTGAACTGTATCCCCAGCCCCTTTACAATATTTTTAATTTTTGAGACAGGGTCTGGCTAAGTTGCACAGATTGGTCCCAGCCTTGTGATCCTCCTGCCTCAGACTTCTGAATATCTGGGAGTATAGCCATGTGCTACCACCCTTGTCTAAAATCTCAGTGTTGACACTTTTCAGCACAGTGAACATACACAGTCATCCTTCAGTGTCTGTAATAACTTGGCTCCAGGAGCCCTCATGGATACTAAAATATGTGGATGCTCTTATATCTAATGACAGAGTATTTGCACTTTAAGAGATGTTACCAAAATCCCTGGCTGTGAGTCTTGGTCTCCTATGAGACAGTATGATGTCCAAGACAGGAAAGAGAGAAAAAAGACACCAAGACAGGGACTTGAGAGAAGAGGGTAGGTCTTGGGCCGATCCAAGCTGCTCTGGGCAGCAAAGAGAGACACCAAGGACATCCAGTGTTTATTCATTACAAGCGTGGGAAGGGGGAGCTGGGCAGGCCTCAGAATACCTGCTGATAACAAGAATCAAACGGGCAGGAAGAGAATGAAGGCACAGCATATCTGTGCCGAAGAGAACACACAGTTAATTCAGAGGAGAGGAATTTAGTTGGAGTCAGTTGACGTTGGCTGGAAGTGAACTCAGCCAAGCCCTGCTACTTCCATTGTGCACAGCTGAATTATGGAGGGGCGAGGAGCTTGTGCCACTGTAGCCTGCTAACACTGGGCAGAGGTGTCTGCTACGTTGCTTATGACCTAAACACTTCCTCCTGTATATGTTAAACCATATTTTGATTACTTATAATACCTAAGACAGTATAAATCCTATTTAAATATTTATTATACAGTATTGTTTAGGGAATGATTAGAAAAAAGTCTGTACACATTCAGTACAGGCACAATTTTTCCCCCATATTTTTGATCCAGAGTTGGTTGAATCCATCCATGAATGCAGAATCTGAGGAAAAAGAAGGCTGACTGTGTTATTTTTGTAATTCAGAAAATAAATTAGGCTTAAATGGTAAATTCTGGGCAACACTCCTAAGTAACTTTCTTGGATAGGGGAGTGGAAGTTTGTCAGAGAGACATCTATGAAACGAAGGGACCAACTCTCAGTGGTGACAATGAGCAGGACTTGTTCTAGTCATGAGTGATGATCTCTTTGTGGGTATCAGGTGACTGTCGAGTAGAACTATGAGTGCTATCATCATTAAAATGCATATAAAATGAAGGTTACATATTCTCTCCCTCTCCCCTCCCCCTTAGGACTTAGGAGTGGACCCAGGGACTTTGCCCTGAGCTCCAGCCCCAGCCCTTTTTTTTAATTTTTCATTTTGAGGCAAGACACAAAGAAATCTTAGCACTCAATGCTAAGTCACTAAGTTGCCCAGTGGGCAAGTTTGGACTCAGACTTTTGATCCTCCTGCCTCAGCTTCCTAGAGTGGCAGGATTACAGGCATGGATCACATGCCTAGCTTAAGGTTAGATTCTTCTAAAAGTAAAAAAAATTTTCTTCTTGTGCCAGCCTGATTGTAGGTGTATGGGTGGATGCTTCTGGCACAATAGCAACGCAGGGGAAGTGTCCTTTGGTATCCTCTGCACTCGTGCTCATCTGCCCTAGATGTTTCTTATCCTTATTCTGACTAAAAGCTACACGGAACCCTTTATGACAGTCCAGGTCTTGGTTTGGAATCCACCTTTCTTCCCTCACACATAGCCAAACTGTAAAATACCCTTGGGTCCCAAACTTTCATCCTTGGTAATGGTTTATCCCCACTCTGGACAGGGGTGTGTCCCCTCAAACCCGTATGTTGAGACCCCCGCCCTAATGAGATGGTATTTGGGGTTGAGACCTTCAGGAGGTGACTTGGTCAGAAGAGGATGCGTGCCCTTCAGAGAGATCCGCGGGGGCTCTTTGGCCTTTCCCCGATGTCGGGGTGCCCAGCCTCCAACCTGGAAGAGCCGGGCCCAGTGGGCCGCCAGCTCGGCTCGGGCCTGAGGCTGGGCTCTTTCGGAAACGGAGGAGACGGAGTTCAAGCCTGTCCGCTGGCGGCGCTGGGCTGCGCGGGCCCTGTTGGGATCTGTTTCATTCCCACAGTTTAGCTCTTAAACGCGGAGAAAAAGCAAGCATGCTGCGTGTTTCTGGAAACTTCCCAAGCCTGCACAGCAATGTTGACCTCGCTGTAGGACCGGAAGGGCTGCGCACTACGACGTTTCGAGCCAAAACATCTTCATGATTTCAAATGCAGCAGCAGCCGCGGGGCCGTAGAGGAAACGCGCCTCTTCAGGCCGGAAGTGGACCGGATGGAGGGCAGGGTCCGGGCTGTGGCCCTCCCGCCCGCCGTAGAAAGGCCACTTCCTCTCCTGCTTCCCTCCTTTTCCTCATGTGCAGGGAGAGTGAGGGAGGCTGTTGACGCCCTATAGTTTTTGGATTGACTGATGTCGAGAACTAAATCCCCCTTTAAAAACGTGACATCCAGCCGGGCATGGTGGCCCAGGCCTGTAATGCAGCACTAGACGGGCCGAAAGTTCCAGTTCAGCCTGTGGAACGGAGTGACTTAGCAAGACCCTGCCTCAAAATAAACAAGAAAAATGGGTGTGGCTGTAGCTAGGCGGGAAGGCCCGGGTTCGATCTCCAGTACCGGGAAGAAAAACTGACACCGTGGTAGATATTCCTTGGAAAGCAGCTGCCTTCTATTTCTGTTTGAAGTCGAAAGCAGAGTTCATCTCTCACCGCACAGACCCGTCCTGTCCCGGGTCCCCGTGTGCATCTTCACTCCTGTGATCTAAAAGGTGGAAATGGACCAGGGCTGCAAGAACAAATAAGGAGCAGGGGCCGAGCCCTTAAAAACTGCGTCCGGGGTGGCTGCTCTCGAGCGACGCCCACGGGCGCTCTCGGAAGTGCAGATTCCCAGTCGGGCAGGCGGGCGAGCTGCATTTTATTAAGCAGCTACTGGAACTGGGCTGGGAGCCCCAGGGGTGTGAGTGACGAGGTCGCCCACTGGTGACGATCGTCATGAAGTCCAGTCACATCCGCGAGACTCCTTACAGCATTGAGAACTAGTGCCAGATTATCTGGACCCCTGAGCAAGTTTCCAGAAAAAGAATATCAAGCTCTTTACTGTTTGCATCGCTTGCAGCCCTCTTTGTCCCATAGAAACCCAAGAGCTCGCTCCTGCCAGCTCCTGAGCCAGGAGGACCGGGTCCTCGCTGCCCCAGCCGTCGCGGCTCCGGTGCTGCTTTTACAGGCTCGCTTCTTGGGCTCATCCCCAGCTGGCACCCAGGGGCCCGGCCCGGCCCGGTCACTGTGCCCAGGAATTCTGCAGCGCTCTGTTGAGCACATATGCACCGTAGAAAAGTGGGACTTATTCTGATTTCTTACGTTTAATGAGTACCATATCTGCCTCGTGCTGGGTGCTTCGGGGCCGAGTACACAATCCCGACAAGGCAAGATTCTACTCTTTTAAAAATACTGTTTATTGAAATACTTGCAGGCATTGACAGAGTCCGTTGGGTCACTCTGTGTAGTGTTTGAAATTTTCTGATAAAAATGTGTTGCAGTGTATGTGAATCTACTTTGGAAGGACGAAGGGGGAGACTGGATCTTGGGAAATATACCTTAAAGTTCAGAGCTTCTGCTTTACCAGCAAGTTTCTACCTAACGAGCAAGTTTCATAGCTCGTTACTCATTGACAGGTTTCTTTCCAGAGACTGAAAATATCCCAGGTTACTTGTAATGTACGTACTCTAGTTTTCATGCAAAACCTGCCTGCCTGAGTTGATGCTTTGGAATGTTGTTTTTAGTGGGCACAGCACTGAGGGTCACCGCTGGTGGGCAGGCCGCTGTGCAGGCACATCTGTGAACACACAAGTGTGTCTCCTGCACGGGAGGGGCCTCGTGACCAGGCAGGCGGCTCTGGGCTGCAGCAGGGTCACCCCACCCATATAGTGCACCCCCGAATCTTGCCTCTGCCCCTGAATTTATTTAACACACCTTTTGCACCTCTGCTAAAATAGGTAAAATCATAACTTTAATGCCAGTAGAGAATGGGCATATGTCAGATGCTTTAGCCAATCCGTTAATGAATAAGGTAGTAAGACATTAATACTGGCTCAAGGAGCATTTTTACAAGTGGATACTTTGAACAATTTGGGATAAGACTGACAAGATAGATTTTTAAAACTAATATCCTACAAGGCAATACATTGTACATTTGGGGGCCATTTTTTTGCCATCAGAAATTATTTCCATCTCTATTAGACCTTTTTGGGGTAACTTTTAAATACTTATCAAATAGCACACTTGATAGAAAGTAAATCAAATAAACTTGGCCTTGTACCAAAAGAACAACCAGAAATCTCTGCTGTTTCTAAGTTTTGCATAATTATACTAACATAATTATACTAATCTCCCTCACTTTGAATTAGAAATAGTTTTCAAAGATTATTCCCAGTCATTAAAAGGCTGCTGTTGTAAGGTTTGGTTGGCTTGATTATGTACAGAGCTGTATAGCAAGAAAGGTAATTCTTTTTTTTTTTTTTTGAGGCTATGTAGTTCAGGCTGGTCTTGAACTCATGACAATCTTCCTGCCTCAGCCTCCCCAGTGCTGGGATCACAGGCGTGTGCCACTGCGCCCGGCTGGTAATTAACCATTAGGCTGACTAGAGTTTGTGGGCAGACTCACAGCTGCACACGATGGCACAGTCACCAAGCACCAGCCACACTGGCTAGAGCACCTGGAGCACCTACTGGACACAAAGAAAAGAGAGCCAGCCCCAAGGGCAGTCAGTTTAACATTCCAGGTGGGGCTTGGTTCCCCGAGGAGTCCTTCCATTATTTTGTAAAAGAAAGGGAATGAAAGGAGGCAAATTTTTACTGAACTTTACCAGGAACGATACCATTAAGAAAAGTAATTCGACTCAGCAAAATACTGTTTCTGAATTCTGAGGGGTCAGTGAGAACTGGACACTGTTAAATGCTTCCTCTCAGTTATAAAAGCTAAATCGAGTTACTGATTTAAGAGTTAGCTGGGCATCACTTAAAAAGACACAGAAAGGGGGCCGGGGATTTAGCTCAGTGGTTCCGCCACTGCCTTGCAAGCACAAGGTCCTGAGTTCGATCCCCAGTAACAACAACAACAAAAAGACACAGGGCTTTCTTGCCTTTCCATGAGCCTATAGCATTTGAAGTAACACCAGCAGTATTTCAAACAAAGCATCACAGTGACATTTCCCCTGGCTCGGTGCTCTGTGATTCTTACGCATCTAAATTTGAGGGTGGAAATCTGTTTTCCTGCAGTATGCACCTCTGTGCATCTGTAACAGGATTGCAGAGAGCCATGGAAATCAAGTGGTATCCTCTCCAAAGCTTGCATGCAGGAGTCTATTCTTTGCTCTTTTATTTATTTATTGGTGGTGCGAGGAATGGAATCCAGGGCCTCGCACACGCTAAGCGCATGCTCTACTGCCGGGTTACCTGGCAGCCCAAGATTGTGTTCTGAGGTGTCAAGAGTTTAAAGTGCCTGTGATAGGCTGCCGCTGTTTCAGAAGGGCTTGGTCAATATCTCCCTGAAAACAAGGATATATTACACATAGCAAGGGCATTAGAAATTTGAGAATTTCCATAAAAATTCAAGTTCTGGACTCTGTATTAGTAACATTTTTCTGATAGAAAGTTAACCTAGGGAAGCCTGCACATCTCTTGATTTGACAGTTTTTCCCATGCATCATATAATAGTGTTGATCAAATAAAGAAATATGTATATTAAACAAACCCAATTGTATATTAAACCCAGTTATTTCCAGTATCCCCCTTTAGAATGTAAAGTAATAAATTGTGATTTCCAAGAGCCATTTGGGAAATTTCAAATGTAGTTTAGGTACAAAAGGCTGCTCCCTTCTTTGTGAAATATGTTACAGCCTGATTTTCAGAAAAGAAAATCAAAAAACTAAACAGAGGATAGGTGATACATGGTTAAGACAGAGGACCCGAGACTCAGTGCTTTGCCGCTTTTTCAGTTCATGTGAAACTAAACACAGAAGAAAGCATGAGAAGCTTTCTTTCACAAGCAAAGAATACAGCATTATTTTGTAAGGTGTGGACTCTGCTGCCTGGGAGGTAACCCAGAAAGTAAAGGGCAACTTTAACCCTCTTGGAAAGCGCTTTGGGGCCAATCTGGCATTTAGCAGGGAGAAAGCCAAGTCCTCGTTTCAAATTAATAGAGTACCAGGAGGTGAGCATTTCATGATGCCTCCCTTTAAATAATTAGTGAATGAGCCTATCAAAATAAAGCAAATCTTGTCAAGATCTAATACATGTCATGGGTCCTTGCCAGACTCAGGTAGTACAAACCAAGGTAAATTAAATCTCTCACTCCTTGGACGACTTGCTATTCACTCAAATTTTGTCTTTTATTTTTATTTATTTATTTTTTTGGTTCCGAGGATCAAACTCAGTACCTTGTGCTTGCAAGGCAGGCGCCAGAACCACTGAGCTAAATCCCCAGCCCCCTTGTCTTTTAAATATACTTACATGTTCTAGGACATATTTTAAGACAGTGCTCTTTGTTCTTAAACAAAAACTCATCCCATTACTTTGCATACACTGATGTATTTTTCTGTCACTATTTCTGCAAGGATGGTCTTAACCATTTATGTTAATCATAACTTTAACCAAAATAATTAAATCTGATTTCTGATAGAAAACTGGGAGGCAGATCTCTAAGAATGCTGTATAAAATTGTTTCAGCAGAGCAGTAAAGTTTATCCATATACGTAATACAACTCTACAGCCACACCCAGACATCCCTTAGCTGTCGTCTTAAAGTGGCAAAAGTGAACATTTCCTTTGGCAAAACACAAAGATATAATAGTTCTTTCACATATAAAGATGAAAGGCAGAAGGTAGATGAACTTAAAATTGTACTTAGTAACCAGTGCTTAGTTTCAGTACTTAGTCTTCAAAATCATTCAAGTATCAAAGGATTATTCATTAATTACATTGATTTAATATTAATCCAAGTTATTAAGTTACTTGAGAATCTTGGAAATTATGTTTAAGCTGGCACACTATATACTGTAATAAGAGTATTCGTTGAAGCTATGATCCAGCCTGAATAGAAATACATATCTTTAATAATCTTAAATATTCTGTGAGAATACTTTAAGTTTATCTGATAAGTAAATCAGTATAGAGTTCGTATTAACTGACACCATCAGAACAAGTCTGTCCACTTAGATTGAGTTCCTCTGCTCCCCACATACTACTTCTGGTTTATAATTTATTAAGTTCATAGTACTGAAGTCGATTTTTAGAGAATCTTGGTTAATTTTTATCAGGATTTTAAAGCACTTTTCTTTCTGTAGCTTCATTTCACCTAAAGCCCAGGTTCATCCTGATCACAAAATGCCAAGTTGTAAAAATCGCCTTCTAGAAGTCGGGAAACTTTAACTATGATGCTCTTTGTAAATGTTACTGCCATTTCCATATCTGGTGAATTCTTACCTTACAGTACATGTTAGTAAACTGTTTCGTAAACATTCCTTATTTTATTTTGTACATTCCACTTAAAGAAAAAAAGGAAAGATGACAAATTGGCCATATGTTCCAAGAAAAAAACCATTTTCGTACTCCATCTGCAAAGTTGCTGTCGTTGGTTTTGCCAGTGCTTCTTGTCCATTAGATTCTGCTCCAGCAGGCATAATTTCATGCTGCGTTAGCCAGAACAGGGCACTTTCGGCAGATGCTATCCACCAGTTTCAGCTAGCAGCTATGGCAGGTGTCTGTGTGGGGAAACTGTAACGGGAAGACGCTAACCTCTTTCATAGAGCCCCTCGTTAGGCAAAGCATTCTTGCAACATCTGCGGAGTCACGTTCATCAGCAAGCATTGGCAGCACTGTGAATGGAATACTGATTCCCAAAGACCTGGCAGTCAGCAGTCTCTTGATTTGGAACCTGAATGGTTCCTGTTGATTTGAGTGCAGAGAATGCTGTTCTTTCTGGTTTTGACTTCAGGAAAGTTGTTGCCTGCAGGATCTTCTCAGAAATCTGGTAGATTTGGGGAAAGAGCTGGAAAAGCCTTCCCTTCCCCACACCTGCCACTCTCTCCGCCCTGGCCTGGCCCCTCCAGTGACCCTGCTGCATCGCTCCTGCCTGTTTCTAGTGCACAAATCTGATCATGTTTTACTTCCAGGTCCTTAGCAGTGACTCCCTGCTAATGGCCTGATACAGCCTGAACTTCCTGCCTGGCATGCAAAGGGCTCAGGGCTGCCCTTTTGCTCCTGTTAGCCCTATCTCCTTTTGCTCCCTTCCTGAAGCTTCCTTCCCCCAGAGTGTGGAGATGATCCCTTTGCTCATCTTTCAAATTTCGTCTCAATGGCTTTCCTTTATAAAGAATTCCCTGACCCTTAGCCAGGCATGATGGTGCACACCTGTACTACCTGCTACTTGGAAGGCTGAGGGGGGAAGTTGTAAGTTTAAGGCCATGTAGCTCAATAATAAAGCACCATGGATTCCAGTCCTAGTATTATAGGCAGCTAAGTTAGGTAGAAATTAGTAGGGAATCAGGGCTCAGGCCCTTCAGGAAGTGAGTGCAAAAGATTAGACACGTCAAGATTGTGGCTGGAGGTGAACCTGAAGGGAGCCAGGTCTCAAGATGAAAATGCGATGGCCAGGCCTGCAGCCTCCCTAGGGATGAACAGCAGCACAAGATTAGACTGTCATTAGCACCACCCAGTCCAGTGAGCCCAGGTGGGCATCATGCGCTTGGGTGGGTTACTGGAATGTCTAGACCCACAGGAATGCCTTTGCTCTTTCCGTATTCCTCTGCTGTGTGACTTGCTTTCCTATTGGATCGATATAGGCTAAGTGGTTGTATGGTGATCCTGTAGGTCGGTTATAGTTTGACCCATGCTGTACCCACATTGTGATTTTGCTGTGTAAAATATCGTTGGACCAAGCCTCAGAGGCCATGCACTTGAGAGCCCTCCTGAAAATCCCAGAGCTATTCTTACTATTTCCATTAACACTCCTAACTTCCTCCTTTGGTTCACAATGACTTCATTCCTTGATGCCATGAAACCACAGACTTGGCAAATCTGACATCAAACAGGTCGGGGGTTATTTTCCCTGTCTCACTAATACTGCAAAACTGAATTTCCCCAACTGCGTAATATACCTAGGGGCCTCCCTGCTCTGTACCTGCAGCACTTGTGCATAGCTGCACAGTAACCGAACACGTTGTGACCAGTACTTAGTATGTCTCTTTCCACTAAAACCATGCACTTTGACAGCAAGGACTTCTCCATTCATCTTTGTGTTCAAATCCCCAGGGCCTGGCATGTTGCCAAGAGAAACTCCAAGCTAGATAATGTAAGTCTAGAATTCCAGAATATTGAACCAAAAATAAGTAAAAATGTTTAAAAAATAGTAGCTGCCCTTTGTCATGTATTCACTCTTTGGCAGGAACTTGAGCAAACATTTTTTCAATGTTTTCCAAATTTCAATATGTAATATTTTCTTTAATTTGACTTGTCTTTACTAACATGTATATTTTCCAAAAAATTTTATATTACCACATGCAGAAAACTGGAAATAAAGTAAATCATGTAATGTCTGCAGAATATTTAATCAGTTTACCAAAATGTTTTCCAATGAGAAGAAATAAAATTTTTCAGCTTAATTTACACATACCTTAAGAAAAATTATGAGGGGCTGGGGTTTTAGCTCAGTGGTGCCACTGCCTGCCTCGCAAGCACAAGGTCCTGAGTTTGATCCCCGGTACCAAAAAAAAAAAAAAAGGAAAAATTATGAGAAAGTCCCTTAATGAAAATGTGTAGTTTCGATGTAAACTTGCTCCAAAAATTCTAACTCATGTGCAGTAATAATCTAAGAAATGTGATTACATACAATTTACTCTCTCTACAGTTACTAACCAAAGGGATGTAAGAGAATTTGTTCAAAGAATTTTAGTTAATAGAAGCATTTGAATAGATTGCCAGAATTTGTACTTACATTGAGTTAGTTGAGAAAGACACCCACAATGATGGAAAATAATTTCTTTTTCATTTGAAGCTGCCAATCAGGATTGGGAAACACCTAGTATAGTTTTTCGTTGTTTTTTTTTTAATTTGTTTCTTTCAGTTCAAATTTTGTTCTTCACCTGCAAGATTTTTGGCTGAGTCCAAAATAAATTCATTCAGCTAACAAAGAAACAAGAACCCCACCATGAAGCAGTGGTCCTCTCTCAATCTAGCCATTGTGTATACTTTGCTCACCTGTGGAATACTGCTGTGTAGGAATAAATTCAAGATTGTTCAGATAAGCAAAGGTATCTGCATGCCTTGCTAATTTGCGAACTCATGAACCATGTGTATGAACTCAGAGAAAAAAGTGCCCTTTGGAATGACTTTCTCCCCGTGATTTGGAGGTCACTGAAAGAAGCAAATGACATCAATGCCCAAAGGTGAACAAAAATGGAAAGTTCCACTAAAATGGACCGATATGACAATTCATGAACTTTTCTTAAATCCCTAAGTACTTACGTCAAGTCTTTGAAGGCTTCTGTGTGGTCTAAACGAGTGTGGATGGTGCTCTGGGGTGACGGTTTGAACAGGTAGAGCAAACCCTCTGGCTTCCTCCCTGTGCACACTCGCTGTGCAACCTGACACTTCACACCAGTGGTCTGAGCCCATGTGCTGCACTTCCACACTTGTACAGGACTATGGCGGAAGGTTCCGTCCCTGAGGGCTTAGAATGCACCGTGGGGAGGGCAGAATCCTGGAGACCAGGGGAGCCTTGGTCAAGTTAGCCCTGCATTATGATTCTGCCCAACACGTCTGCGTGTAGAGCTGGGCAGAACCAGGACTCTGCGTGGACGAGACGCAGATGTGACTGCCGTGAGCCACCTTGGGCTGGGAGAGCGTCCTGGACCATCCTGTGAGGACAGCCCAATCCCGGGGCCTTTTCTCAGGCTCTGCTCCTTGGGAGCGACAACACATGAAGAAGGGGCGGAGAGGTCAGCTTTGATGAGTTTGGGATGCGTGGCTGAAGGAACGGTTTGGCTCCTGATTACTACTGATCCGACCGGGTAAGATGAAGTAATCAGGTCAGTGGTGGTTGCCAACCCGGTTCCTCTGACTTAGTCTAAGGCAACTAGAATGAAGGCTGAGCTGGTGACCTTAAGGGTGCACTGAGTTGGGAGTGAGGGAGTTTGCGGGGACATTTCAGCGGCCCCCACTGTGCTGCCCTGCACCTTCCTTGCCCTCAGAGTGCAGAAGTCAGGCACAGACTGCAGTGTCACCGAGGAGAGGGCCCCTTCATAGGGCCAGCGACTCGAGGCGGGGGGACGGGAGGGCTTCATTCGGGGCCGAAGGGTAGACAGCCGGTTTTGCTTCCCAAACACCTTTTCAAGCCCGAGGAGCTGGAGTCCCAGATGGAGACAGTAGGAGCGCGGGAGCGAGGCAGGCGAAGGCAGCGGAGGAATACTGGGCTCGGCCTTCCCCTCCTCGGGTGCTGGTGTTTCCGGGCAGGGCAGCGGGTGGGCAGCCTCCGAAGGGGGAGAGACCCGAGCAAGGCCGGGGAGAGCTTCCCCTGCAGTGATCCTGGTCTGCTGAGTGGAGTGAGCCGAAGGTTAGGGAACACACGACAGGACACAGCGTGGAGCCAGAGGTGCCGGCCTTTCCACCCACTCCTGTCACCATCAGGTGTCTGAGGCTGGGCGAAGAAGAGTCAGCGTTTTCCAGAAAAGCGGCCTTCAGCCTTCCAGTCCCGGAGAAGTAACCTGGGCAGCCGTTAGATCGCCACACAGCAGGCCAGGTGGAGTCAACAGTGCCCTGCCCGCAGTGTGACCTCCAAAGTCCGTGGTTTTTCAGGTCAACTAAGAGCAAATGAAGCTGGAGGGTTAGTTTAGGCCTCCCGAGGGAGTGGAAGGAGCCATTAAAATCCCAGTCATCACCAGCACCCCTTCCCAAGGTCAGTCACAAATGTCCAGATCACGGTGGTGGTGGACTTTGGGTTCAGGGGAAGGAGAATGGAGTAGAGGAGGGGCAGCCAATTTCTTTCTTCAAAGTTCTCAGCAAGTTGGTCTTTTCCCTTTTTTAAGGGCTTAGTGATAAGCCTGATATACTTTTCTTTTTCGTTTTTGAGACAGGGACTCACTGTGTAGTTCAGGCTAGTCTTGAACTCACTATGTAGCCCAGGCTGGCCTTGAACTTGCAGCAATTCTCCTGCCTCAGCCTCCTGAGTGCTGGGATTACAGGCATGCACCACTGAAACAGCAAGGTTTCTGTTTCGTTGATAAAGCTCGTTACCACTAGTTCAAGAGGATGGAAGGCACACCAGGAGCCTTGGAGACAAAACAAAGCTTTATTTATGCAGGCGGGCCAGCCTGTGTTCACTGCGGCAGACTGGCCCCATCCCTGTAGATACACTTTGGGAGGGGGCGTTACAAGTGAGGTACTCTGGGTGTACATTCATTGGTTACACAATTTGATTATGCATTAACAGGCAGAATCAAACCTGGCACTGACTCACGTATAATACTGGCAGCAGGTTCATTGGGTAATTCAAAATAAGGGGGTCAATACCTCATTTGCATCTGGGCAGAAAGACAAAACTACTTTAGAGACAGGGACATTCCTGAGATGTGGAAGTTGGCTCAGGCATGTCTAGGGATGTGAGGTGGGACAGGCCCAGACATTTTGAACAAAGAAAATTTTAAGTAGGGAATTTCTCGTACTAAGTCCTGCTTGAACTAAGGAGGCAAAATTCCCCTTTCATCAGTAGTAAGAAATAGTCATAAGCTTCCCCAGGGAACAGAGTAAATGGAAATGAAGAAATAGAAAAAGCTGATGAGAAAGGAAGATATAGGTCTCTTCCCCTTTAGGATTTAAGAAACGTCGCTGGGCATAGTTGCTGATGCCTAAAGTCCCCAGCTACTTGGGAGGCTGAGGCAGGGTGATCTCAAATTCTCAAATTTAAGGTCACCCTAGCTACTTAGTGAGATCCTGTCTCAAAAAAATAAGTAAAAATGTATTGGGATGCAGCTTAGTGGGGCAGTGCTTGCCTAGCAGGCCTGAAGCCCCGAGTTCAATCCAAGCACTAAAGAAAAAAGAAAAGCATATTTATTTAAGAAAAGAAACCAGTGGAATGGAGAGGTTGAAGACAAAGGAGAGAGAGAGAACCTGAGGGTCCGTCGCCACCTCCAGGCCACTGGGGTCTCCCAAGTCAAAGGGCTGCGGCGGTTTGTGGGGGAAGGGTTACGGGACTCCAGCGCTGAGGGGATTTGCTGAAAGCCCGGGTGATGACGTGGCCTGTCGCCATGGTGAGGAGGGTTTCCAGGAGGGTGTGCGCAGGAGCTGGGAGAGCCTCAGCTGCAGGCTGCCGGCCTGGACTTGAGGGGAGGCATGCTCACCTGTTAACAAATCCGAGAAAGTTCTCTTTGCAACCAAGGCGCGTCCCTGTGCTAAGGGGATGTTGGCTTCTGATGTTACAGCTCGGGGCTGCTACAGTTTGCATATTCAGTGTCATCCGAGGCCCCAGCGGTGTTCTCTTAAGTAGAGGAAGCGCCAGAGGTTGGGCCACATGGGGTCCTGGGGTCACGGGGGGCCTGCCTTGACATGAATTGGGGGTCCCAGCCTGCCCCGTCTCTCCCCCTGGATGATGGGAGAGCGAGGTCTGCTACACACTCCTACCCCGTGTGCTGCCTCACCCTGGCCCACAGTAAGGAACACAACCAGTGGAAAATTGGAGCCTCAGACACTGCGAGCTGAAACAAACCTTCCCTCTTTGCAGGCTGATTGTCTTGGGTGTTCTGTTACAGTCCTGGAAAGCTACCCAGCATGAGAGCACAGAGCACTTCTGGAAGGGGGGTGCTGGGGAGGTGGTTTGTACAGTCTGGAAGGCCTCCAGGAAGGCCTGCCCCAAATCTCCAGAGGTGATTGCTTGATCCTCGCTTGGCTCCAAGTAAACCTGGGTCCGGGTTTACTGCATGCACATTGCTCAAGGGAGTGTCCTCAGCTGGCCTCTGGGTGGTTCATTCTGCAAAAGCAATGCATTTTCCATTTAGTAATTTACTTCTATTTCCAGCCATATAAATAACCAGTTCCTCTCTTTCTCCTTCATCCCTAGAGATCCCCAGCACCTCACATACACACAGAGTACATATGACTTCCCTCATCCTGCTTTCTTTTTGATATTGTCTTATGCCATTTTTCCTCTTTTTTGCATTTTTGCAGTGTGTCTCTCAATAAGCTTACGTGCACAAGGAATACCATTTTCTTAACATTTTAAGGACACAGTGATCTTGTTTGAGTGCCATTCTTGCTGAGCGGGTAGAAAATAAATGCAGCCATTTTTAAGGTTGTGTTGAGGGATGCCGAGCACAGCACTTCAGGTGGAGTCTGCTTCCCAGTCATCAGGGGCCCTGGGAGGAGTCCTGTCGCCCACATGGCTTGGCTGGGCCTGGGAGCTCTGAAGCTTTTGTGTCACGCTGGCCTGTCTGCCTTGTGAAGGCTGCAGCCACCTCTCGGACTCAGGGTCAGGAACAGGGCTCAGACGCCTCTGCTCTGGGGTATACAGCCCTTGCTCTCCTTTCTCCAGCATGGTGATGTCATTCTTACTCAGGGATTTTTTCTCCCATCCTTTTCCAGCCATTGTCCATAATCACCCTGCTCTCCCCAGGACTGGGGCTCATGCTTCTGAAAACAAGGGGGAGGAGAATGTGGGCAACTTCCATTTTCTAGGCCCGGAATTATTCTGTGGGAAGATTTTTAGCCATGTATTCAATTTCTTCAATAGATATAGGGCTATTTGGGTTTTCTATTTTTTCTTGAATTAGCTTTGGTAGTTTGTGTCTTTCAAAGAATCTTTTTAAGTTGTGAAAATTATTAGCACAGATTTGTACATTCTATTATTATTATTATTATTATTGCTTTAATGCCTGTAAATTCTTCATAATGTCTCCTTCACTCCCGATATTAGTTAAATTTATCTCCTCCCTGACATTGTCCTTACCTCCTTGATCATTCTGGCTAGATATTTATTGATTTTCTTGGCTTCAAAACATCACCTTTTCATTTTATTGATCTTTTTCCTGTTGTTTTTCTATTTTCTGTGTATTGATTGTCACCACTACCTTTAGTATTTCCTTCCTTTTGCTTGTTAATGTATATAATTTACTCCGCCTTTTCTAGTTTTTTTTAATGTGGGAGCTTAAATTACTGATGTTGTTATTTCATTATTTTGTGGTGCTGGGGATCAAACCCACAGCCTTGTGCATGCTAGACAGGTGCTGTACCACTGAGCTACATCCCCCGCTCAGATTCCTGATTTTAGACATTTCTCCTTTTCTAACATACAGATTTAGAGTTAAAAAGTACTTTTTTCTTTTTTTTTTTGGTTCCGGGGATCGAACTTGGGTCCTTCCACTTGCACAGCAGGCGGCAAAACCTCTGAACTAAATCCCCGGCCCCAAAAAGTACTTTTAAATACAACTTGCCTGTGTCCCACAAATTTTGTGATGTGCAATATTTTTATTTAATTCAAGATATTTCAAATATAAGTTGTAATTTTTTCATTGATCCATAGGTTATATTTAATTGCCAAATAAGTGAAGGATTTTCCAGGCATATTCCCGATTTCTAACGTAATTCCACTGTGATCAGAAAACATACTCTTGTGTCTTTCTTTCACATCTGTGGAGACTTCTATCGTGGTCCAGAGCACATTCTTCCTTGATTTATTTCCTATGTCCACTTGCTGTGTATTTGCTGTTTTGTAGTGGTGGTATGTAAATGTCAGTCAGATAGGGCCTATTGGTTAGCATTTTTGTTCAAGTCCCTCAATATACTTAATTTTTTTTGTTTTTATAATTTCTTAAGAATGTTGAAGTCGCCAACTGTTTTTGTTTTTGAAGCTGAGAATAAAAGCAAGGACCCTGTGCATATTAAGCATTTCCTCTCCCCTGGAGCTACACTCCCAGCCCTGCCTCATGTATTTCTGTTGTTGGATGCATATAAATTTAGTTATTATAGTTTCTTGATGAATTAAACCCATATCATTATGATATATGCCTTTTTACCTGTGGGGATATTCCTTGTTCTGCTTCTTACCTTGTGTGGTACAACTATAGCCACTTCCATTGTCTTTTGATTAGTTTTTCTTTGAGATAAGAGTCCAATTTCATCCTTTTGCTGCATGTTTTTCCCACACCATTTATTGAGGCAATATCCCTCACCATTGTGTGGTCTTGGCATCCTTGTTCAAGATTATCTGACCATAGGTGTGTGGATTTATTGAGGGCTTTTATTCTGTTCCCTTCATCTATATGCCTATTTTTATGGTAGTGCCACCCTGAATTGATTACTATAGATTTATAATATGTTTTTAAATCAGGGAGCGTGATGCCTCCAGCTTTGTTCTTTTTTCTTAATATTGCTTTGGCTATTCAGGGTCTTTTGTGGTTCCATATGAATTTTAGAGTTGATTTTTCTATTTCCGTAAAGAATGGCATGGGGATTTTGATTGCATTGAATGTACATTGAATGCTTTAGGCATACAGATAGTTAAATAACATTATTTCCTCTAGTCCATTATAGTGAGATGCTTTTCCACTTATCTGTGTCTTCATTTTCTTCATCAGTATTTTATAATTTTTAGTTTACAAGTCCTTTGCCTCTATGGCTGTTTGTTCCAAAGCATTTTATTGTTTTGTTTTGTTTTTGTTATATTGTGAATGAGATGGTTTTCATGACTTCCTTTTTGGAAAGTTCTTTGAGTATGGAAATGAACAGAAAGTCCCTGACTTACAAACAAGTTCTGTTCTGAGAGAATGTTCATAAGTTGGATTCATTCGTAAGTCAAAGTGAGTCTTTGATGCAAATATGCAGTGTATACTTCTTTGCGTTTCCTGGCAGTCCCCTCCACATCACTGCTGCTTTTCCTCCTGCTTCGGACATCCTGGCTCTGACTGGGTGCTGTTCTGCTGTGCACTGTCACACTGCACAGTGAGCACACGGCAGCACCACTGGGACAGTGTCTGGCACACACGTAGGCTACTTCCGGGATTTCTGTTCCTATCTGAAAGCTCACAACTCAAATGTTCTGTGTTGGAGACTTAACTGTAATTGATTTTTGCATGTTGCTTTTGTATCTTACAACTTTACTGATTTCATTTATACTTCTAACAGAATTTTGTTGTTGTTGTTACTGAGTTTTAGAATTTTCTAAATATGGGATTCAGTCAGCCGCAAATAGAGCTACTTTACTTCTTCCTTTCTGGTTTGGGGCCTCTGTTTCCTTTTCTTGTTTAAGTGCTCTGGCTAGGACTTCTAAAAATGTGGTGAAGACAGTGGCTGGATAATCCCTGGCTGGATTTATTGTTACATCCTTGCCTTTCTCAAGAAAGACAAGCCCCACACCAGATACCTTTTTGGGTGAATTCCACCAAACATTCAAAGAAAAATTAATACCTTCATGTAATATTAATTTATTTATAAAAATTAATTCCTCAAACTTTTCTGAAAAACAGAAGAGAGAAAACTTCCAAATGCATTCCATGAAGCCAGCATGACCCAGACGCCAAGAGCAGATACTGCAGGAAGACAGGCCAACACATTCCTTATACCCATCCACAAGTACTGAGACCTTTGTACTGGAGGTGAAAAGTTTCTTTTTTCCCATTGATTATGATGTGAGCTTTTCATATATGGTCTTTGATGCTGTGAGGGTGAGTTCCTTCTATACTTGTTTTGTCAAGAGTTTTAACAATGAATGGATATTAAACTTTAAACTTAGCAAACGCTTTTTCTGGACCTGTGGACATGTGCACGCAGTTCTTTCCCCTTTTATCTGGCTAGCATATTGTATTGCAGTGATTCATTTGTCAGTGATGCACCACTCTTGCGTTCCAGGGATGAATCCTAGCTGGTCATGGTTTGTGACCCTTTGTGCTGTTGAATTCGGTTTGCTAGTGTTTGGTGGAGGATGTCAGCATCTTTTGTGGGTGTGTATCTGAATATATCACCCCATGTAAACAATCTACCATAAAACATCTGTTTTCCTTTGTATTAATAATAATCTGAGCTGAGGATTAAGCTCAGTGGTTTCACTGCCTGCTGTGCAAGTGCAAGGACCTGAGTTCGATCCCTGGTACCAAAAAAAAAAAATCATCATCATCATCATCTGTGGGACATTTTTTTAAACCATGTGAATATCCCTTTTACCTGTGAATATCAACTTTTTACCTGATGTGCTGCTTTAGATGACCCATGGTGGTGTTTATTGTTACATTGGGAGTTTCAAAGCAGTGATTTTCTGTTAGTTTCTTCTGTGTCTGTGAGTTGGCATGCAGTAAAGAAAAACATGGTAAGCTTCAATGAGTTAGAATCCACAATGTTTGCATCTCCTTTTTCTTCTCGTTTTGTCTTTGGTTTTTTGGTGGCTGCTACCCAAACAACCACCAAATTTGGCAAGTGGGCTCTCCTTGGGACTGCTAACTCCTTTCCTCTAGACATGCTCTCAGGAGTCGTGCAGCCCTTTCTTGTTTTTGGAACAAATTATTGATATTTGATGTTTACCTTGGGAGTTTCCCCGCCTCAGGCTCTGGAATCAGCCAGCAAATTCCTAATTTCTCTAAGGACTCTCAATTAATTTTAGTGGGAAATGACATTTAGAAGCCAAGAACTAGGCAGTAGATACATTCAATATTCTGGGGTAATATTGTTTTTAGACTTTCTGTGGATGGAACCAGGAAACACACATGCAAATCTGATTTATATTGATGCCTCCAACCTGAAAAGTTCACACGAGATTCTCCTTTATTTTCTCCATTTCATACCCAGCTAAGTGCGGGAACTTGGTATATGATAAGGATAGCACTGAGAGGAAAGCCCACATTACTTGGAACATGTGGCTATCAACTTGAAAACAAATCCACACGTAACACTAAACAAATTCCAAATTGGTTAAAGAGACTGAGAAAACTGGTATGACAGAGTTAGAAAAATACTGGTGCAAAACATGTCAGTCATGGAGAGGGAAACCCTTCTTCTAAAAGAAAATCCCAGAAATCATGAAGGAATGAGGACTCGGTGACGGACAGCACTGTAGGGTCTGTGCCCAGGCACGTGAGGGAGGACCCGGGTCGTCCGCTTCTTGGGTTCCCAGTGTGAAGAGACAATGCCAACGGGGATTCGCACTGCGTCTTTGTTACTCTACTCTCATTGCTCAGACAAAATAACCAGCACCCAAAGTGAGAGGGGAAAGGTTTATTTAGCTCACAGTTTGTAGAGGTTTCAGTCAGCCCACAGTCAGCTGGCTCCAAGGCGGGGTGGCACATGGCAGGCAGAAGGCAGCAAAAGCAAGCAGGGGCCTTAGCAGTGTCTTTCTGTCCCTTTCATGTCATCCAGACTACTTAGAGAAGGCAGCACACACGCCCTTAATCCCAGTGCCCTTGAGCCTAGCACTGCATCATGAATCAATCACACACTCTCGATCCAGCCACCTCTAAAAAAGTCCCATCTAAGACTGCACGAGGCTTTGGGCGACAGCTAGACACAAACCATAACACACTGCAAATAGGAAATTCATGTTTACACTTTAAAAATAAACCACTACCAGGTGACCAGGTGTCTTCCTGAAGGTCCCCAAGGAAGGTCAGAGACCAGGGGAGAGACTGCAGACAACACTCTGCAATGTTGCAGAGCAAGACCTACACGCAGCCGGCAGGAGGGGGGTGGGGGAGGACCACCGCCACCGCCAGAATTAGCTGTCCTCGGAGTCTGGAACTCTTACACCTGCTCTAGACCTTGGTACCTGCTCAGGCCTCTGCCTCTAGGAATTTGATTATTCTCTGCTGAGTCTGCCCAGCGTCTCTGTGACGGAGATGCTCTAGGGTCCACCTCAGGCCCCTCTGAAGGCTGAAAGCCCCCCAGCGGGAAGCACAGTTGAACGAGAGATGCTGAGGACGCTTCGTGGGGAGAGTGATGGGATCTCCCCTTCATGCCTCTGCCAGCGTCCGCCCCGGTGGAGGTGGCGTGAGGCGACCTTGGAATCCATGCCATTGTGTGCCTGTGGCCAGGGCTCCAAGGAACATGTGCTGGATCTTCAAGAGATTAAGCCGTCACCGTTTGATCCAGCGACCCCACTTCTGGGTTTCTACACATGAGAGTGGAAAGCAGGGACTTCAATAGGGGTGCAGACACCAACACTCGGGCCAGCACTATTCAGGACAGCCAAAATGGGAAGCAAGCCAAATGTCCATCACAGAATGAATAAACGAAACACAGTGGACACAGACCGTGGGACATCAGTCTCAAAGAGGAAAGAAATTATGCTACAATCTGGATGAACCCTGAAGACATTGTAGTAAGTGAAGAAAGCCAAATCGAAGAGGACAGATGTAAGATGATTCCTCCTGTGATGCTATCAACTGAATCGTGTGGCTCCCATTTGTAGGTTGAACCCCCGCCCTCAGTGTGCTAGGCCCCTTGTGGAGGTAGGGAAGGTCAAATGAGGCCATGAAGGTGAGGCCCTGATCCAGTAGGATTAGTGCCCTTACACAGAGACGAGGAGAGCTCCAGCTCCCTCCTTGCCCTGTGGAGACACAGAGAGAAGGTAGCGTCTGCCACCAGGAAGAGAGCCCTCCCAAGAAGACCTATACCGGTCCCTGACTTCCGCCCCCAGAAACTCCGTGTCTGTGGTGTTTTGCTGTCCCAGCCTGGGCTAAGATAAATGAGGTCCCTGAAGTAGTCAAATTCCCAGAATCACAAAGCAGAACAGTGATCACCAGGCCTGAGGGAGGGGAGAAGGGAGTGTTATCTTCTAGGAGGGACACAGTTTCCTTTTAGGATGATGAAAATTTCTGAAGGTGGATAGCAGTGATGTTGCCCAGTGTGAATCTGCTTAATGCCATTAACTGTACCCCGAAAAATGGTTACAATGGCAGATTTTGTTATGTATATTTTTACCACAATTTAAAAATAAAACTTGAAACAACAGGAGTGATATCTACAGCCTTTCTGAAGCACTGGAGCACACGATCACCCTCAAGCTAGTTGCCGCCTTGCCTGTCGCCTGGCCACAGCAGCCTGCAAGTATCCACCGCAGCCAGGGCGCTGGGAATGCAAGCAACTCAGCAGATAAAACTGGAGAACATTTCAAGTGCTGAGGCCCGGAGCTCTGCTGTCACTGAATTTAAAAGTCTTTTCCCAGGAGGGAAAAAGATTGAGAAGAAAAAGTGTTTGCAGCTGGAGTCTGAATTAGCAGTTTTGTCTCCCGGGACCGGAAAACACCTGGTCCCTGCAGACTTTCTATTGAATTTTATATGGCTTTCACAAATAGACTTATTCTTAGCTGACTGGCACGATGTAGTTATGTTTGGTTGTCTTGCATGGTTTTATCTAAACCCAAGCAATCGCACAATATTTTTTTTTAAGCAGGGAGAGGGGTAGACAAAATTACTGCCTGTCTTTCCCAGGTCAGGCTGTCACTTTGGTAACTGGGGAAGCAAAGCACACCTGGGCTGAGGTCCGAAAGGGGAAGGGGCCTCCAGCCACAGGGCCCTACTACTTGGGGCCCAGACCTCGGCCAGCAGCAGCAGCAGCAGCAGCAGTGATTCCTCGGCATGGGTAGAAACACAGCCCACATCCTCCGGGTCAGGACAGGAAGGGGCAGAATTTCCACTGCGTGTGGAACAGCACTGGGGTGTGAACCCAGAGCGTCACAGGACTTTGCCTGGATCCTCCTCCCTTTGTTTTTACTTTGAGACAGGCTTTTGCTAAGTTGCCCAGGCTGGGCTCAGTTTTGCAATCCTGCTGCCTCTGCCCCCCAAGCAGCTGGGATTATAGGTGAGGGCCACTGTGTCCAGGTCAACTGCACTGGAGCAAAATCCCTAGTTAAATCACCCAGCAGGGTCTCAGCACTCCGCCTGCTGAACTGTCTATGAAGGAAGCGTGGAAAGTGCACGTTCCTGGGCCGTGCCCAACACCTGTGAACATCACCTGCAAGATTCTAGGGCTGATGACCCGGGGAACTACTGCTGTGGGTGTCTGTGAAGAGAAGACTTCTGGTTCTTGTCACACTCGACCCCCTGCCCCCAACCTTGTCCCTTGGGAGCCGAAGCTCTAAGATCTCAGGGTTTCCCAGTGACCCCCCATGGGAGAGGGGCCTGAGAAGCAAGCTGTGTCCTGCACCCCTGGGTCAAGTGGCTTTCTGAGGACACGGCCATCGTTCCCACTTTGTTCTCAGTCTCAATGTCCCTTCGCTCCCCAACACTAACATGACGGAGTTGAAGCAAGACGGGACTCCGGGGAAAGACATTTGCAAACCCATCTTTCCAAGGGCCAACTCTAAGGAACTGTGCCTGGGGCTTATCTCAGAGCAGCTAACTGGGGCCCAGGTGAGGTGTGGCGGCAACAGTTTCCTCCTCCGTGCTGTGTGCTGCATCGTGCACTGGCCTGGCTTCCTGCTCCCAGGGTCAGCTTTGAGTAACACACAGAGCGGAGGAGCCCAGGCCCAGGTAGAATCTCCCGGGCCCGGCTGAGATGTCTGCATTTGAGCTGATGTCCAGGAGCCCTGCGCTGCAAGCTGCTTCAGCTGCAGGCAGAGTGGATTTGTTGATTTGGGTTTATCTGATCCGGGACTCCCGTTTTGAGCCTTCCCTTGATGGCTGAAGGTAAAGGCCAGGGGCCTAGGAAGAGAGACGAGCAGCTTTGAGATTCAGGGAGAGATGTCCTCACTTCTCAGGGCTGAAGGCCAGTGTTGGCAGGCTTCGACGACAGCGCGTCATGGAGACCTAGCCCCTCAACCTTCTTCCCCCGATTCCTGGGGCACCTGATGAAGGTGCCCTATGACGGTGGATGGGGGAGCTGGGCAGGACTGGGCAGCCACGTCCTCTGTCCTCTGCACATGGGGTCCTGAATCCCCCAAGCCTGGGCAACCTCAAGGCACAGCGCCGCTGAAGGGCCCAGGAGTGATGGAACCCGGGCTCGGGACTCCCCTCTCAAACCCATCTCGCTCCCCTCAGGAGGAAGCCAGGAGCAGGCTCTGTGAGGACACTTGGCAGCCTCTCGAGCCATAGTAAACTTTCTATCTGCAGCCAGCTCACTAAGGGAACGGGGACTGGAGCTGGGATCCTAAATGTGCCCTGAAGCTCACGTGCTCCAGGCGTGGACCCTGGCGAGGCACTCAGGAGGCTGAGGAACCTGCAAGACTGGGGCTCCTGCAAGGTCCTCTGGGGGGGGGGGGCGCCCGACGGGGCCATGGGGGCCCCACTCTTCCTCTTTCTCTCGCTTTGCTCCCTGGATGCCCTGAGGGGAGCAGCTTGCTCAAGCACACTGCCCCCATGCCCTAAAGCAGTGGCATCAACCAACCGCGGGCTGAAATCTCCAAACCTGTGAGCTAAAGTAAACCTTTCCTCATCACAAGCTGACAAGCTCGGGTGTTTATTATGGAGACGGGCATCCTCTCGTATTAACACCTTAAATGTAAAATTGGAGGTCTGTAGTCCAAACAAGGCACTCGCCGTTGAAAAATTGTTTACTAATCCTCAGCCATTTTCAACTTTCATTGATTTTTGCCCTGATGCCTTTTCGGGACCTTTGTCTGTCTGATCGTGGTCATACACAGGGGTCCCGTGTCTCAGTCCCCTTTGCTTGCTGCACACTTCATTCAGCAGCGACTCGGGGAGAGGTAGCTGCCACGCTGGTGACAGCCACCTGAGCTCTTTGCGCTTGGTTCTCCGACAGCGTTTGTGAGATCCGTCTAGGGGGTCTGCTTTACATGAGCACCGTCAGAGAAACTCATTCTGCGGGCTTGGTGATGCCAGGGCTGCGTGTTTACAGCATCCAGGTCCTTCTGAGCAGGTGCCGGGGACCGGGCCTTGAGAAGCCAGTGCAAGAGCTGCAGCCTGGCTCAGCAAGCTATGGCCGGGTGAGCGCCCCTTCTGCACGACAAACTGTCTCTACTTCTTAATACGGTTTTAAAGCGTTGCATTCCCACAGAGACATTTCTAGAGTGTGTCTGTCCCTATCCTGTTCCCACCCCCTTCGTGACACAAATGGGAGCAAAACGGTGCCCCCTGTCACCTAAGGCGCCCTTCCTTTTCCCTGTTTCTTGGGCAGCCTTATGGCTTCGCTCCTTCCCAAAGCTCGCCACCAGGGGGCACCCGCGACCGGCTACCTCTAGCGCGCCTTTGACGTGCCTGGTTACCAGGGGTGGGTGTGTGCGTGCGCGCGCGCGCGCGCACGCGTGTGCCAGCGTTTATTTCCTTGGCGAGTTTACCGCCCGTGGCCTCGGATCAGAGAGGAGAGAGCCGAGATTTAAATCTGTGTGCTGGTGCATGTTTGACAACCAATTCCTCCAACGAACGGCCTTTTTTTCGGGCCTCCTTTCTGTGGGCAGCTTCCTCGCCGTCCAGGTCCCAGGACGCCAGGCTGGGCACCCTGTGTCTGCCACGAAGAGGACGCAGATCTTAGTACACAGCGTGCCATAGCTAGGAAGCAATGAGTTTGGAATTATTTATTTTTAAATTCTTAAAATTGTGAAAAAATACAGGACATAAAACTTAGCAGTTGATCATTTTACTTGTCATTTAATAGTGCTAAGTGTGTTGATTGTCATGCAATCAACCTCCAGAACTCTTTGATCTTATCAAATGAGATCCAAGAGCAGCTCCGTTTTCCACTGGTGATCTACGTTCTGCTGACTGTTTTCATGAGATTAACTACTTTAGAAACCTTATATATGTGTGATACAGTGCAGCGTTTATCTCAGGGTTACTGTTCTGTTTTACTTAGCACAACGTCCTCACGGTTCATCACGTTATAGCATGGGACAGGAGTTCCTTTTTTTTTTTTTTTTTTTTTTACCGGGGATCGAACTCGGGTCCTTGCGCTTGCACAGCACGCAGAGAAACCACTGAGCTAAATGCCCAGGATTTCCTTCTTAAAGGCTGAATGACACTCCGGCGTACACATTTATGGACCAGCTTTCTCAGAGGGTGGCCGCTGGGGTTGCTTTCCTCGCTTGCTAATGTGAATAACGCTGCTATGAACACGGCTCACAAGAGTCTCTTTGAGAGCTTTCAATTCTTTTAGCTAAATGCCTAGAAGTGGTATCCTTTAATCATATGATAATTGGTTTTTATCATTACTATCAAGATGAGTGACAAAATATTAGCATCTGTATTGATGGAGTTTATGAGCACCTATAGAAAGCATCTGATAGTTAACGGTATCAACTTGCATAAGAAACGGCCAAATAAATTGGACCAGCATAGTCCCGGGTGTGGAAGACCCACCCGAGGGAGGATTTCAGCCAGAATGGTACAAAAGGGAAAGGAAGAGCGAAGGCTCACTTGTTTCCTGGGAGGAGCTCCGGTCTTTGCCTTCGCCTTGGATGTCACCTCCTGGCTTCCAGGGCCGAGCCTTGCGCCCTCGTCACAGACCTCGGCCTCCTGATACAGACACGGGACACTGCAGTGAGAGCCAGGCCTCCGAGTGGCTCCTGCCGATCTCTAGAACGCAGGCAGCGCCTTTGTGCTCCTGCGCACCTGACTCTGTGGGCGGCCACTGTAAGCCAATCTTGTACATATTATATATGTGTGTGTGTTGCATTAAATTTGTTTCTCTAGAAAGCACTGACTGATACGGCATCTTTGAAATAGAAAAAAAAGGTTTTGTTTTCCCCTAATCCCAAAGTGGTCGTGCCCAGCCTGGGCTCAGCGAGTGAGCATTTCTGCGATCTCACAGCCTTCCGTGTTGATGGTACACGTGGGTCATTCACAGCACAAGCACACCACCAGCATCGATATTTAGCAGCATTTTCAGAATCCATTTTGTATCTCGAATAGAAGGCTGAACTAATTACTGTTCTCTTAGCCCAATAATCCTGTATGGCTTCTCTAAAAGCTTCTCTACAAAAGCTATTATCTTTCAACATTTACAGAGGTGGACTATTTCCCATGTTTTTGTGGAGATTCCCATAAGCCTTTGTGATTTAACACTTTTGTAATAAAAGAAGAGTGTGAGCCCATGAAAGTCAGACTAGAGGTTTGAGTACTAGGTATTGAACCCACTTGTTTTTTCTTATTTTAAATTTTAAAACCCACACCCCTGTCTATTTATAAAAGCTTTGTTTTTGTTTTTTCCTTCTCATGTATTTTTCTTTCCCTACTTTCCTTTCCCCTACCCCTCCCTACTTCCCCTTCCCCTTTGTCCCTTTTCTTCCTATTTCACATTATCTATTATACCTTTTAGTCCTTATTTACACTTTCAGCTTCTCACATTAGAGAAACTATTTGGTATTTACA
>NW_004624805.1:4643584-4686260 GCF_000247695.1 Heterocephalus glaber
CAGGTGGTTGAGTATCAGAGTGTTCCATCTCCTTTCCCTTTTGGGTTGCTGTAGGTGATCTGGAAGTCTGGTTTTGAGACTTGTTTACGTGTCTTCTCATTTCGATGGGGGGTGGGGTGCTGTTGGCTGGGAGCGGTAGAACGGCCCCTTCCTCTGCACTATGAGCGGTGGAACCTAAATAGTAGACCTTTGTCTAAGAAAGAGCTGGTAAATTTTTTTTCACATTTTGAGTTGTCTCTTCACTCTGTTGGTGGTTTCTCTTGCTGTGCAGAAGCTTTTTAATGAGATGAGATCCCAGTTGTTGATTCTTTATGCTAGGTCCCATGGGACTGAGGTTTTGTTCATAAAGTCTTTTCCTATGCCAATATCTTCAAGAGTCTGACCTAACCTCTCATCCAGCCAGTGTTTCTGTATTAATATTTAGATCTTTAATCAATTTAGATTTTGGTTTAGTGCATGGTGAGAGATATAGGTCTAGTTTTAGTTTTGGCAAGTTGAAACCCAATTTTTCCCGCACTGTTTATTAAAGAGACTATCTCCTCCAGTGAGGGTGTTTGGCTCCTTGGTCAAAGATGAAGGGGCTCAGTGTGTATGGAGTTGTTTCTGGGTCTTCTAACCTGTTCCACTGATCCTCAGGTTTCTTAGCCAGTACCATGCTGTTTTTAATCACAGTAGCTTTGTAATATAGTTTCAAGTTGGGGGTTGTGATGGCCCCTGCCTTATCTTTGTTGCTTGGAATTGCTTTCGCTATTCTAGATCTCTTCTTGTTCCAAATGAATTTTTGGTTTTTCTCTAGTTCTGTTGGGATTTCTTTCCTTTTTTTTTTTTTTTTTGGTACTGGGGATCTAACTCGGATCTTTGCACTAGCAAGGCAGGGAGCGGAACTGCTGAGCTAAATCCCCGGCCCTGTTTTAATTTCAATTGGGACTGCATTGACTATATAGCAGTTTTGGAAATATGGCCATTGTCACTCTGTTGGTTCTTCCCACCCAAGAACAAGGGATGTCTTTCCATTTTCTGATATCCTCTTTGATCTCTCTTTTCAGAGTGCTGTAGTTTTCAAAGTGGAAGTCTTTTACTTCCTTTGTTAGGTTGATTCCTGGATATTTCATTTTTTCTATTTATTTCTATTATTTATTTCATTTTTTCTATGATGCTATTATGAAAGGAATTGTTTCCCCAATTTCTTTCTCAGTAACTCTGTTACTCGTATACAAGAGGGCTATTCATTTTTGAGTGTTGGCCTTCTATCCAGCAACTCTACTAAATTTGGTTATTAAGTCTAGAAGTCTTTTGGTGGAGTTTTCAGGGTCTTCTATGTAGAGTATCATGTCATCTGCAAATAATGACTGTTTAACTTCTTCATTTCCTATCTTTATTCCTTTTATTTCTCTTGTCTAATTACTGTGGCTAATGCTTCCAGAACTATATTAAACAGGAGTGGTGATAGAGGACATCCTTGTCTTATTCTTGATTTTAGCTTGAAAGATTTCAGTTTGGACTGTTCAGTATGATGTTGGCTGTTGGTTTTTCATAGATGGCTTTTATCAGGTTGAGATAAAGACCATCTATCCCAATTTTCTGTAGGGGTTTTTTTTTTTAATCATGAATGGGTGCTGGATTTTGTCAAATGCTTTTCCTGCATCTATTGAGATGATCATGGTTTTTGTCCTTGACTCTGTTAATATAGTGTATTATCTTTATTGATTTATGTATGTTGAACCATCCTTGCATCCCTGAGATAAATCCCACTTGGTCAGGATGTATGGTCTTCTTGATGATCTTCTGTATTGTTTGCCACTATCTTATTGAGGATTTTTGCATTTATGTTCACTAGAGATTGGCCTATAGTTCTCTTTCTTGGTTGGGTTTTTCTCTGCTTTTGGAATCAAGGTAATGCTTGCTTCCATGAATGAATTTGGGAGTATTGCTTCCCTTTTGTTTTCATTAGTTTGAGAAGTAGTGACAGTAGCTCTTCCCTAAATTTCTTGTAGAATTCAGGAGTGAAGCCATCAGGACCTGGACTTTTCTTTGTTGGTAAGCTTTTAATTGTTTTTAATTTCACTGATTGATATTGGGGTGTTTATAATTTTTATATCCTCTTGGTTCAACTTTGGTAATTTATATGTAACTAAGAATCTGTCCATTTCCATCTTATTGGAATTCAGGTTCACAAAGTGTAGGTATTGATGATCTTCTGGATTTCTGCTGGATCTGTTGTAATTTCACCCTTTTCATTCCTCATTGCATGGATTTGACCCTTTTGTTTCATATTTTTGATAGGTTGGCTGTTTGTCAATTTTATTCTTTCAAAGAACCAGCTCTTTTGGGCTGAGGTGTAGCTCAGTGGTGCTGCGCCTGCCTGACAAGTGCAAGATTGAGTTCAATCCCTGGTACAAAAAAAACAAAAACAAAAACAAACCCAAAGCAAACCAACAACGACAAAAACCCAACTCTTCTATTCACTGACTTTTTTGTATTGTTCTTTGTCTCCATTTCATTGATTTCTGCTCTGATCTTTATAATTTTCTTCCTTGTACAAGTTTTGGGTTTGTCTTGCTCTTGTTTTTCTAGGAGCTTGAGGTTCAGCATTAGGTTGTGTATTTGAGCTGTTTTCCTAATATGGGCATTCACTCCTATGAATTTCCCTCAGACTGCTTTCATTGTGTTCCATAAATTCCAGTATGTCGTATTGGCATTATCATTTAATTGTAGAAACTGTCCTAATTTCTTCAATTTCCTCTGTGACCCATTGGTTGTTCAGGAGGGTGTTATTTGATTTCCATGTGTTTGTGATGTTCTTGTAGTTTCTTTTGCTATTGATCTCCAATTTCATTGCACTGTGGTCTGACAATATACAAGGGATAACTTCAGTTCCTTTGAATTTACTTAAGCATGATCTGTGAGTTAGCATGTGGTTTGTTTTGGAAAATGACCTGTGTGCAGCTGTGAAAAATGTGTATTCTGATTTTGTGGGGTGGAACACTCTGTAGACATCTATTAAGTCCATTTGTTCAAAAGCTTGGTTCAGTTCTACTATTTCATTGATTTTTTTGTCTAGTTGATCTATTTGTGACAGTGGATTATTGAGGTACCCCACTAGTACTGTATTAGTGCTTATTTGATTTTTCATGTCTGATAATATTTGTTTTATATAATTGGGTTCACTAGTATTTGGTGGATATATATTTATGATTGGAATTTCTTCCTCTTGGATTGTTCCCTTTACAAGGATGTAGTGGCTTTGGCTCTGTTAGTTTTGGTTTGAAGTCCACTTAGTCTGCAAAAAGAATAGCTACGCCTGTTTTTTTCCAGGTTCCTGTTGCATGGAGTATTTTTTCCCTTTGACTTTCAGTCTATGAATTTCTTTTTGAATTAAGTGTTTTTGTATACAGCACATTGTTGGATCTTGCTTCTTGATCATTCCGCCAGTGTATTTCTTTTGATTGGTAAATTGAGGCCATTGACATTGATAGTTATATGTATTGACTTATCCTTGTCATGTTATTTTTCTATTGTTGGCTGTTTTATTTTTTCCCCCTTTCCATTTAATTTGTTGCCTTGTCTGATGGCTTCATTCTGTTGGGCTTTATGGAGTTATGACCCTCATTGGACTTAATTTCTCTTAGTAGTGTTTGAGTTTTCAGTGTATAAGATAATCACCTTGCACAGGTTTGCAGTAAAATTACACAAGTGTATTGCTAAGTATTTTATTATTGTTGGTGTTATTATAAGTGGGCCGGCCCATCTTCTGAATTTCCTCTTTAGGAAAGTGAATTAGTAGTTCACTGAGTCCCAAAGTACAAATGGACAAGAGGCATACAAAGTAGCTAGTAATATGCTGTATAGAAACACAAGGTGTGTATGTGTTGCTGAATTTCTGAGGAAATCACTTTAATAACTACTACCAGTTTATTAGAAAAGATTCAACTCAGAAACATGGGTGTGTGTAGGACAAGGTAACAAAACAGGACATACGTGGGTCCTGGCTTTAGGGACAATGGATTAAAACTGAGGCAGCAGCACAAGTTCACAGGAAAAGAGCTTTCACTGAGAAAGGAAAGAGAACTTCCAAGAACTTCAGCTTGAAAAGGAGAATCAATGAAGGGGACACTGCTCTCACAAAGACCAGCCTGGCTATTCATAAAAGAATAGTAACAGCTTTATGGCCCTCCCATTGCATCATGAGCATGGCAGTTTTTGAGAGACTTATGTTTTAGGGCATCTACTTCTAATGTAAGGTACAAATCAGCAGCTGTTTTAGTCCTTGGAGACATTCTAGCACTCCTGCTGTTCTAGTGCATCTGGTCCTTCTGATGATAAAGTGGGAGAGAAGGGGAGAGTGCATTTCATAAATCATTAGAAGGGAGGATAGGGAAAAAGAGATGTAACCACCTTCAGTGGGTAACAGGTCATGGAGTGAAGCCAAACAATGCATGTTTCCTGTCCCATGAAGGCTCTGGTCCTATTTCAGTATATGGGAATGGACTGAGGAGTTGTTGTTGAGACCCTAGCCCTTTTCTGAGCATCTCATTCTGTCAGCACCTTGATGTGTTCACCAATTTGGATCCCCATTATTTAGGGGATTTCGTGGAAATTTTGTTAGATGTGATTAAATCACTGGCCATTGGTGATGGGAGTCAACATGCAGGCCCTCTTCCCTCTCGTTGGGTCTGGAGCTTGGGATGAAAGTCTCATCCTTTAATCATTCAGTTGGCAACCAGACCCATCCTGAAGCTATTTAGCGGCCCTCCAAATGCTACCTTAGTAGCAAAATCTCATGTATTGTTGAAAGGGGCTTCTTATGAACAGCAGATGTTCCTCTTATCTCTCACTTGGGAAATTCCAAAGGTTTTAGAAGCTCACACTTTTATTGCATTGAGGCAATTTTTAAAATATATTTTTGTTTTTTATCATGAAAGGTGTTGACTTTTGTTGAAGTATGCAGCAATTGAGATGATATGGGTTTTTTCCCTGTCATTCTACTGAGGTATACTATATTGATGTTTGTAAATTGAACCATCCTTGCATTCCAGTGATAAATCTCACTTGGCCATCTTGTATAAACTTTTTTTTTTGTACCAGGGATCGAACTCGGGACCTTGTGCTTGCGAGGCTTGTATAAACTTTTTAAGGTGCTCCTAAATTCTGTTACTTCTTTATTGAGGATGTTTTGTAGCATTATTCACTAGGGATATTGTTTTGTAGTATTATTTTCTTGTTTTATTATCTTTGCTGTTAGATAATGTATTTTACTTTAAGCCTGTATAATTTGTACTTTTTTTTTTGTACCGGGGATCAAACTCGGGTCCTTGCACTTGCAATTTGTGAGGCAGGTGGCAGAACCACTGAGCTAAATCCCCACCCCTGTTAATTTAGCTTTTAATCATAGCTGTCTACTAACCAATTCATGTTTGTGAACATTAAACAACTGTTTCTCATGAACTAGTGTCGGTGAGTTCTGGCATATTACTAGCAAGACATTGCATTATCTCCTGTCCTTTTGTACTTTGGGCCTCAGTGGACTAATTCACTTATCTTTAGAAAATTGTAGGAAGAATCAGATATGAAGAATGCATTTCTATGTCACTTAGTTGGCAAACAAAATTTTTTTAAAATGAAGCTATATAATGGTGGCACATATCTGTAATCCCAGGACCCTGGGAGGCTGAGGCAGGAGGGTCACAAGTTTGAACCCACCCTGGGTAGCTTTGTAACTTAGGGAAACCTGTCTCAAATGAAAAAATAAAAGGTCCCCTAGCTCAGTGAGAAATGTCCTAGGTTTAATTTCTAGTACTGGGGGGGGGGGAAGAGGAGGGGACATTGGGGATGTAACTCAGTGGTAGAGCATATACTTAGTATGCATGAGGCCCTAGGTTCAATCGCCAGTGCATGCATGCACATGTGTGTGCATATACACACCCATTCTAGCATGCATGAGTCCTGGGTTCAATCCCTAGCACCCCCCCCCCCAAAAATCACAACATGTATTAATCTGTTATTTCCTTGGTTCCCTTCTGACTACATCATTTTAACAGTATAAAATTCAGTCTTTTAATTCTTCCAACAATGAAAAATGTAGGTTCAGTACTCTTTTATTTCCCTCATTTTGGAGAAGACACTGTCTAGAAAGGTTAACTCAGTCAAAGTCACATGGCTGTTAGGTGGCACAGCCACATCCTACACCATCAATGCCTGGGATCACTTGTCATTTGATCACATAAATGGCACAGGTTGGGATATACATCATCCTGTCAGACCTTTGGTTGTTCATACAGATCTGTGTTCCTTGTTTTCTTCTTTTCCAGTTCTGGAGATTGAACTCAGGACCTTGCGCTTGTGAGGCAGGTGCGGTGCCACTGAGTTAAATCTCTGTCCCCATTTTCTAATGCAGTCTACCGTTTTGGATCCATCTAGCTCTTTCTGTATTAAAGAAGGGCAAGGAAAATTGTGACTACTTTCCAATGCCACACCTGGGTCACAGTAAGCCATGTAAAATCTCTGGTATCAGCCAGTCATTTGGGGGTTGGTCCTCTTGCTTATGATGTACTACCCTTGGTATACATTGTTGCAACTGATTTGGTAAATCATTTAGGTTTTTTTAAATTGATATTCATAGACACATTGGTTTGTAGTTTTGGCTTTTTAAATTAAAAAAAGTATTTCATCTGGAGGGATTGTGTCTTTGAAGGGATTTTTTTCAAATTTCTAAAATTTTAAAAATTTTATCCCATTCCCAAGCCCCCTACCATCCCTATGTACAAAAGCTGTTTCCATTTTGAAGAATTTTATTGCTTGAATCATGAAATTTATTTCCATGAACTTTTTAATATTTCCTTATCAGTAGAATCTGTAGTTATGTCTCCTCTAACATTCCCAATGTTGGTACATTTTGTTTATATTCTAGTTAGTCTAGCTGCAGGTTTTATCCAAGTCTATTGCTTTACTCGAGAATTTTTGGTTTTATTGATTTTTCTGTTCTACTGAAAAATTCTTTCCTTGATTTCCATTCTTCTATCTACTTGAGATTCAGTTTTCACTTGTTATTCCGGTTTCTTGAGGTAGGTTAGGCCAATTTTTTCCTTTCTCCTTTTTCATCTTCTCCTTTTCCCTAAGCATTACTATATTCCACAACTTTTGATTTGTTCAATTTTAATTTAGTCAAAATGTTTTGATTTGATTCATGTGATAATTTCATTGTGTTCAGAGAAATATTACTTAAATCCTTTCTAATTCATTTAGACCTGTGCAGCTGTTGGACAGTGCTTTAGAAATGTCAATGAAGTCAAGGTGGCTGATATAGTTGTCCTGAGTCTTCACATTTTCTAATTATTCCATCAAATATTGATCAAAGTGTAGTTGTATTTTTCATACATTTTGAATTTGTGTAATTTGTTGCATAAATTTTTGGCATTGTCTTCCTGATAAAGTGATCCATTTATCATTATGAAATGACCTTCTATTATTAATGTTATTTGTTTTTCAGTCTATTTTATCTGCTGTTAATATATCCACTCTAGGGCTGGGGATTTAGCTCAGTGGTTTCGCCACCTGCTTGGCAAGTGCAAGGACCCAAGTTCGATCCCCGGTACCAAAAAAAAAAAAAAAAAATCAATCTATCTATCTATCTATCTATCTCCACTCTAATTTTTTTTGGGGGGGAGGATAAGTTTTAACATAAGACTATCTTTTTTCATTCTTTTATTGTAGCCAGCATATACAGTTGGATGTCTTTTTTGCTACTACCACAAAATACTTGACAATTTCTACAGGACAGGAATTTCTCATAGTTTGGGAATGTAGCAAGTCACAACAGGCATGTTCAGTAGTCTGTCTTCCCAGGGTGCAAGCATGTTCAGTAGTCGTTCTTCACAGAGGCCTTAACCCCACGGCTGGAAGTCCCCTCTCAAGGTTATCATCACCTTGACAACACCTGGAGGGGACAGTCATACCTTAGCAATGGATTTTTTTTTATCCTGACAATCTCTTTTAATCGATTGTTTAAGCCATGTACATCTAATATTATGGTGTGGTTAGATTTAAACCTACCATCTTATATTTGTTTGCTGTTTTTTTTCTTTCTTGTTTAGGTGGGAAAGTAATATTCCTCTACCTCTTAGTAGAGCAAATCTACTTTATGTATTGGTGTTCTACGTACGAATTTTTTCAAGAAATGGGTTCTTCAAAAATATTTGAAAAGAACAGCAACTGGCCAATGAGTAGAAAAACAGCATACTGACCAAGAAACATTTACTGTCAGGCAGGTACCACAGAAGTGGTTTAGCCCTCTGACTTCTTCCTTTGTGACTAGAAGGTGCCACTTACACGGGGGACCACACAGGTCAGAGCCCAAGCTGCAAACCACACCCCGGGCCTGGGTAGGAGACTGAAGAGTCAGTGTGTGGTACGCATCAGCCGGTAGCAGGGCTGAGTAGACCCTGGGAAGGAGAGGGCCATTCCCTAATTTCCAGGTGGGCCCTCGATGCAATTCAGTTGTTCTTACAAGAGAAAGGCAGGGTTCTGAGACACAGAGATTCATGTGATGCAGTGCAGCCAAACATGAGGAATACCAGGCCAGGACCCGAGGCAGGGAACGGCAAGCGGCAGACTGTCCCCTAGCACTGCAGAGGTAGCACAACCCTGCTGGCACCCCAGTTTCAACCCAGTGACATTTGTCTGCACTTCTGGTTCTCAGAACTGTGAGAGGATCCACTTCTGTTTTAAGCCATCAAATTCGTAACAACCTGTAACTGCAGCGGAACTTGTAGCAATCCTTCTGCTTCACCCTCCCAAGGGCTGGGCCTCAAGGTTCTCTGATGACTTATTTCTCATTTTCCCTTAGGTCTTAAGTGTTTAAATTGCACATTTAATCACTCTCTTCACTTCAGGATATTACAACACTGGTAGCAAAGACTATGGGAAAATGGGAAGACATTTAAGAGGCCAAAAGCTGTTTTAATCCATTTATAAGGGGCCCTAGGCCTCAGTCTGCCTGTGGGATGTACTTCAGGAATTTAAATCCTAATCCCGATTACTGAGTACATTTAAATTGGTAGTTTACAGTTTAAATTTTTAGTCACACTGAGCAGCTATTAGAACTGAAAGACAACTTTATCCCCTCTCCAGAAATGTAAAGGGGAATAAGCAAAAGGAGTTATCTACATTGGAAGTCTGTTTTAGACAGGAAATTCTTGTAAAGGGAAAAAATCCCATCACTGACAGCTGCAATGCAGATTTAACCCTGTCTTCTGTATCTCAATGATTCATGGGCTTTAAATTTCAACTGTGAAGAAGATCTTCAAGTTTTGATTCCAGCTCGACCACTCCTCCCAAACCACAGACTTTGCTGCTTGTCCTTATTTGGATGTCTAATGCTTATCTCAGCCCCACACAACACTTGGGCTATCCCCCAGACCCACTCTTCCCACAGTGCTTTCAACTGTGGTCAGCTGCTCAGGCCAAGAACTGTCGAGTCATCCACAACGATTCCCTTCCCATGTACCTTATTTTCTGTATTCAGTAAGCAAATGTTAGTGGGTTCCTTCGAAATATACACAGAATCCATCCACTTCTCACTACCGTCCCTGTTGCTGTCAAGATGGCACTTGCAGCCTTATTCCAATCGGCTTCCTACTGGGATCCCCTGCAGCCTGGTCTGAATCAAGGCACTGTGAGCCTCCTCAGCACACATGGGCTCCTCTGTCCAATTCCTTACAGCAAAGGAGCAGCAGCCTCTGGCTGCGCCCCCGGCCCAAGCATGCAGACACCCCCTCAGGTCTGTGCACCACCTCTGCCTGCAATGCTCTCCTGTTCTCCCCTAATCAAACAGGAACACCTGTGATGCCACCTTGCCCACCCTGCTGCAAACCCAACCTCACCCTGGACCCTTTTCCCCTTCCTTGCTTTACTTTTTCTTTCTACTACTTAAGAGTACATTTGACATTTTGTTGATTTCTCTCCCCAGCAAGATTACAAGCTCTCCAAGGGCAAGGACTTGTCTCCCTGTTGTAGGACCCAAAACAGTTCACACATAAGTCAAGTAAGTGTTGAAAAAAGTTATCCTCCATCACCCCCCATCACTGAAGGATTGTTAAAGTCACACAAAAATTCTTGGGTTGAAAATAAAAGCAAAAGACCACTACACATTAGAGTTTGTCAACATTAATGCCCTGGGTTTATTTTGTGAGAATTCCATCACAATTTTTCCAGGTGGGATTAAAAACTTTTAAGGATAACGTATGCCATTGGACTGGGCATTCAGACTTCGGTACTGACAAAGCACTAGTAGTAGTCTGGTAAGTACCATTCTCTTCACAGAAGAGAGGTCAGATATTTCCAAAGGAAGGCACCCGATATTTGTGGTTCTGGCCTTGCAGCCTTCTGGAGAATCTTAAAAGGAAAAAAGCTGGCTGGCTGTTTTTGAAAACTGGAATGATGATACACGTACAGCAAGTACTGCATTCTTCTCCCTTATATCCTTTTTATAAGAACAAGTAAAGAATGAAGTCTTTTAAACAATTCGACAATAAAAAGTACAATTTTTTGTGCTAAAAAAAGGGCAAGACAACAAACTCCAGTTGTAAGGACTCCACTGCGTACTTGATTTAACACTTTTTGGTGTGGAAGGAAATGGGACTACTGGGCTGTTTGTAGAGCAGCAACATAATATTAGTGCTTTAAGTACCAGAAAACACCCACAGCTCAGTGGGCGAGCGGGGACGGGAAGATTCAAGAGACTTCATTTTTAGCTTGTTACTTGTCCTAATGATAGACCAGGAAGATCCCATTTAACAGTACATTCCCCATTTTTAAAAAACTGATGCCTTTTTTTGTAAAGTTCTGTATGTATGTCACCATTTTTTTTCACATGATACACAGAAAACTCAAGGACCCAGAGGGGAACCAAGTTATGTTATACCATTTACAAAATACCAAGGAGTCCACAGCTACCTAACACATTTACTACAGCACAGGAACCAATGAAGGTACAGTGTACAAAAAACTGTAAACACGGCACAATAAATAGATAAAACAGCAGGTTCCGCACCATGCACATGATGTGATGACACTTCATCTCTATACAATCTCACATCTCACACTCTTTGTTGTAATTTATTTCCCTCCCACCCCCCACCCCCAAGTGCAAAGCATCACAAATGAACATTTCTGTATTCAAGTAACATATATACAAGGGTATTACAAATATGCAGTACTGTACAGATAATTGCTGTATTCTTAATTTACAGATGTTGATTTTTTCCTATTAACAGTAAGAAAAGAAAAATTGAAGCATGAGAGATGAGCACTGCTGTAAAGTCCCCACAGCTGCCACAGAAACGCATGTGCTGCATTCCATCATCCCTCGCATTCAAAACGCTACTGATGCATAGCACCTAACCAAGTCCCCAGGCTGCACCCCGCTCCCCAGGAAGCTACGTCACCTCCATCGCTACTGTATTGTCTGCTATGTTGTTCAGTGCTGGCTTTTCTGATTCGTGATTTTCCCTGTTGAAATAAAGTTCAACCGATTAGCTGTAATATACAAACAGCAAATGAAAAACATCTTCTCAATAAAAAGTTGACTTTTTAATGACAGGAAGAAATCTTACTCTTTGGGATGAAAGAGTAAGTAGAGGAATATGGCCCCTTTTAGTTCATAAACTAATCAGAAAACAAGTCACAGTCAAGTACAAATTTCATGGTCAACCACTGTGTATTACCAACAAAACTCTGGCAGCACCTGTGAAAACTAGATGTTAGAAACAAGAATTCCCAATTTTTGGTAATTCAATTTCCTCCTACACAAAAGCTTTTCGAAGAGTTTCAACCAGGTACAAATATGACTGAAGTCTACGTCAGGACTTCAAGTCAGGGTCCGGGAAGGGGAGTAGGAAAGCTGCTGAACACAGGCTCCAGTTTATAAGTGCAATGTGTCTTTAGAAAAGTAACTTTTCTCTGATATGTTTCCTCTCTTTTAAACAAAGGGACAGGGATATACAATATTCCAAACGCTGAAAATGCTCTACTGTTACACCATTCTACAGCAAAAGAAAAATCTTAATGTTATACATATGAAGTCAGAACTCTAGCAGGTTGATTACCTATGACTAGACCTGCTAAGAACAGATTGCTACCGGGCAGACAGTGGCTCAAGTTCAGAGGCAGAAAGGTGTGAGCTACAATCTGTTTTATACAACTCCGCTCTCTCCCCGGGGCCAGTCCTGCTTGAGTCTAAATGTGGTTCTAGCATTCTAGGTGCTCCACAATCTGGCCTTCCCCTGCTGTTTCACTTTCAATTACTAGCCTGCCCAAATGTCTAGGAAAACCAGTTCACTGTTAACCTCTAAACTCACTTCCCCAACGCTGTGTTTTTATTTTGCTCATTTCACTTTCCTGAAATGCTTTTTTTTTTTCCTCCTCTTTGCCCAACCAAATACTACCCCAAGTCAAATATTATTTTGTAGGCCATCCCCAGAATTTTCCTCGTGTGAAAAGATTTCTCCTTGCATTGAAATGACAGCCATCATCTCTATACTTAATCTGACAAGTGGATAATGCTTTAAGATACCTCTAGTACTATTTTCATCTACTACCTGCAGCATTCTAACATTAACTTTTCACTTTTAAGTTTAGTTTCTAACGAAACTAAAACCGCTTGTCTTTCCCTTTGTTTCTCTCCTTGTATCTTTTAGACAGCAGGACTTTAATTACCATTTAAAACAGAGCCTGAAGCACAAATTCTACTTAAATCTATCTACTGAAACATAAGTGAGCACAAAAAAGAATGGTTTCATTAAAAGCTGACCTGATATGAATACTGTAGTAAGTCTTTATTTACATTAGTAAGATCAGCTTGGCATACCAGTAAATGGCAGCTTCTACCAATTTTAACTATTTTTACACAAGAAGAAAGGGAAAAAGTTATGAACAAAATGTTCTCTAAAGAGGACTCCTTTCATCCAAAGGTAGAAAGAAAAAGATTATATATTTTATCCTAAGAAATACTTGAATCATATATGCAATATTCACTATACCATTTGGTTCAAATTCTCAACTAATATTGAATTACAACATTCATTTACTTAGATCTTAAATCGGGAATCTATTAATTTCTGTATTTTTAATAATAAAAAGCTGGGCTCAGTGGCACAACCCTGTAATCCCAGGTACTTGGGAGGTTAAAGCAGGTCCAAGTTTAAGGTCAACTGGGGCAACTTAGACCCTGTCCCAAAAAATAAAGGGATGGGGCCAGGGATTTAGCTCAGTGGTTCCACTGCCTGCTTCACAAGTGCAAGGACCTGAGTTCGATCCCCGGTACAAAATAATTTAAAAAAAAAAAGGGCTGGGGCTGTTGTTCAGTGGTACAGCGTTTGCCTAGTACGAACAAGGCCATAGGTTTGATCCCTAGCACTGTGAAGGGGAAGAAAAAAAAAAAAAAATATATATATATATATCACACACACAGAAATACAGAGCAGTGACAGATTTAAGTTGTCATAATTTTTCAAACACTTCAGGCTTAACTACTCACCTTGGAACTGAATCTACTGAGGATGAAGATGGGACCTTAGAGACTTGACAGTTTGCTGTGGTAGCCAGCTTTAAGGCAGATGATGGAACAGCACTTAAAGTCCTAGGTATATGTCGTGCATTCATTGGGGCAATAGAGTTTACAGTGGCAACTGATGAAGGTACAGTTAATCGAATGTTGTTCCCAAACAGAACCTGAGTTGTCGCAGAATTGGCAGCAGTCACTTGATGACTCAGTGCACTGTGGGAACTTGAAGTCTGAGTAATATTCGAAGGCTGTAACAAAGCTGAACCTGCTGCTGATGGACTTGTATGTACAAGTGCTGTTGGCGTAGTACTACTGAGGTGTAAGCCCTTGTACAGTCCTGGACAGAAAAAGAAGGAAGTGTCTAAACAATGTGCAACTTTGCAGTTTGTATTTCACAAATAAAAAAACACACATGTTTATAGTATACAATCTCATCATACAAAAATATAATCAAAGCAATTTAAATGTCTTTATCCTTACCTGAGGCTGGAAGGACGCCATTCACCCCAATTCCAAGCACCACATCATCCTTCATCTTGAATCCCATCAGTTGTTCTGATGTCATCAAAGCAGAAGCAGCAAACTGAGCACTAGCAGAATCCAAAGTCTTAGAAACAAAACCCTAAAAAAGAAATGCAGAAATCTAACTAGTATAATTTACTCTCAAGTGAACATTAAAGCTATACAGGTTAACTGAAAATCAGCTCGGGTACAAATGAAAATGGCGAACCACTGAAATCTCTTCATCTCTTTTCATAATCAGTCATGGAGGGATGAGAATTACCTAAATCAAGGGTTATGGATTTTGACCATCATGTGTGATAATGTACACTATGTACACATCACTTTATCAAAATAAGCCTTTTATAATGTGGAGACTGCAAATGTCCAACACAAAATGTTGGGCAAGAAATACGCTGGCAAAAACATTTCAGTGATTTGCAAACTCATACAATGCATAAAAGAATATGTAAACGTTCACCTAACCTACACACACACCCAAACCCAAAGGCACCTTTGGGATAACAAGATAGTTATCTCTTAAGAAAGAAAGTAACAGGACCGGGGATTTAGCTCAGTGGTCCAGTGCCTGCTGCACAAGCGACAAGGTCCCAAGTTCAATCCCCGGTATCAAAAAAAAAAAAAGAAAGTAACAAAATATGACATCGAAATTTATCCTAAAAATGGACAAGCCCCTCGAATTTTTTAGAACACATTTTTTCTGCAAGAACCCTGAAGGCTCAAATCTCAGCCTTTACACTCCAAATGGCAAATATTTACCATACTTCAGGTTGAAGAGTGATCCCTTTCAAGGATAAAAGAGGCTATTCTAGTATAATCCTTTTCAAACTGTAATAATTAAAATGCCTAAGGATAATGAACTTCATAGGATTATACATTACAGAGGTACATTAACAGACTACAGGCTAGACTGAAGACAGCATCTTCATTTCATTCAACTATGCTTATATTTCTTTTAAAATAGGGAGCAGAGGCAACAGCTTCCATACTCACCTGTAATGTTCTTTCTAAACCCTGTATGTTCAGGTGAAAGCCACTTTTTTGCTGGTTAGATGCAAGGTTCTATGACAACAGTTGGTAATTAGAGATGAACTCTGGTGGGAAACAATGAGGGATAATCATAAGACAGACAAATCCCTCACCTGTGAAGTGTTGGTGGAGGAATTACTATTTGCTTGCTGTTGCTGTATTTGTGCAAGCTGCTGTTTCTGCATTAGTGCCAGTTGCTGTTGATGTTGCTGGTATTGTTCGGCTGTAAATGCTGAACATAAAATAAGGAAGCACTTTATAAAAATGCACAGATATCACATACATCTTACAATACCAAAACAAATCCCACATTAAAAAATTTGTGCAAAATGAAAGCATTTGATAAAGGCTCATAATCCTGCTAAAGATCACTTCTTCCAAGTGAAAATTTCAGCATTTTTGCTACCACATTTAACCAAAGTAGCTTCAATTTAAAGAAAATGAAAATTAAGCTCTCTGAATTAAACATAGGAAAGAGAACTGCTCACTTCCTAAGTTTCAACACCATTATTTTTGTAAAGCTGCGACACTTGTGCTACAGTGTAGGAAAATAGTTATCAGCTTTTTTAATCCATAGATTTGGAATTCAATTTTGCACTGAGCTTGAGAAGAAATTCGATAATTACCATTTGGTTTCATTTTATCCATTTTATCTTCCCAATGCATTCAGATGATTCCTAATAGTTCTGTGTACAAATATTATGCATTTTCTACATTTAGTCATTACAAAGATACTCTGAGAGATAAGGTTGTTGGTTCATTACCTTTTTTAAAAATTTTTTTAAAGACCTCATCCTTTATAAGTTTAACAGGAAGAAAAGAGGAGGGTCCAATGTTAAGGTCAATTAATTTTCCCCACCCAATTAACCCACCTGGAAAAAAATCCAGTCAATAAGAACGGAGTTGTTTATGTTGATTTACTGTACAGAATGATGTCTGAGGAAAGACACTGTGTTATGCTACTTATGTTTGTCTATGGAGAGCTCAGTTCTAAAAAAAACAAACAAAAAAATGTTCATTTATTACCCCCCAAAAAGTGTGTGCAGTTTAAAAAAAAGGAAACCTTTTCCTTTTGCCAATTAAAAAAAAAAAAAAGAAAAAATAGCACATACAATCACAATACATCTGACTTTAAAGGCTTCTTTAAGAAACCCATGATGTCTGAGTTAGAATTACTTTAAAACAAAAAGGTTATCATGTATCCCTGGATGCCAGGAAATCTATAAATCATGCAAATTTCCTCAATCTAAAATTTGATGTTTTCAAAATATTGCCACCTCATTTGTTGCTTAACTACCAATAATTTTTAGTTAAAACACTTCATCAAATTTTATAATTTTTCCTTTTAACTATCTCCCATGATACTGTTTCTCCCTGGTACAACTAGAAAATATTTAGGTAACAAATTCCACTATATTTTGAATAGATCAGAAAAGTGTGAAATAATATTCAGGAAAGCCTAAGTTGTTAGTACTTACACAAGCTCTTATACTTGAGCAGAACTAAGTTCTTGGGTTGTAAGAGCAAAAAAAATAATTTATTGAAAAATATACTAATGATTTGCCTATAGTATGTGTGTATTGCAAACTTGTTTAAATGGTATCTGTCTTTTGATGAGTTCCTTTTTTTACTGTTTGTAATCCACAGACCTGAAATGCACAGGGAAGATATTAGGATGGTATTATTAACATTAGGAGATGATCCCTGAACACTGAAATAAAAGTAAATTTCTGTTCACATGACCATTTTCATGTAACAGAAATGTGTTGGGTCAAAACCTTTAAGAAAATCTAAAAAAGGCCAGGGATTTAGCTCAGTGGTTTCACTGCCTGTTGTGCAAGCACAAAGAACCAAGTTTGATCCCCAGTACCAAAAAAAAAAAAAAAGAAAGAAAATCTAAAAAACTGAACCCTGACCTGTGAGAATATTCAAAATTAGCTTAGTATTTACCTTATGGGTAAAAAAAATAAGCAATTATTTAAACATTAAGGTCCTTGATTCACTAGCTATTTTGACTGGTATGTTTTCGAGATTTATACTTCTTAAGTTTGAATGTCTCACACCACAGCTTTGACTTTTCTAAGTAGGGAATACTCAGTAAATTTTTAAAAAATGGAACATTTTTTGAAAGTGGGTCATATTTAATAAGAAACTATAATTTAGCATTCATATGAATGAAAATATTCTTTTGTAGAATTTTGGTGGTGTGATCTAATTAATTAAAATGTAGTAATAACTACTGGATATCAATTTTAAATAAAGTTCCAAATATGTCTGCTGTATTTAACATCTTAGTATTATGACTCTAAGAGTCTGGTCAATTTCATTTTTTAACAGTAGTTAACTTCTCTATGAATGGATCTACATATCAAAGCAAGAAGTTTTTGTTAAAATCTACCTCCAGACGTGGGGTGATAGTCAAATTTGTAATTAATTTACATAAAGATGGGCAAGATGTAGTTACAGACAGATGACCAATCTAGAATAGAACCATTACCCAAAATTAAACAAATAAATAAACTGAGATCAGGAGTGATCCTTAGTGACTTTCCCCTGTAACTTCATACTAGAGATCAAAAAACTTCCCATATGAAGTCATAGATATTTAGTAATAAAAGGGGGGGGAATAAATGAGATACTGTATTTTTTAAATTTAAAAATAGACAAGAATTGTTTTACATTTACAAGAAATAATCACATTTTTATGTATCAACATTATGAGTCATTTGAGGATCTTTAAAAATCCTCAAATACAGAGCACATGACAAACAAGTCTATATAGGGGGCAGGAGTCAAGTGTGGATATGATTAAAAGTGAAGAATATTCAGTGGGAACTGGGCCTAGGGAAGGAAGCACGACAGGACTTTTAACATGTGAAGGATAGTACGATGTTGGAGAACAAGTATACTTAGTATGCTTGCTCACATAAAACACAAACCTGAAAGTTTAAATTTAAGGAAGTAGCTTTTAAAAGGTTGAATATATAGAAAACTTTCTAACCAAGATCCCCAAATTTAGACTAACATGATCTGCAAAGTTATTGAATTTTCCCTCATCAGAAATATTCAGGCAGAGTACATTATTTTAATATTTTTAAAGTGTCCCTCAGATAAAGATTTGACTTCTTACATATGTGTGCCTATAAGATAAAAATGCCAATATAAATATTATAGTTACAAAAAGAAGAAAGGAAGGAAGGAAGGAAGGAAGGAAGGAAGGAAGGAAGGAAGGAAGGAAGGAAAAGCAAAGAAAGAAATATTTAGGCAGAAGCCAGAAACTACCTTTGTTTTAGTAGCCTCTAACCAATTCTCTGGGGTAGAAATTTGTAAAGCAACCTGACTCTGTAGGTGGAACAGATTTGCTGAAATGCTCAAAAGAATAGGGTGGGAGGAACAGGTTCTTAAAAAAAAACAATTTCAAGATTCAGCTAGGGAACAGAATTATACTATTAAAAAATTATATTATTGAAAAAAAAAAGTATACTTGAATCAGTGGTGTCACACCTGCCTGGCAAGTGCAGGGTTCTGAGTTCGATCCTTGGTACCAGAAAAAAACAAAAACAAAAACAAGCTCAGTGTGTCTCTCACACTTATAATCCAAGGTACTCAAGAGGCTGATGCAGAAGGATTTTAAGTTTGAGGCCAGCCTGGGCAACTCAGTGAGACCTTGTGTCAAAATTTAAAAAAGAGTCTGCCTTGCAAGCACAAGGTCCCAAGTTCGATCCCTGGTACAAAAATAATAATAATAATACTAATAATAATAATAATGATAACAGAAGAAAAAGGCCAGGGACTTAGCTCAGTGGTACTGCGCCAGCCTGGCAAGCGCAAGGTCCTGAGTTCGATTCCTGATACCAAAAAAATTAAAAAAAGAAAAAGAACCTGGGGTGTAGTCCAGTGAAGTCCCTGGCTTCAACCTCCAGTACCATAAAACAAAGAAAACAAAAGGAAAAAACAGCAAACCCAGAAACCTATTTTAAAAGGCAGCTCAAATTAAAATTTCTTTGAGCTCTTTTTAGTTCACAGGAAGAGCTCATGTAGGAAGAAGGTAACTTTAAATAGACACAAAATTTAAAGAACCGTCCATGTAGCCTAGCCCCTAATTAGTGAGGTTGAACTGATAGGGTCCACCAGCCCTTATGAGTCACCTAGAAACCCAGTTAACCAAAGTCTGCTGTCAGTCTTCCGGCCATGGGTGACTTGAGTGTGGGATTACCTGGGGTCAAACAGTGGTGGTTACTCTCCCACACCACCGTGCAACTGCAGAAATACCAGCACGTCACTACAGTGCTGCTCCAGACTCCACTACAGACGCTATGTGATAAATCCACTTTCCACACTGAAACTTTCTCAATTCTTAAATATTTAAAGATTAAAGTCCTGCAGATTTACAAATATTAACAATTAAAATGTTCAGTGCTCAAATATAATTTCCTTTCCCACAGCAAGAATAAAATCAAGTTACAAACTAAATTGCATTAAGTTATACATATACAAAATTGGAACACATATTCTTAGCCATAGATCTTCTATTCACTAATGATAATAAATTACATATTCAGCACATCCATGTGAGTTTAGAAAAATGACTTCCAATGCTGATGAAATTTCCTTAGGGACTAGGAATTCAAATCCTGAATATATCATTGTGGTTTAAAAAACATTTTCCTTTTTCAGTCTTTCTGGAATTTTATCAAGGACTCTTATGTAAGAGTCCTTTCTAGTTATGAAAAAGGTATTAATACTGTTCTCTTTGACATCCCCCAACTCAAACACACAAAAATGCATTCTTAGGGCCAGGGATTTAGCTCAGTGGTTCCGCTGCCTGCCTCGAAAGTGCGAGGATCTGAGTTCGATCCAAAAAAAAAAAAAAAAAAGTGCATACTCATCCACTGAACAAACGCTAAGGTTTCAAAGGTGTTAACGTGGATTTTTAAAATTCAAAAACTGCATTTGGAAACTGTTGAAATCACATTATTAACTAATAATCATTAAAAATAACGTTTATCCTTTAGTGTGAAGATCTAGTCCTGAGATTCTAAATACACATTCAATAGGTCTTCCCATGGTCCTCAACACTGTTCTTCTGCTGCTCAGAAGCCAGCTCAATAACTAGCACCTGCTGAGGGAGGTGACTGTGACTCCTCAGGACACACTTCCAGTTACACAACTCTGTACAACAGCTAAACTGAGGTACAAACAAAAATGACTCTAAGCTCTTAAAACATAGGCTATAAAAATTACTGTGTTAAAATTCATGCAATTTACTAAAACAAACACTCCTGGTATTCTCAGTTAGAATTTCCTATTTTAAAATGAGAGTAAGACCTCACACATAATTATTTAGAAAAAGGAATCAGCCCAGAGGGCATAACTAGGTTACTTTTAAGTATAAATTTTTATAACAACTGAATAAACAGAAAAATGGCTATATTATAACCTATATATTTGGCTTAAGCAGCAGAAAAATGGATCAAGTGAGTTGTATGTGATATAATGGTTAAATCAGTATAGTCAAAATTAAGCCTTAAAAACTCCTCTGGAGGGGCCCTGATGGAAACCCTTGTTATTCAGTAAACCCAACACAACCAATGTTGACTTTTGCATCACACGATTCAGGGTTTCTTTGGTCTAAGTATTAGATGAAGAAGTTTGGTTTTGATCTGGGTGCCATGCTATATGAAAAATCAATTTATACCACAATTATAATGAAAGCAGTGAGATGCTTAATGTATGAATGAAGTAAAAGCAGTCAGGGGCAGGGATGTAGCTCAGTGACACCTCCTGCCTGACAAGCACAAGGTCCTGAGTTTGATTCCCAGTATGGGGGCCGGGCAGTGAGGGAGTAGACAGGGACACTGCAATAAAACAGCAAAGAAGTTCAGCTTCTCCCATTCTAGGTTCGTTCTGGAGAACACATGCTTTCAAGGGAAATGTATTTATGATCCTGTGCAATATGTGAACAGCCAACTTTTCTTTTGTCCTGGGACCTATAGTTGAATTCACTTAAGTTAAATGCGTGTATGATATGACTACACTGAAATTGCAGAACATAAAGAGAAAAGCTTTAGTCTCTGAGACACTCACAGATATAAAGGAACAGTGTTACCCTGGGCATCTATTTACAAAGTATATAGGAAAATCAAGCAAAATTTAAGAGAAAATTAAAAACAACTAAGTGCAACAGAAAAAAGCTTGTAGGCCCATTTTTTTTTTAAAGTATATACAGAAGAAAGGAAATGATTAAGAAGAAAAATTACAAGGCCTACCAAAGATTTTTTTCCAGTTAACTTTTGGTAATGGTCACCTTTTAATATTCTTTGGTGAACGTATCAAGGTAGTTTTACAACTGATACTGACATGCCTATGAAGGCAGTATAGCAAAAATAATTTACACTTAAAAAGACCGTAATAAAACCCTTAGGATAGTTATACACTTCCACTTTTCTGTACGGGGTGCAGAGAAGATGTAGATTGATGGAACATGGGTGTTTTTTCAAGAAGTCTCAATTATATACAGCTTAAAAAGCTTAATTATCAAGAGAAAACTATTCCAAGTTTATACTTTATTTATTTATTTTTGGTAGCAGGGATCGAACTCGGGTCCTTGCGCTTGCACAGCAGGCAGCGAAACCACTGAGCTAAATCCCCGGCCCCCAAGCTTATACCTTTGAAACCCTCACACTCACAGTATGTAAGACTTCACACTGAAAAATTCTTCATTTTGACTTTTAAGACTACGAAAAGCATGGAGAAACTGGCTTTTGGAGACAAAGACATTAAAATTAATGGAATTATTAATAATCTGTTAGGCCTCAGAAAAACTGCTTATCTTCCAGATGATTCTGGAAATGTGATTAATTTTCTTATAAGCTGAAAGGCTTTTATTTCATAGAAGTGGTTTTTTCTAACCACCAAAGTAATTCATTTATGGAATATTTCCTGTAGGCCTTTAAAAGCAAAATTTCCTATTTATAAAGTAGTTTTACTGTATCCTTAATAGGTGAGACTACAGAAACAATAAATACCCTTAGAGTACTTTCAAAAATCTCTATTTGTTACCTTAAAAAAAAATCTGTAATAACACACTTCAACAATGAATTTCTATAATCTATATGCCTCAAATAGCATACACTTATACATTAAAACAGCTTAAAAAAAGCATTTTACACACATTTCACAATGTAAACACAATGAAATTAGATGTTATCTAAAAATGTTTCCAGAAATATTAAAACAACTTTTAACTTAAATATTTCTCTTTGAAAATTTAAGTTTCTCTTATACATTATTCTGAACTATGGTGTCTGCATATAAGTTATGCATACTTATTGACTTATTATTCTCTATGTTTAAGCTCATCAGATAAAGACTGGACATGTTCAAGTATAAAACAGTAACAACGTGGGGTCCATTTTCTTTTTATATTGTTTGAAAATGTAATTGATGGGTCTGGGGATTTAGCTCAGTCCCGGGTACCAAAAAAAAGAAAATGTAACTGATGAATTTTCATGAACTGCACCCAGGAAACAAATGTCACATATTAAAACAGTAACAAAACCACTTCTGTATGTGGGTCTATTTAAACGAAGACATATATATACAAACTCATATAGCAGCAGTATTACTGAAGAGTATCCATATAAAAAGTACTTTTAGCTACAAATATAACAGACCACATACTTAAAACGGACAAGCCCAGTAATTCTATAGACATACGCATCACAAACAAACATACCAAAGTGTGTTGAACCGCTGCTACTTTTACTTTGCGTAGAGGTACTGCATGTCTGGGTCCCGGGTTGTGCTGTGCCTGTCCGATTTATACTCCTATATAATTTCCTACTGGAGAGTTCATCACTGTCACTGTCATGCAGCGATGGTGTCCGAGGCCTAAAATGCCGCCATCTACATGATTTGATATTGACTAGTATCTGACTGAGGTCTTTAGAGAAAGATCTGTCCGAGGTATTTGTTTCTGAGGTATTGGCAAACTGATTGACTGGAGAATGTTGTGGTGAGGAAAGCATTTCCAAATCCAGATGGCGAAATACACTGTCATAGTCTGAATGAGCTCTGTCCAGGAAGACCCTATTAAAAATGAGACAAAAACCTCATTAAAAACAGCTATTCAAAGATTAAATAAAAAAGACTGTCAGTACCTTTCTTTTCCCAAACCAAAGTTGAATAAAGCATAATGAATATTTAAAAGCCATAAAGTTGATTCTTTTAGTTTTGGGCCCTTTTAGGCCAAATTTCAATTTCTGATGAAGGTTTAAAAAACAAAAATCAAATTATTTTCCAACCAAAGTTTTTCACTTTGTTTTTAATGTGTTCTGCAGTTCCTTTCTTCTCTCCAATAAACTTCTCATACCAAGGCATTTAGAGTATGGAGTTCTATTGTGCACAGGAAGAACAACAATCTTGACAAACCAGGATGTCAAAACTGGGTCATGCATAACTTATTACATTATTTAATGTGACAGTTGTAGGTCTACTTAATCCTTTCTCCCAGAAGGCAACCTTTTTTGGGAGTAGTTTCTTTAACCTATGTGTGCTAACATGATTTATACTTGTCTTCATCTATTCCATTTTTTAAGCACTGTATCCCTTGGCAGTTTATCTGAGGCTTTCAATCTTGGAGAGAAAAGCAGAGCTGATCTATCTATCTAGGCCACATTAACAGTTAGACACTGTGTGTGTTAAGGCTGTTTAAGGACCGAGTAGCAAAGGGGCAAATTAGTTAAGAACAGCAAACAGGAATCAACACCCTGGTTAGACTTGAAATCTGATCAATCCACTGTCTAAAATACCCCTGTGATAGGAATACAGAATACTTCACCTTCCACCGCGCCCAACCCGTCTTCGTGCAAATCCAATACACCTTTGGGGCACAGTGAGAGTAGTTAAGCAGTATCTGTATCGCACATCCCCTAATCCTCCATCTTTAGGACTAGTCCAAGGCCAGTTGCCAGTTTGGTCTAAGTGAGGCTTAAAAAAAAAAATCCAAAAAGCATTATTTTATTTTGCGGTTAAAGGCAAATAGTTTATTTACAAAGAAAGTCTAAAACTTACAGCATAGTACTGACAGCCTGCTTTCCTACGGAAAGCAAAAGGACCATCAGGATCATTCTCTTCCTCAGCTTCCGAAGAGCCAGACAAAACCTTTAATAAAATGCATGGAATAGGTCAAATGTGTGACCTCCTCCACTCCTCCTCTACATTCATAAAGGCATTCTTATATGTACCTGGGAGAGAGGTTCTTCGTCTGAGCTGGGAAAGTCATACTGATTTAAATCTTTAGCATTAAAGACTGGCAGTGCAGCAGGACTCGTCTGTTGAGGAGTAGCAGCAGCAGACGATGGTAAGACTTTGGGCTTCTTTTCATATTTCCGTTTCGGTCGGACAATATCGGCTTTATCTTGCTGCAACAAAGACATGAATTAATTATACACCAGAAACCATGTTCTACAAACTTCGTTTTGGGGAAAATTTTAAAAGAGAAGTTTGCTGCTATAATTAAGGCATTTATATTAACAAGAGCCACAAGATTCAAGTCTGGCCACCTTACACATTAACATTACAGAGAACTGGCCTCTGTAAAAACAAGAGTATGTCCCGCACCACACACAGTCCTGTGAACTGTTTGGTTTCCACTGAACACTTAAGGGGAGAGCAGAAGTTCTCCAGCTTCTAAATTCTGTAACTGCAACTGGGACTTACGATTAGCTCCTCTAATTTTAAATCGTCTATAAAAATTCTAGGAGGAAGAAAAAAAAGGAATGTCTAGTACCTGCACTCAAGCTATAACAAATCAGTATATGCAAAGTAATAATAAAAACAACTTGACACACACAAAAAGCAAATTACAGATAGCTGTTAACAAACTGGAAAATGAAACCCTAATGCTGAGGGATTATAAAAATAAATGTAAGACTGCTAGCTGAACAACTGAAGCTTCCAGGGATGTTAGATTCTGAGCACTTTCAGAGGATAATGTGCATGCCAGAGATGACGGCAATGGTTAGAGGTATGAATCTGCTACGTACAGAATAGCTAAGGAAAACTGAGAGGTAGAAGTTGTATGTGTTAGGAAGAAAAAGATCATGGCAAATACTGTATCATGGTTGTGTAAATACACCAAGTATTTATATTAAATACACTAAGTATGTTTAACTATTAAACTATAAAGTATGTTAAGGCATTATAGTTTATTGGAGAAAGTTAACTACTGGAACTAAACAGTATCTGGACAATTCTAGTGGTCTATCACCATGACAGCCTTATCAGAAGCTAGCTATGGCCACACAGAGTTTAGAGAGAGGGACAATAGACTTAATAAAATTTAGAATAAGCATAAAATTTAAGTGTCTTTGTGAACAATATATTTATATGAGTAAGATTAAACATTTTGGAGCATGATTCTAACTTCTAGATTATCAAAGACAATGACTTTTCTTGACCAACCTCCCCAGCAATTTATTATTTTTTTAAATTTTATTGGTACATTTTAGGTACACAATATAATGACATTCATCATTGGAAATTTGCACCTTTACGTAATCTCTCTTGGTTCTTATTTTTTCCCCATTCCCCTGCCCTCCCTTCAACCCCTCCATCCCTCCCTATTTACAAAGACTTTGTTTCTATTTTTTCATTTTCTCATATTAATTCCATTCCCTTCTTTCCTTTCCCCTTCCCCTCCCACTTCCCCTTTGCCCCTTTTCTTCCAATTTCACATTATCTATTATACCTTTTAGTCCTTACACTTTTAGTTTCTCACATTAGAGAAGCTATTCGGTATTTACACGTGTGTCCTGTTCATTTCACTTAAAGTATCGCCTCAGTGTGCATCCATTTAGCTATAAATGTCTCTAATTTCTCATTTTTTATGGCTGAGAGGTACTCCATTTTACAAAGAAAACCACATTTTCTTTATCCAGTCTCCAGCTGATGGGCAAGTGGGCTGCTTCCAAATTCCCAGCAATTTAAAAAATCAAAATGTCCATGTTTTCTCATAAAATGGGCCCTGGCATTGCTCTAAATGACAGGAAAAAAGTTGAGGTTGCAGATGTCCTAACTCTAATAGGTATGACAAGCTGTACATTCAACTGAAGTTCTGTGTGACCACAATAAAAAAACTGCAGGGAGGTGATATTAAAATAATCCAGAGAAGACACCAAAATTGACGGCAGACTCACCCACTCCCCAAACTGAACTGGGAAGAGTGAATTTTAAGTTTCATGATAAATTTCATACAAAAAAATAATCCTCCCCAGATAAATGTTTTTCAGGAAGCTGTCACTTAACTGCCTTCCTTTCTTTCTCTTAGGTTTTCCTTCACTGATTTTATTTTCCTTCACCAACTGTATTCGTCACAATGTGTGGAATATTTGGTTACCGAGGAAATTTGTCAAAATACTTCCATTTCTAAAACACTACCTATATTACAAACTATTAAAATCAGATGCCTAAATTACCCCCTTATGTTTTTATTACATACACTTATACACTAGTATGTTCATAAAGGGCAAGATAAACTCATGGTGTCAGGAAGTATTTCAAGTCCTGCTCCCTAACCTTACATACTTTGAATTATTTCAACAGCTCATAATCCTACAACTATGAAAATATTCCTTCTATCAACAAAGTAACAAAATCTTCCTTTTATAAGATAAGGAAATAACAAAAAACTTCTGTATTTCTTTATAACATACCAATATCATTTCAGTTTTACATCATGCTTCATGGTAGGTTTTGTATGTATTTAACTCTCATTCTAATGATAAAATACAACCGCCATTACCAGATACTATTGTCACAAAAACTTTTATCACCTTATTGACTTTAAACTCCTTCACATCCATCACTTCCTGATGTTTAAACTGACTGCTATTAGTAATGGGAATGATGGGGACAGCGTAAGTAGGTTTCATTGGCTGTCTCTGAGCCATGACCTCACACATGATCTCTCCACTGTAGTCACCCAGATTATACCTGAAATTTAAACAAAGAACGTTTAAAAGTGTATATATTCAAAGACTATAATGCAATATTTGATAAATATATATTGTGAAAGGACCAACACAATCAAGCTAGCATACACATCCATTTCCTCAGTTACCCTGTGTGATAAGATTATTTAAAACGTACTCTTAGCAAATTTCAAACATCTACACTATCAACCAGAGTATATACAGTCTGTCTCCAGTTATTCATTTTATAACTGTAAGTTTGTATCCTTTGATTATACAAAAATGTAGTTTTTATCTGTAAATAAAGCTTGAGGAGTTTTTAAGTTATGTAAAGGCATATCTGTATAACCATTAATACCTGAATAGAATATGTTTATGACATCAATTAGACATAAGGTTACAGTTAAATAATTCCTTTTCTTTCTTCTTTCTACTTTTTTGGCTCATAGTTGTATTTTGGCACATAATGACTACAGGGAAAAAAACCAAAAGTCAACATTTTGATTTAGCAATTTGGTGACAAACCTGGTGGAGAAGTTGGAATTAATGCCTAAAGTGGTACAGAGAATTTCTGCTGATTAGAATTGTCTGTGTTATAAAACTAATTTTTCTTAAAGGAATCACAAGAGATTTAACAATGATGCGTCTCTCTGGATAGGACTCAGAGGGAGGGCAGTGAGGCCTGAGGTTTTCATTATGTACATCATTGAATGACTGAGTGTTAAGATGCCTTTCCTCCTTCCTTTTATACTTTTCTATTTAAAAAAAACCCAACTGTTGCTGGGTGTGTTGGCATATGCCATAAGGCCCGCTACTTGGGAGGCTGAAGCAGGAGGATCACAAGTTCAAGGGTAGCCTTAGCAACTTAGTGAGACTATGTCAAAAACTTAACAAAAGGGCCGGGGATTTAGCTCAGTGGTTTTGCTGCCTGCTGCGCAAGAGTGAGGACCCAAGTTCAATCCCTGGTACCAAAAACAACAACAACAACAACAACAAAACAAAAACAAAAACTTAACAAAGGCTGAGGATATAGCTCAGTGGCAGAGTACCCTTGGTTCAATAACCAGTATGGGGAGGTGGGTGAGGATCTAATATCAAGTGAATAAAACAAAAGCTTTAGAACTGATGAATGTTCTCTCTTTCACAGCCCTGCACACAACTCAAATAAGAACAAATGAAAATGGAAATACCTGACATATTTTACTGTTCATAAGCCCCATCACTTTAAAAAAAAATAAGGACAGGAATGCATGTAATATTATATGAAGTATAATACCACACCCAAACTTAAACAGTCTATTATAATTACTAAAAGAAGATATTTCTGCAATTACCATAATTGCTCAAGAAACAACTCATATAAAACATTACCGATACTATTAAAATATGTTTTACCTCTTTTCCATAATCTCCAGTGTTAAATGCAATAGCTCCCTTTTACTCTTTTCTCTTCTTTTTATCATCTCTAGAATAGTGACAGCCCGACTCAGATCTCGACGCAGCTTAAGCATTTTTTCATAAGAGGCTTCATCATTTTTGCGATTCTGCAGATATAAAGCTGCTTATTTAATATGAATAAGTACTTCTAAGCAGTGGTGCTATGAGCAGAGTTACACTGTAAGGAAGCATGGATCACCAGGAAATCAAATTTTGTATGTGACTTTTTAAAGTAAATTTATCATCAAAATATATCATTAATAGCTCCATAATAAATCTGAAGGTCAGCTTAAATATTTCCCCTTATAATTGTAAAGAAAGCCTTTTATAACATAAATCAAAGAATTAAGATATTAATGACTGTAAATAATTTTTAAAATAGAAAAAATTTTTAAGTACACAGATTTACTTACTTTTCGAGTCTGCATTTTTTCCGTGCGTCTCCTAAAAGCCACATAAGGATCGTTTGTGCTGGAACCATCTCGCTTCTCCTGTTTTACTGATGGAATTAGAGACGGCCCTCGACAGGTTTTTCTCTTTTTAATCCAGTATTCATAAACTTCTCTAATTAATTCATCATCTTCTTTTAGTAGCAGTTTGGCTTCCTGCAGACTGACTGGCTAAATGTAAAATATTATGTCATTTTCATGTAATACATATGTGGGGAATCAAAAGTATTCAAAATCAAAACAACAGTACTAACAAATAACAAACATATATAGTACCTTATCCATTTCAGTAACTGAACTAGATGCTTCACACACAGTATTTACTTAGTTTTGACAATAATCCTATGATGTTCATCATTTCTATTTTGTATCTGGGGAAAGTCAGGCAGAGAAATTTAAACATACTACTTAAAGATTAGACAGGTCAGGAAGAGGTAGGAGAGGTGCGATGTGAGTGCGTGCTTTTTAACCCCAAACTGCGAGCTTAGCCTCCCTCAATCTTAGCTTTCATAAATACAAACATTTACACAGGCACACTTAAGATACAGAAGTTGTACCTGCTGACCACTGCCTTTTTCCAGACGATCAATCATCTCCTCAAATTGCAATGGACAGATGTCCATTTTCTTTTTCAATTTATTCACAAATACTTCATCTTCAGAATCCAAATCATAATCAGGCTGTTCAGCATCCAAACTAAAAGCTGACAGAAGAAACCATAAGCAATCATTTACTGTGTGAATTCAACTGATTTAAAAAAAAAAAAAAAAAGAAAAGCAAAAAAAAAAAACCTCTCACGGATGTCTGAATAAAAGCAAGACCTTTCTAAAGAAAGATTTTTGGATTTTGTTTTCAGTCACAATCTAAGCTTACAGCTATGTCTCCCACATTTAAAGTTAAAAGAAAGACTATCGCTGGAGATTTAGCTCAGTGGTTCTGTCACCTGCCTTGCAAGCGCAAGGACCCAAGTTTGATCCCTGGTACCAAAAAAAAAAAAGAAAGACTATCTCTTGGGCCAGAGATTTGGCTCAGTGGTTCCGGCGCCTGCCTTGCAAGCGCAAGGTCCGGAGTTCAATCTCTGGTACCAAAAAAAAGAAAGACTATCTTTACTATGAATATAAATAAAACTAATAAAAGACATCAGAGGGGACCCTAAAGGCAAACAAAGTAGAAGCACATTACAAAGAACATAAGGAGGCTAACCAACCAATGTACAGGCTGGACCATGTGAACGTGCTGAAGTGCCACATTTGCCGCTCAAAACTCATGTACCAGCAACTTCACAATAGCTGTTGCTCAGTGAGCGGATTCCTGGCAAGATTTGTTTCCCCCTGAGGATTTGTTTCACTATCACAGTAATGGGAATGTGAGGTTTACTTCTTAAATCTGTCAAGAGCCACTGTTCTATACTCTATTTTCTAATGCCATTCAATTATTTATCAAATTAAGCTATGTTCATATTGATTTAAAAAGCAAAATATCAAATAGCTTGGTATCAGAACTTGTCTCCTACCTTTCCCTTGGCTTAATTCTTTCTACTAAACCTGGCAAGAAAACGCCTATGATATGAAGTCTTTCGTATCTAGTCTCTCTGTGTTGTTAAGTATTATATGATCCAGTAACATCAAATTTCGTATTATATCACATAGCATGTTATTTCATGACTTCAGGTCTTTACACTAGCTATTTTCTACCTCCCATCCAATCAGCAAATATCTTCTCTGGAATCCTTTCTTGACTGTCCCTCACCTAGTAAATGTCTCCTAACCAATTTTCCTTTTTTAATAACTATGAACCCTCTCCCCACAAAATGTGGTGTGTAAACAATCAGCTTTTGCATAAATAACATGCAATTCAAACATGATACCTAAACTCTGTAGCACAAAGGTTAAAAAACCCTGTTCTAGATCACTCCCTTTCTTCATAATATTTTCTGCAGATACTTCATAATTTACTTGTTAAGAATGTCTGTCTCCTAAAATGTGACTGATATCCTTGAGGGGAGGCCTATGTCTTAGCTATCTCTGCATCTCCAAGTGAAGAAAGGGTGACATGTTTCCTCTCTCTGTCACCTCTGCTTGCTGTACTCAACTGAAAATTATTCTAATGTTATCCATGGTTACTTAGGTGGGGGGAAAAAAATGGAAAAAACCAACCAACCAACCAACCAACCAACCAGTCACTTATTAGTGAAGTCTGTAACAGGTGTGACAGGAAACTGGCTGCAAATAATTGCCAAGCTTAATGTAGTAAATGCCCTAGAGGAAGAATCCAATAAATATTTGTAGAATTAAATGTATTATTTCATTGTTTTATTTTCCATTTTGACCTGTAGCAATTCCATAACATTCCTAATTAAAACAAATGAACATTCAGACCTTATAAAAATCTCTAGACGTTAGCATCTCTACCTGTATTACTTGCAACAAGAAGCCCTCCAATGATTTTTCATGATTTCATTTTGTATGTCATTGCTACACGAACAGGCTTTTGGAGATTCTAAACTGGATCAAATCTATTAGATTAAAACACTTGCTTGTTTTTGTTCCTAACGAAATTAATCCATATCTGTGTTGTCTAATGCAGTACAACTTGCCATATGTGGCTAATTAAATTGCATTAAATAAAAATTTAAAATTCAGTCTCTCAACTGAATGTGGTGGTGGCATGCCTATAATTTCAGCACTCTGGGAAGCTGAGGCAGGTCAAATTTAGCCACCTAGGAAGACCCCAAGTCTCAAAACAAAAAGGGAAAAAGGGCTGGGGATGTAATCATTGCAAAAGCCCTGCCTAGACTTAATCCCTACCACCACCAAAATAAAACGAAATAAAAATTCACTCTCTCAGTCACATTAGCTACATTTCAAATGCTAAATATGTACATGTGGATAATACTGTGCCAGATAGCACAGATTACAGAATATTTCCATTATTACAGAAAGTTCTATTAGAGCTGATACACATAATCCGGAAAGCTAAACCAATAGGGACAATCAATGTTCTCCTTTCTTAAGCTTCTATTTTATATATTTTTAGGAATTCACTTATATAGTACACTTTGACATTCTTCACTATGAAATTTATTTTTATTTAGATCATATGTCAAATCACAATCACAAAAGATTAGTCATAAAAATGGAACAACCTTAGTAAGTTACTTATGTTATCCTTTACTCTTCCATCAAAATACACTTATACTTCTGGTATACATGGCATCACCAATGATACATACCAGATCCAACCTATGAGGGACTTGACTCAAGACTGGAAAAGAAGATTTTTGTTGTATGAATCAAGAAGCTCAATATCTTTCCCACTAAAGTTAATAAGGATCTAACAAAGTCCACTAGTCACTGCAAGAGGAGTTTCATTCTGTCTGTACAAACACATCTAAAATCTTACATAACAGGGTATTTGTTCAGATATAGAATATTAAAACCCTAGAACAATGCTAACATCTAAAAACCTGCTTCGGATTTCATCTGACCGAAGAACTGCAGCCAATGATCTTTATAATTTAGCATCAGATGAACCTGTGGCTTCCAACTCTCAGCTCCACCAGGGCTGAAAAAGATATAACAGTATTTATCACAGTCCCCCAAATAGGAGTTTTGCTTCAGACTTTTGGGTCCTATTACTGAATATGTTCAAAGTAGAAAAGAGTCCACAACAACAACATAAAAAACAAAACAATCACCTCTTCTAATTAAGTTGTCAATTAAAATTAGACCCAGCTAGTCTTTTATTGTAAAAGGCAAAGGCATTAGAAATGTTCCAGACTAAAGGATATTAAAAAGACAACTACTAAAAGTAACCCTAATCCTAGACTGACCTTGTCAGTCTATCTCCCTAAAGGGAGATGGATTATAAAATATATATAGCACACACTGTTGATTCTTACATAGTTCCATCTTGATCCTAATCGTAAAAATGATTTTTGAACTCCAAGCTTTCCATGTTGTATCATTCAGCTCTTGACTAAATATACTTGCTTTTTTGACCCTTCAGAAGACAGAAGTTAAAAAACCTACCTATCAAGCTATCTCTATCCATCCATACACATACACGCGTATGAAAACCCATGTATCTACCCATCCACATATATGCACATAAAAACATACATCCTCGACTGTCCTTTGAAAAAGGTTTCCTTGAAACCCAAGTGCAAGGATTGAAGAGAAAGAAAAGAATTGTTCCTGACTATCCAGGGCAGAAGTGTTTTATCCCAAGAAGGAAAAATCCTAGTCATAATCTAGAAGCCCTGCAGACTATCATTCAAAAGAGAAACAATATTAAGATCCTTTGGCTCTCTAGATAATAAACAGCACTCAGTGAAATAGATCAGAAGGGACCTAAATCTGGAATTAAAGGGGACGGTGGCTGTAAAAGGGCTTTTTTTCCCTGAAGAGATCTGGGAGAAATTTTGATTTCTTTCCTAAGCCAGGTGAAGACAGGAATAGTGATAGAATTTTCCAAGCTAATGTTTGATGAAATGTTAATAGATAACATTTAATGAATAAGTTTGGAAAATGGGTTAAAATAATTTAAATATTTAATATATGACAAGCAGAGCCTACAAACAGTAATATGAATTATGGCTCTAGGGATGGAGAGGGGAATATAATAAGCAAATTCTCAAAACATAATTGATCATGTCTTTTCAGGGAATACTAATCATTAATTTAAAAACTCCAAGTAAACATTTGTATAACATTAGAAATTTTATTTTTTTTATGCTTTTATTCTACCATCATAAATATAAAAAAAAGACAAATATGCCAATAGTACATTTCTAATTTAACATAGTAATCTCACAGGTACTTAATGCAATTAAAGAAAAGAGACACATCCACTAAGTTGTTACCAGAACAAATTATCAAGAAAATCAATCAAGCCACGTATTTTTTGTGAATTATTTTTCCATGAAGACAATAACTTCACAAGTCTGATAAAGACCACGTCATCCAAACTATGTTGCTACAAATACAGCTTAACAGAAAAGAGAACCTGAAAACTCTTTAAGAATATTCACTTAAGTCTCAATACTGTACAGGAAAGTACAATTATTTCCAAATGTTCCCAAGTGAAAGCTAAAAAAAAAAAGCAAAAAAAAGCTATAGTTGAATTTTTCCAGCATTAACAGAAAATAACAAGTATTAATGAAATAACAACAGAATAATCTTCCATGTTTGTCAATTCACATAAACAAGAAAAGCATTCAAAATTGCACTGTTTCTTTAAAGAACCCTTTCCTAAGCAACATATTTAACACTCCAAAATTCCTGCAATTTTTCTATTTCAAACCTGAGAAAATATCTCCTCCCATTACCACTGATAGAATAAGACTGCCAGCTCTGTCAGCCCAGTCTTCATTCTCAACCCAATTTTTACCTGGCTCATTTCTGCCTCTTTTTGTTCAGTTTCCCCTACTTAAGAGCACCCATCATAGTCTCTTCTATTGATTGTAAAGTAATCTGCCCTTCTTTCCAACTAAATATGCCTCCCTTTAAGCCCTCTACATTTGTTAGAGCATGAGGAGTTGTGAAGGAAGGAGAGAGGAAAATCAGATCTCTAAGTCTATTGACTTATGGTAACCTCTCTACTCTGGAAATAAGAGCCAAAACAAAAAAGCCTACTTTTTCCGATGTTTCTAAACTATTTTTTTTAAAGTTTTTTCTTTATAATAGGAGGAAAACGTTAATATGGGCGACAGAGTTGTTGGCAACACTCAAAGGAGTTGACATCGCAAATAGCAGGCAACATTAGAAGGTAACAAGTGGTACGGGAAAAGTTATGAAGTAGCGTAAATCACAGAAAAACTGGTTCACTGTTACTCTCCCTTGACATCATTAATGCCCAGTACCGAGCTCCTAAACTGCTGGATGCAGAGCAGGAGGAGCAGAATGGCCTCCTGGACAGAAAGCTAGAAATCCAAGTGGCAGTAAAATCAGAGGCTCTCAGAAAAACAGGGTCTACGCAGTGTAAAGGTAATGCAACCTACATCATCACTGGCTTGTCTTAGAAGTAGTGTGAACTATTGTCATGCAGCATCGGATATTAACACAGAAGAGCATGGAAGCCAAGTATTAGTTAAGAAGTATGTCCATAACAGTCTCAATCTTGAAGTTGAAAGAGCTGAATATCCAGAAGAGAGAGGATACAGAGTTCAACCAAAAAAAAAAAAAAAAGCATACCATTGCTTTTGCCTAAGCTTAAATCCAGCAGGAGGCGGTAGGGGCATTTGTGCAGGAGTATTCCCTAAAGTAGAAGCTAACCGGATTGGAAACCAAAGGGCCTGGGGATCTCGACCGGCTCTCGTATTAAAATAGGTCGACGCCTGGCTCTGCGGACTCCTTCATGCAGCAGGTAGTATTGCAGTGGATTTGGCCACAGATCCTCTTTGATAATCTCCGCAATTCTGCCAGACTCTGGAAGACTGTGGTCTGAAAACCAGGTAAAAAAGCTGCAGATGAGGTCTTGGTTTCTGCGAATGAAGGTCTGGGGTTCACGTCCCCTACGCCATGTGATTGGAGTGGAGGGAGACACCACTCGCCCGGAGGATCTGACCTCATACTCCTTGGCGATCACCTTGTTTTTGAAGTACGGATTTCTTCTACAGAAGAACTTGAATTTGCAGCCCGTTCTAGGATGTCGGAGTTCCCTCACCTCCAAATTAGTTACGTACCTTAACATGTCTGCATCTTGGCCCCTATCCATGTGAGACAGCTGGGGGCGGTTCCTAAAGGCGGTCATCCAGAAGCCCAGGATACTCTGAATGATGTAGTTCCTTTGCTCCAGGTAATGTCGACGCATCCGTCCGAACTTCTGCTCCAGCTGTCGGAAGGCCCTGCCGCCTGAGCATTCAGTGTCCAGTTCCAGCTGGATGGCTTCCAGAGGATCCATGCGCAGATTCATATTTAGGGGCCAGGGCCTTGCCCCCTACACCTCCCCTGTCCCTCTATCTTCCTCCGCCACTTCCATTTCCTCACCTACTGGGGCTTCCTTCTCCACTGCCGCCTCCACAGCCTCCTCCTCCACGCCTTGCGCCATCACCAGTTCAGACCCCACCTCTTCTTCCACCGCTACAGAGGTGATGGCGCACTTTTCAGCCTTTGCTTCCTCGCCTTGCCTTTCCCTTTCCCGGCACCTCAGACGCGGAGCTCTGCGCCCCAGGTTTCCAGGACCTCCTCCCCATTCGGAGCGCCAGTTTTGCAGTCGGTGGCCACCAACTCTGCGGCTGCGTCTAGCCCCCCCAATGGAAGGCGGCGGCTCCTGTTGCCCGACCTCGGACTCTGCGCGATCGGGAGCCCCATCGACTTGGGCGCCTCCTCCGACGGCTGGGGCGACTTCTCGCTTCCCTCACCGGTCTCCGCCATCACCTGCGTCGCCTCTTTTTCCTGGCGGAGCGTCAGGCACCGGTCCGGTCTCCCGGGGCGTGGCCAGGAACGATAAGGCTACAGGTTTGAGGGAGAGCAGTCCTCTCCAACCCGTCCAGGCTGCTCTTGCTAGTAGTAGGAAAAGGTCTGTTTTCCTCTCAGAGACGCACTCTCAACATTAGAAATTTTAAACTAGAAATTACGGGAATTGAAATGAGCCAGTTCATTTGTTCGTTTGTTCATTCATGTATGTATAAAGTTCTCATTCATTTAGTCACTCAATCATTCGTGTGTTTATAAAATTCCTGAAGAAATATATACGCTATAAATATACATGGCTCCTAAAGAATTACACACAAATATATGTAACTACAGCGAGCGTTCCTAAAGAATTCAAGGCGATGTACTTTCATAAGTAACTTACTGGATCATCTCGCAGTCAAGATCCAATTTTATCTTTGAAAATTTACACTATTGTTAGTTTTTTCTCAGTTATTTTTAGTACATTAAAAGCCAATACCAATTTTAATCAATTTTACATAATTTCTTGTGAAAAAGAGAAGAGGGAACACTTTCCCACTTATTTTACGACACCGTATTACTGATACCCCAAACCAGACATGACAGATGATCATGAGAGATGTTACTAACTTTTTATGAGATCTTAAAATTCTGTTCAACACTTTAAAAAATAATAATGATAATAATAATAATATATCTCCTAGCCAAGTGAGATATATTTCAGGTATACAAAGCTAGTTCAGTATCTGGAAATCAGTTACTGTAACCTACCATATTAACAGATTGAAGAAGAAAAAAGTATAGGGTATCAACTGTTGCAGAATGAGCTCAACAAAATTCAACACCTATTCATGATAAAAATTCTCAGTACATTAGGACTAGAGTAAAACTTTTAAAATCTCATGAGAAGAAACATCCTAAAATCTACAGCTAACAGCATATTTAATAATAAAAAAACTGAATTCTTCTCTAAGATTAGAAACAAGGCAAAAGTGTTTGAGCTTCTTGTTCCTCTTATTTTAACATAGTACTAATGTTCCATCCTCTATCATAAGACAAGAAAAAGAAATTAAAGGCATCCTGATTTTTTTTAAAAACCTGGATTTGCAAACTACAGGATGATTGTCTAACATAAAATTCTCAATAGAATCTACAAATGCTAGAGAGGTTCAAATACTTCCCTAAACTGCGTAGTCCATTGTTTTAGAACTATTTCAAAATATATGCTAATTTCTTTCATTTATACTAAGTTTATCTTAGTTCACTGAAAATAAAATTTGTAAAAAAAAAAAAAAAGAAAAGAAAATTTGTATTACATTTCCTTTATGTAAGAATCTTTTTGGTTTATGTTTTGTACTGTGTAACTACTTTGAAGGTAATGATACAGAGTGTAATAACTATTGTTATTCTCTTACTTGGCTATGAAGATGTTTTATTTTTTCATAAAAAATATTTCCAAATGTTTCTTAGAATACACACACACACACACACACGACTGTATGCCCTCAAAACTCAACAGTAAAACAAATACATTAGAAAATGTGCAAAAAACCCCAAAACAAACAAAAAAGAAAATGTGCAAAAGATATGCATGATCATTTTACTAAAGACTATGAAAAACTATTAACTCCAAATGCAGAGGATATGGAGAAACTGGATTACACATACACAGCTGGTGATAACATGACCCATCTAATCAGCAAATAGTGTGGCAGTTACTGTCCAAATTATAAATGAATGACTCAGCAAGTACACTCATGCATACTGATGCCAGAGAAATAAAAACTAATGTTCACATAACTTGTATATGAATCTTTATTTCTGTTTTTAACCATCTAAAACTAGAAGCTACCCAAATGTCTTCCAAAAACTGGTACATACACATCATAGACTACTACATAGCAACAAAAAGGAAAATATCATTGATATACATAATAAGAACTTCAAGGACATTAAATTGAGAAAAAACAGCTAATCTGGAAAGGATACATACTACACGATTTCATTCATGTAACACTGTGAAACAATATAACTACGGATGGAGAATAGGTTAGTGTTTGCAAGTTGTTAGGGATGGGGGAAAAAGATGGACGTGGCTATAAAGGAATGGCAAGAGGGAGTCTTCAGGTGATGGTACAGCTGAGTATCTTCTTTGTGGTAGTCATAAGCAGCTACACATATGAAAATCATGCATAGAAATGCAAACACACATGTACTAGTATAACTATTGAAATCTGAATAAACTTCATGGACTGTGTAGCCCAATGTCAGTTTCTTGGTTGTGAAATGGTATTATAGTTGTGCTTGAGGTTAAGGCTGGAAGAGGTTGGAGGAAGTGTGAATACCTCTGTTCAATTGTTTTTGCAACCTCCTATGAATCTATGTCACAAATTTAGCTGCATTGTCTTTACTAATACTCTAAAATGTATACAACTTCCTAAAGACTAGATACGTCAAATTTGTAGTGACTTAAAAGTTTTTCCTCCCAAATGAACTATAACTCTGCTGCCAGTTCATTATTATTTGACTACAATGTCAGCAGGGTCAATTCCTTTTTCAATATACTACCTTTTGACTTTCCAGACATCTAACTCACTACAGTTAGTAGTAAAATGTTTATTGTAGTAGGCTATGTCTTAAAAGAAACGCAAATTTTCTTCTGACAGTAATGGTAATGTAAACTGATTGATGTACTTTTTCCCCCAATCTGGCTTTAACCTAAAAGCTTCATTTGTAAGATAATAAGCTGGTCAGGATACAAAAACCAACTGTGTTCATGTATACCAACAATAAACCCATGAAGGGAGAAATCAGGAAAACAGTTCCATTCACAATAGCTTAAAAATAATTAAGTACCTAGAAATCAACCTAACCAAGAAGGAGAAATGCTACTATAATGAAAATTACAGAATTCTTAAGAAAAAAATGAAAGAAAACCAAAAGACATCTCTTGATCTTGGATCAATAGAAATCATATTGTTAAAATGGCCATATTATCAAAAGTGATCTAAATCTGGAAAAGCCCCTTGATCGTAATGCCCACAGTACAACAATGAAAGCTATGGGAATTTTACTATTTGTTTTCAAGTTATTACCTACTTGAGGACTATTTGTTTTCAAGTTATTACCTACTTGAGGACTGGGGGAATGAAAGGTAATAGTAGTGTATATATATAGTAGTATATATAGTAGTATATATATAGTAAGTCTACAGCCTTCAGCTGTTCATCACCAAATATGGTAGCTATCAAAGGAACATGTCTGCCAGGCGTGGTGGCACACACTTGTAATCCCAGCACTTGGGTGGCTGAAGCAGGAGGATCACCCCAAGTTCGAGGGTTAGAGGCCAGCTTGGAACACACAGTGAGTTCAAGGCCAGCCTGGGCTACATAGTTGACACCCTGCCTTAAAAAAAAAAAAAAAGATCATGTGTAATCAAGCACCTATCTACTATCAAGTGAAACAAGTTCCCAATTAGAACACTAAAACTGTTAAAACTAGCATCTCACTGTTAGTAGAAACACAGAGTGGGGGTTGGCAAACTATGACCCATGGGCCAACTCTGGCCTATCATGTTTTTATCAATAAAATTTTACTGAAACACAGCTAGGTCCATTTGTTTATATATTCTCTATAGCTGCTTTTGCCCTACAACAGCAGAGAAAAATAGTTGTGACAAAGATTGAGCTACATCTCTAGCACTTTTTTCCTGCCTCAGCTTCTCCAAATGCTGGGATTGCATGTGTATCACTATATAGGCTGCCAAGACATTCTTTAATTATTAATTCTAAACAGGAAGGAAACTATTCTGAGGCATATTCTTTATCTTGTCTAAAGTAGCACAAGATCCTATGCTGGAATCAAATTAAAAATCTATCTTAAGTGCTTCTTTGCCAAGAATCAATAAAAGACATCTTAAAAATCATCCTAAAAGTGGAAAATGATCTAGACACATTAGTAGGGCTATAAATATTGAAAAATTTTAAAAAGTAAAAAATGGGCTCTAATAACTTTCAAGCTGATGTTGATGAATGAAAAAGGTATCAAATTACATAAAGATAAATATAGAAAATACAATCATTAAAAGAACAATTACTTACGCTGTATGTGAATGAGCTGCTTTGGCATCTTAAATTCCCCAGGATATATAGATTCATAGTAAGCAATATTACTTTCTGCCTCCGGGACTGGTATAACCATATTATCCCTCTTCTCTCCATATACCTGCTGTGCTGAAATAGCCCGCTGAAGATGATGTTCCTATAGAGAACGGAAAATATGTAAGTTTATTGAAAAAGAAGCATACAGAATATATATCCTTACAAACAGGAATTTGCTCATTTGTTTAAAATGGATTTTAATAGCAAGTCTTGAAAACATCCTGTTAACAATACAATTAGTAATAAAAATATTTTAAGCCGGGTGAGGTGGCACATGCCTGTAATCCCAGGACTGGCAGGCTATGAAGGAAGAGGATCGCTGTAAGTTGGAGGCCTGCCTGGGCTACACAGCAAGACCTCAATATATATTTATATGTATGTATGTAACTTTAAATAGAAATGAGATTTTGTTAGAAACACTGAATATTTCCTCAAATTTTTACACCTTTCTTCAAAGGTACTACATCAAAATTGAGTCATACAAATATATTCAAAATAGTTAAACTAAAACTGTTAAAGCTTGTATTTTACAGATGCTACCTGAAGAAAGTTAAAGCACCTGAATTTATTATGTGAATAAAGAAGGCTCTGGGTAAAAATACATTTTATTGACTCAAATCTCCTATTCACATAGTGCTTTGTAAATTTGGAAGGGGTCTTTCAAACAAAGAGATTATTATCTTCATTTTTATTTTATGAAACTGACAGACTCAAACCTGGGGGGGCAGAATCAAATCTATGGTGCTTTACCATTGAGCTACATCCCCAGCCCATTTTATTTCTGAGACAGGGTCTAGCTAAGTTGCCCAGGTGGGACTCAAACTTGAAATCCTTCTGCCTCAGCCTCCTTCAGCCCTGGTATCACAGGTGTGTGCCTCCACACCCAGCTAGTGACAATCATTCTTAGGAATTCCCAGAGCCCTTTCTAGTCAGTAGTAGAGTGTGTACAGGAACTAAAGGTACATGCTGTGTGTGGACTCAGACTGTCTGGACGAGAACTCAACTGAATACTGAAATAGTTTGTGACTCCTGGCAAGAAACTTGAGTCTGCTAAACTGGATTTTGCTAGTAAAACTAGAATCTACAAAGTTGGCCAGAGATTTAAGACAGATGTGAGTAAAATGTTTAGTAAAACAGCTACACAAAATAAACTTTAGTTAACACCCAGACACTCAGAAAGGTATGTGATACCATAAAATTATTATTCTCATCCAACCCAATCAACACTAAATTTTAGGATATAGTTTATGAAATATATACAAATTATATATATACACACAAATATATAAAGAATTACCTACACTTGTGGATGAAACACTAAAACAGTATGAAAAGTCCCAGTCCTCATAGGTAGCTTGTTATGAATATATATATTTTCCAAATTTATGTATATATCAATGTATACATATGATCCACCCAACACAGCAGTACAGCAGGTCATGGAATTTTACCCATAGCTTTGGTTCGCTTGATATATGCTGGAGAGCTTTCTGTATTGATACTTCTATATTCTTCACAATAGCTGTACTGTATATTCCACTGTACAGCCAGACTATAATTTTAATTGTGTAGACAAAAATATATGAAGAAAAACCCTGGAAACAATCCAAATGCTTAGCCTCCTCCCTAAATGCCACCAAAACAAGTGCAGAACCCTTAAATCGAGATCATTTCAGTACGTAGGTGAATATGAGAAAAATATGGTTTATCTTTTAGATTCTCCAGTAAACCAGCCCTTTCATTGATGGTAATGACACCATTGGAACTTTTTGTTTTGTTCACTAGTCTGATGCTGACATCCAGGTGAGAGGGGACTACAGGCGAGGGCTGGATATGCCAATGTCTAAAATTAGCTGGACAAAACAATACTTCACATAGTAGACCATCTCAAAATAAAAAAAAGAACAAAACCCTCACCCATGTCAGGTTTCTACCCTACTTTTTATGGTTTACTTATTTTTACATTGGGATTTATTTTTTGTATAGAAGGATTTACCATTTTTTCCCCTAAACAGTGAGCAACATGCATGCATATATTAATCAACTTTCCACCTTATATTTTTAGGGGCTGGGGATTTAGCTCAGTGGTGCCACTGCCTGCCTTGCGAGCTCAAGGTCCTGAGATCAATCCCTGGTACAAAAAAAAAAA
>NW_004624805.1:4697931-4732269 GCF_000247695.1 Heterocephalus glaber
ACCCCCCCCAAATTCATAGACCCAATTCAAAAAGGGGCATCTGAAATGAACAGACATTTCTCAGACAAAGAAGTAAAAGCAGCAAATAAATACATGAAAAAATGTTCAACATCACTGGTCATTCGAGAGATGCAGGTGAAAACAACCCTGAGATTCCACCTCACCCCAGAAACAATGGCTGCTAGCAAGAAGTCAACAAATAACACATGCTGGTGGGGTTGTGGGGAGAAAGGAACCCTTCTCCATTGTTGGTGGGAGTGCAGACTGGTGCAACCACTGTGGAAATCAGTATGGAGCTACCACAAAGAACTAGGCTTAGAGGTCCCATTCGACCCAGCTACCCCCCTGCTGGGTATCTTCCCAAAAGAACTAAAAAAATCTTACCAAAGCGATATCTGTGCACCCATGTTTATAGTGGCACAGTTCGTAATAGCGAAAGCTTAGAAACAGCCCAAGTGCCCATCAACTGGAAACCGGATAAAGAAGATGTGGTTTTTTTAATAAAATGGAGTACTACTCAGCCATAAAGAACAAGAAACTAGAGACATTTATAGCTAAATGGATGCAAAGAGGCCATCCTCTTAAGTGAAATAAATAGGACACACGTGTAAATACTGAATAGTTTCTCTAGTGTTAGAAACTGAAAGTGTAATTAAGGATTAAAATGATTAAAATGAATAACTGATAATTTGAAATACGAAGAAAAAGTTCAAAAGGGTAAGGTTGGCAGGAGGGGAAGGGGAGAGATCCGAGTTACAGGCTGGAATCTGGAAAGAATCCATATATAGACTGTGTTTAAAACCATAGGAAGAAATGTAGAGACTAGGGTGGAGCTCATCAGTGGGTTGGGAAGGAAGAGACACTGAGATCAAAGGAAAGAAGGGTGTGTTTCCAGAAGAAGTACATACAACTATGTACAGTACACAGTACTTGATAGTGTGATAAATGACTGTTACTGTTTTAGGTATTTATCATAACATGCTGTGCTTTTCATCCTTTAGAGCATAATCCTACTTATACAAAAGAGTTTACTGTAAAACAGTGCACTGCTATCCCAGTGGCAGCCTCATGTATCCCGTGTTTAACTACGTATTTCGATATATCAAGGGGCCATCACAGATGACTGACGTATACCTTTTCAGTTTGCACTTAGAAGTTGGCACTCTGTGTGGCACTTTGCAATACACACAGACAAAATTGTCTAATAACATATTTCTCAGATTATATTTCCATCACGTGTCACATGACTGTATTGAAATTGAAATTTAAAAAATTTTGGCCTTAATAAAAGACTAACCTAAAAATTTTGTTTGGGATATTTTAATAATAATTATTTTGGTACCGAGGATTGAACCAGGGACCATCACACTGAGCCACATCCCCCAGTACTTTTTCTCGTTTTTTTATTTTGAGACAGGGACTTGCTAAAGCACTAACTTGCCCGGCTGGGCTGGAACTTTCAATCTTCTTGCCTTGGCCTCCCAGAATACTAGGATTACTAGCGTGTGCCACCATGCCTAGCATTTTTTTTTTTAAATAAAAAGATACAATTGAGCCGGGGATTTAGCTCAGTGGTGCTGGGCCTGCCTCTCAAGCGCAAGGTCCTGAGTTCAATGGCCAGTACTGCAAAAAAACAAACAAAAAACCCCACACAATTGAGCATATCCATATGTAGAAAAAAGTCTAAAAGTAAACACAACAGCCTTCCCTACACTTCTTTTATCCCCTTCACTGCTCAAATCTTCTGATATCCAGACAGCTTACTGTTGTCACCTGGTGCTCCTCCCTCTGACCTAAGCATCATCAGAACAGAGACTTTGTCTATTTTGTTGACTGTACTATCCCCACCCTGAAAAAGTACTGCGCACAAATCTCAGTACCTAAAGATGTATCTCACACACACACACACACACACACACACACACACACGCACACATACTATACACATGCAGTGTCAAAATATACACACCCAAAGGTTAACAGTTTACCTCACGGTGGCACAAGTTTGCAACTTTCTTTCATACTTTATTTTTCATATTTTCTAAGATATACTTGTAATACCTTTAATACAAAAAAATTGGAATACATTTCACTAAATGATTTTATAAAACTGGTAATTTCTAAAAGATATATAATGTATTTGATTCAGTAAAACGTTTGTTATAACTGTAACTGTTTAAAAAACGTTTTTAAAACCAAGCTACATACACTTACTGTATTTCCATGAAGTAACACTGAATTGTAAGTGAAAATGGAATTATTTTTGCTCCCAGCAAGAAAATGTAGAATGGTAAAGCCAAGTACCAAATCTCTACCCAATTCATTATTTACTGCATGTCTTGACAAGATACCTAAAATAATGTCACTGTAAATTATGATTATATGGGGGAGAGAGGGAAGGGAAAGAGAAAGTAAAAAGAAGATGTGTTACATACATGTACCAACTCCCCATGATGAACATAACTACTATGCACTGCAAACATACTAATAAAATTAAAATCTTAAAGAGAAATAAATTACAATTTTAAAAGTTCAGATGTTCCCTGGAAACAGCACCTATGGGTCAAATTCAATAAATTTACTTGTTGCACCGTACAGTTAAACTTGTTCTTTGGAATACTATTTGGAAATTATCAATGGCTAGTCTAATACAGTCTAGGGCCAGGGATTTAGCTCAGTGGTTCCACCGGCTGCCTCCCAAGGGCAAGGCCCTGAGTTCAATCCCCAGTACCAAAAAAAAAAAAAGATTTCAACAGTCTGAAAAAAAATATATGGAATGTGAAGTTTGAAACTTCCATAAAACTTTAAGATGAATGAGAGCTTTTAACATGCTAATTAATGTAAATTGTGGGTTTGTTGGGGGGATACTGGGGCTGGAGCTTGGGACCCTTGTGTTTGGGAGGCAGGCGCGGAACCACTGAGCTAAATCCCTGGCCCTGCAAATTGTGGTTTTGCATGAAGAAGGATACAGTTACAAACAGGACTACAGATTCCTTTGGGGGGAAAGTACCCAATTCTAGTTCATAAAGAGTTTTTAGAATACAGCTTAAGAAGTCCTGGTATAGAACAAAAGCTATGTAGAGCAGAACATCTGGTCTTGAGTTTGTTCATTAATTAACGTGATGTATATTCACTGAGTGTGCCAACTCTGCCTGGCCCTGGGGACACTGTGTTAAATAACATGGATATGCTCCACAAGCTTAACACTCTCATAACAGGGAGGACACACACACACACACACACACACACACACACACAGTCTTAAACGTAACTGTAAAGTATAAAGGAAAGTACAATGCCTTGGGGGAAATATTAATAGGAAACAGATTTCAAAGACAGTATTGCTTTCACCAGTGGACAGAGTGACACGTAAGCTAGCAGCTATAGAAATAAGAATTCAGTGTTTGGGTTTGTTTTGGTACTGGGAATCAAATTCAGGGCCTCACACTTGCCAGGCAAAAGACTGTTTTAACAAAGAGGGAAATGCTATTTGAAGAACACTTACTAGTTTATGAAACTTTGGGGGTAAAGTTTCTTTACAGTAATTACACTCAGTTACACTTTCAGAGTCAATCATGAAAATAACAAAATCCAAATTTTCATAAAATAACAGGAGGCTAACTTCTCAAACTCAACTTCACAAAACAAAGTAAACACAATTATATAAAGAATTTTTTAATATGCAATCTTAGAAAAATGTAATCCAATGAAACAATTTATGATTAGACAAATAAATTTAAAGCTTTTTGCACAGCAAACTGATTAACTCCATTAATCCTGACATGTCAAATTCAGTGGATTAAGAAACCTCCACCAGATTAGTAAAGCTCGAGGCAGGGAGGCAGCACCTTTGGTTTCTTATACAGGGCTCTCCCTATTCCTCTCCCACTCTGACCCAGCCACCACGAACTAGGCAGCTTTGCTTCGCCTTGCCCTTCCCTGTTTCTGCCTTGGAGCCAGCTGACCATGGACAGAATCTTCTTGAAACTGTGAACCAAATTAAACTTCTTTAAGTTGTGGGCGTTGGGTTCTGTGTTCCAACAAAGGAAAGCTGACTAAAAAGCAGCTCAGAAAAGATGCAGAAGATCTTAAGGCAGGTCACAGGCACTTTCATGTCTCCAAGGACCCTGCTACTTACTATGGCTCTGGGCTAAAAAGCATTCACTTCTCACTTCAGCCTGCCTATAGCAAGGGCACAGCCTGAGCCTGAGAGACAGAGATCCAGCACCAAGTACAGTACACATACATCTCAGATTCATTATCTAACGCCAGATTCAGCAAGTCACCCTATGTATTTTATTTGCATAATGTATTTTTTTATACTTGTCTTTCCCTATCTTCTCCCTGGCAAGAAATCCTCCTCCTTTTTCTCCTCACTTCTTTATTTTTGCTTATCCCAAGAAAGTTACTGGCTCTTCAACTGGCTTTGGGGGGGGGGGGTGATGGTACAGGGGATTCAACCCAGGGCCTTCCCAATGAGCTACATCCTCAGCCTTTTTTTAGGAAACAAGATTTCATTAAGCTGCTTGGGCTGTCTAGAACTTTTGATCCATTTGCATCACAGTGCCAGTTAACTGGCTTAAAACAGAGCACACCATGAATATCTGAGGAGTCACAAGACATTATCTTATCATTTAAGAGTTACATTAGCCATCTACAGATAAAACCTACGGGAAAGGGTAAGTTTGGTAAAAGCGTCAGGAACCCCTTCGTGCACAGGGGTGAGTATTTTTTGTGGTATCACCATTCTCCACATCTCATCCCACCTCACAGGGGAAATTCCCACTTGTTTTTCAAAATCTAGCTTAAAATTATCCTTTCTCTGCCTCCCCTAGGCAGGATCTCTTTCTCATCTTTGCTCCTACAGTAATGTATTTTATATGTAGGGCATCATGCTATAATTATTTGTTTACATACTGAGCTCCAAATTGTGGCATCTTAACATTAGAGATCATGTATAACTTACCGTTTTATCTTTTCCTTCAAAAGATACATTCTCTTGCAGTACTTGGGGACTATCAATTTTTAAGCTTGAGGACTAAATTGCTCAATACCTAGCATAATATTTTAACTTTCTGTAGGTATTCAGTATTTTATAAAGTATCACTCAATAAAGTTGAGAAGGATGAACCTAAGTAAAACACATGAAAAAAGCGTTTCTACTTGCTCTATAATACATTCTAGCATTACACCAAACTAAAATGAGGAATTCAAGGTTATATTATGCAAATTCCTAAGCAAAGATTAAATCATATTAATTTATTCATTCAATTTTTATTTAAACAAATAAGGATCTTAACAGCACCATAATAATTAAGGCACTTAGACCACACTTAGTTACTGGATTGAAGAGCTTACTGTAAGCAGTAATAATGTATAAAATTCCTTTTGGGTGAATAAGTGATAACTAATTCCATAAAAGGGCTACTTTAGGAGGTTTAAATCCCTATTTACACAAATGGAGCTAGACAGACTCCATGGCTAGCCAAACAACAGTCCTGAGGTGAATTATCTTCTCTTTTGTTTTCAACTGATATTTCCAGGAACCAAAGCATTAACCCTATTAAGGAAAGGAACAGTGCTCTGGCAGGTATGCCCTAGTTTTCTCCATCTAGACACCCAACTTTGGCCTGTCACATTGCAATAGCTAGTTAGCTAGCTTGCTTGCTTTCCTCTGAGACAGGGTATCACTCTGCAGCTCAGGCTATCCTTGAACTATGTAGCCCAGGTTGGCCTCAAACTGGTGGTGATCCTCCTGCTTCAGCCTCTCAAGTGCTGGGATAACAGGAGTGCACCACATGCCCAGCTACACAGCTTTCTGATTCCTTCCTTCTACCTTTGCCTATTCACTAGTGACCTTGTTTATGTACAAGTCAGATGATGTCATTTCTCAAAATCTCCCAAATATTACCCATCTCAGAATAAAAACCAAAGTTCTTAAAACTGCTTACTAGGTCCAACATGATTTGCATTCCCCTTTCCTTCTTACCTGTTTGGCTTTGTTTACTATTCTCTTCACGCATTCTGCTCCAAACGTTCCAGAGTCTTTGCTATTTGTCAAACTTACAAAAAAACAGCTTCCCTCTTCACCTCCTTCAATTTTTGTTCTAAAGTCATCCTCCTACTCACATGATTCTTTACCAGCTCCCCCAAGATATACTCACAAGCATGGCTAAAAATAAAAAGGCTGTCATCATTAAATGATGGTAAAGATTTGGAACAATGAAAACACACAATGTCAGTGAGAAAAAGTTGTGGCAGGTTTTATACACTCAATCACATAAACCATATGGCTCAGCAATTCTACTCCTAAGTATTTACCCAAGAGATGTGAAAACACAAGCCCACAGAAAGATGTGAATAAGAACGGTTAACCTTATTAATAATAGCCTCCACTGGACACACACCATCGTCCATCAATAAGTTAGATGAACAAACTGTGGCATAGTCATGAAATCCAATACTGCTCACCAAGAAAAAGGAAAAACTACTTATTATGCAACCACCCAAGTACATCTCAAAACCATTACAGCGTGAAAAAAAAAGCTTCACACAAGACTATATACTTGAGTCATTTATGCAAAGTCTAAAACATGCAACATTAGTGTATGGTGGAAAAATTTACAGTAGTATGTAGTTGTCCATGGAGAGTAGAACAGGGACTGACTGACTAAGAAGGTAAATGAGGGAGTTTTCTGGGAGATGGTAATGTTCTGCACCCTGATGAGAGGCTGGGCTATGTAAACACATGAATTTGTTAAAATTCAGCTAATGTACACTATTTGTGAATTTCACTGCATGTCAATTTTAACTCAAAAGGTAAAGTATTAAACTCTACTTAATGATATGCATACTGAAGCATTTAGGAAAACATGCACTAATGTTTATAATTTACTTTGAAATGCATTTAAAAAGGTGAATCGATGGAAAAATGGACAGATGGGTGAATACAAGCAAATGAAACACTGACAGCAGAATCTAGCTAGTTAAGTATTATAGGTGGGTAGTCATGATAAGACTGCTGAAAACTTCACTAAATGTATGAAGTTTCATAATAAAAATCTTGCCGAAAAGGAGTATCTTATCTCTTAACCCTAGAAAACTCCGTTCCCCTATCTTATGTTTATTTCTAGAGCACTTGTTACTTCCTTTCAGATTATTGTTTAATTTATTGTCAGTTTCCTCTCATTAGAATAGAAGGTCCATAAAGGCAGGAGCTTGATTTTTTGCACTGCTTTATCCCAAGTATAGAGCTGACATAGCCACAGCTTGCTAGATAGGAGCTAAAAAGAAGACTGGCTGCTGAGCTCAGGGAGGAAATTGTGCAGCAGATAGTGAGTGGCCTAAACTCATTGAGAGACAGCCTCGAAATTTTCCCATGACAGTTTTCTGAGCCCCTTTTAAGTTCCTACAAAGTAACAGCTAGGTGGGCTCAAGCCCTGCGTCAACCCTGCTTGACCTGACAGGCCTCATTTCCGTGCTCTGGCATTGTGGTTTGACGCCCCTCCCTCCAGGGGCTTAGCCTGCAAACTCCGCTTTCAGTCAAAAGCTCCTCCACCTGCTGGGAGGACGGAGCCCCACTGCCAAGGCCCAGACCACTCCTCAGATTCCAGGGTTACCACCTCTGGCTCTGCTGGCTTGAACTCTCCCACGTGTACTAATCTCTTCAATAAAAGTCAGCCTTGCTTAGGAGTGTATTTTAATTGTCATACAATAAAGGGCCTCCTGAAGATGCCACTCTCTGAGCCCCACTCCGTGAACCTCCTTGAACATCGTCTCAGCAAAGACCAAGAGCAGAGACCGTAACACAACACAGACATCAACCTGGTCCAGGCTGAGCTGAAAATCTGGTGACAGAATCATGTCTCACACAAGCATCCAATTAATATTTGCTGAGTAAGTGGGCCAATTAATTGTACTAGTTATTTTAAGGTCCATTAGAAAAAACCAGCTTGGGGGCCGGGGATTTAGCTCAGTGGTTTCGCCGCCTGCTGCGCAAGTGCAAGCACCCGAGTTCAATCCCCAGTACCTTAAAAAAAAAAAAAAAGAAAGAAAGAAAAGACCAGCTGGCTGTGGTGGCACATGCCTGTAATTCCAGCACTCAAGGCTGAGGCAGGAGGATCGCCAGGAGATCAAGGACAGCCAGAGATACATATAGTGAATTCAAGGCTAGCCTGAACTACAAACCAAGACCATAAAAAAAAAAAAAACATGGAAAAACATAAAAAACTGTAAGCTGAGCATGGTGTGGTACATGGCTGTAATCAAACTACGTGGGAGGCTGAGGCAAGAGGACAAATTTCCTGTCCAGCCTAGGCAACTTAGTGAGAACCTGACTCAAAATAAATTTGAAAAAGGGCTGGGACAATAGATTAGCAGTATTCTACTTGCCTAGCAAGGCCCTGGTTCAATCCCCAGAACCAGAAAAAGAAAAAAGGAAAGCTGAACACTCCTTACTTCACATTTAACATACTCATGGTGAGTAGTTAAAGGATAGACTATCTGGCAAGAAAAAGCAATTTAATATTGTTTTCCACAAAAAATAGACAGTAAAAAGATTCTAAGACTATTTCTATCTATCCTCCCACTTAAAGCACAGTACTGTGAAATTACTTTTATTTCTACAATATAAACTAGCAGGAAGACCTTTGCTAAGGTATAGGTAAAGTATTTGCTAATTTACTACAGAAATGGCAGATGGGGGTGGTTTTCATGTATTGTCAGCATTTGTAGCTGAGAAAGGAAATTTTAGTTCACCACTGGAAGTACATAACTAATAGAGGAGGTTGCTCTTCTCATTACCAAGAGCTGGATGGTCAATGGAGGCTCCAGGGAGGCCACCTCTTGCTTGTCCACCAAACAATACGGAGCTAAAGAGGGGCAGAAAAGCTCTGCGTCTGAGCCTTTCAGCCTAAGCAGTCAGGCTAGGATGTGCATCACCCAGCCCTCCTGCCCCAGGAAGAGCCCCACTGGCCTGGGAACACCCACGGGCTACCTACACAAGCCAACCCAAGGCCACTTCCTGAGGAGGAGGGCTCTGGACCCCGATGGTCTCCTTTCTCTCTTCAAACTGCCTTCCTCCCTTTACACCATGTCAGTTGACTTATCTGCTAGTAGTGAGGTTACTAACCGGCTCTTAATTCCAGCAATACTATTTCCCTTATTGGAATAAGCAAGACCTAAAGTTACTATGTAGTATGCTTCAAATGCAGCCCTAGGTAAAATTCATTTTGACCCTTGTATTCTCATGTCCCTTATTTGTAGCTGTGACATTCCTTAGATGAGGGTAATTTGTACATTACTTACTAGTGCCCACACGTGGTGTCTGGCAAGGTCAAGGTAAAGAATACAGTCTCTTTTTGCTCTTAGAAGAAGTCACAATCTAACTGGAATATTTCCTAAAAAATTAAGTTATTTTTAAAAGAAACTAAAATGGCTTTTGTTTGTGGCTACCATCTTCACAGTGATAATTTCTGTGCCTCCTGTGCAGCCCTGAGAGCTGGTTTGATTTCACTTCTATCACTATTTGGTTCCTTTTAACGCTGGTACACACACACAAATGTTTCTTTTTTGTTGTTGTTAAACAGCCTACAGCAGAAATGTAAATGACTAAAATTAAACACGCTTATGTAATTAGTAGCACAAACAAAAGCTGTACCAAAGCTTAAGTAGTTCTTAACTCTTACAGACAGTTATGCAATTTCACCCACCATCACAGCTTCAAACACCATTTGCATGCTGGTCGTGCCTGTAAATGTTAATGTCTAGCCCAGAGTTTTGCTGAACTGCAGATATGAATATGTTGCACAGATACCAGAAGCCCCATCTGTGATTCTAAATCTACTCCTCCTTCTGTCTTACACATTTCATTGAACTGTACCATTATCTGTCTGGTCACTGAAGTCAAAAGCCCTGATCCCCCAGTTGCCTCTTCTTAGTTCATTTTCAAATCAGATATTATCAAATTCTCATTTATGTCTACAAATTACTCAATATTTTTCCATCCCATGGCCACCGTTCATCATGCAGATGATACCACATTATCCTCTATTTCTCTTCTAGTACCACCAGTGGTCTTTCTCAAGTTTGAACTCAATACTCTCACACTTAATCCTTGGCTCCCTATTGCATTCTTGGTGAAATTTAAATTTCTTGGCCTGGCAAACAAGGCCTTTCATCATCTACTTCAAGCTAGTTCTTCCTATCCAAAACTGTGAATTTCATGTTCCACCCGTAGTGAACCTCTAACCGAACTTTCTAGCACTCTTATATGTAATATTACTGGTTTTTAAATCCATCTATACAACTCTCCATTTTGTATGTAATATTACTGGTCTTTAAATCCATCTATACAACTCTCCATTTTTAATTCCACTATGCAGCATGGAAAATCTCTTAGAAAATCTCCCACAACTATTATGTAGTACTACCACAATGGTAACATGGAAAACAGGTAGAGATGACTTTTAAAAAAATGCCTACTTTCCTGGGAGTTATCACTTGAGCCCAAGAGTTTGAAAAATTCATATTCTTTACAAAGTAGAAAGCTGAGCAAGTTTCCAAGTTAAAAAAAAGTTCTGGTAATATTATGCCCCCAAACTACCTGCCCTCACTTAGAGAAGGAACAGGGCATAATGTATAGAAAAACAACAAAAAACAAGTTTAAAGACAACATAAGAAATCTCCTTAGGAGAAATGATTTTTTAAGTGCCTTTCAGCTTTGGGTTAGGAGTCCTTAAGCTTTATTATTAAACTTATTATAATAATTTCTGGCAGTAGAAATAATAACATAAACAAGAAACATGTACTGAGCATCTATTACATCCCAGGCCTGAGCATCACATATCTTATTTCATTTTTTCACTTAAAGCTTACAACAACCTTAATATGTAACTATTACCATCCCCACTTGACAGGTCAGTAAACTTGCCTAGGTCTACAATTAGTGGGATTCAAACCCAACTAGGACTCCAGAGCAATTTCCCTAATTTACAGTGGAGAAAATAAAACACACTTTACCAAGTGATCAAAATTGATTATTACCAGCAGGGATTTAGCTCAGTGGTTCCACCACCTGCCTTGCAAGCACAAGGACCCGAGTTCGATCCCCGTACCAAAAAAATAAAATAAAATTTGATATTACCACCGAGGCACAGGTACAAGTGTTGTGTCTCCAGATGTGATGCCATGAGCATAAAAGATCTTCTAGGAAATATTCTACCTAGGAATCCAAAATTTCCATCTCACTGAGAAGACATGAGATGAACCAAACATGAACCACCCCCCAAAAAAGAAATGTATTCTCCAAAAATGTCTACACCACATAAAGATTAATAAGCATCCACTGAAATATCTGGGGGTAAAGGGCCATGATGTGATAAATAGTTTGGAGGAGAAAGTGTGTGTATCTATGTGCATGTACATGTGAGCAGAAAAAAGGAGAGGGAGGGAAAGGAAACAAGCAAATGGGGCAAGGTGTTACCTTTACCTGTTTATACTGCAAACAGTGTTCTACATACTATTCCTTTTCTGGCAACTTTTCTGTAACTGAAATTATTTCCAAGTAACAGTTTTTTAGCAGAGAGTTTGAGATGGAGACGGAGACACTTTACAGAAAGAGATGCAAGTACTTCTTCCAGAATTGTTGACAAATAACTGTTTGATCTGCATGTTCATCAAAGTTTTTTACTCAATCTCCCTATTTACCATTTGTAAACTAGTTTCAGAATACTGTTTGGTTTCAGAATACTCATTTGGTTATGTGAAGATTTCTGTGCTTAAATAATTTTGGCAAATGCACAGAGTCAGGGATAAACAATGTTGAACAATTTCCTTACAGAGAATTCCTCATACGTTTCACATCATGGTAAAATGCACTCTGATTTTCAAATGAGTGAACATTTCTTAATTATTCATTTGATCATTGTTAGTATGATTTATTTAAATGTTTGGTGGGACCCAGTCTTTAATTTGTAGTAGTAAAATGTAACCATTAACATAAAGTTATAATGTTGAGTGGTGATATGCAAAAATCATTCTCTGCTACAACAGACTATCAATTTGTGATGGCACACGCCTGTAACCCAGTACTGGGGAGGCTGAGGCAGGACGACTGCCTAAAGTTCGAGGCCAGCCTAAACTGCATAGTTAGACCTTGTCTCTAATGGAAACCCAACCTTGACTCCTTTCACTATTGAACTCACAAGGTATTGTTGGCTAAGCACTGGAACTGCCTTTTATAGACAATGATACACTATATTAAGAGGGTGGCGGTCAAATCCATCCTACCACCTATTTTTGTGACTTTATTGGAACATAGCCATGTTCAATCATTTACATATTGTCCCTGGCTGCTTCTGCTTTAGCAAAAAAAGCTGAGTTCTGACAAAGACGAAAGCCTGAGAGTGTGAAGGCTAAAGTATTTCTATCTAATTCTTTAGTCCCTAAATGAGATGATCTTCCCCTGAAGATTTATTACTATACCCATTTTACAGGGCAAATGAAGCTCAGTAAGATTATGCCACCTGCCCAAGGTGATGGACGTAGGACTCAGATCGAGGTCTGACTCTAAAACCCCTGGTCTTACTACTGTGGCTTCATTTCTCCTTTGTGTCTTTTTGTTTTCCCCATCTATGGCTGAGTTCTGGGTGCTACTCAATAAAGAGAAGCAAAAAAGGCTTTTAAGCAGCCTAAGTCAGTGATAGAGAACCTTTTAAAGATTGAGTGCCCAAACTGCAACCCCCGATCCACTTAATTTATTGCAAAGTGCCAACACTGCAATTAAACCTGAATACTGGAGTTTTAGTTTACAAAAAACAACTCTACATTAACATCTTTTGCCGTAAAAGGAAAACACAATAACAGAGCTTACAATGATACAAACAGCTTTTTACTGAACGGTAAAAGTTTGCATTTGGCGAGTTTTTGTGTCTGGACTGTTTTTTTGGTATCAGGGATCGAACTCTGGACCTTGCGCTTGCGAGGCAGGCGCCGGAACCACTGAGCTAAATCCCCGGCCCTGGAGAGTTTTTGTGTGCTCTTACTGCTGGGGCGACGCTGGGCAACTTGGCTGGAGTGGGACAGAGAAGTTCTGTGTGCCTGCTGTAGCCCATGAGCCAGTGGTCTGGCACCACTGGCTCAAGTGAGGATTAATAGCACCATGGTTAGTTATAAGGATCACTGGGAAGCTATAGCTGGTCATCTTAGGGAAAAAAAGAGCAGATTTCCTAACTTCATTTACAGGATTCTCTTTAGAGTGTTTCTATCTGATTAGAACTCTTAAGGCTCAACTGCCGGTAATGTCTAGACATCCTGGATATGACAGACAGCATAACCACTCATCAACCCTGTATGTATCAAGGTTCACAGTAAAAGGTAAAGTACAATTTAACTATTATTTTGCTGAATACAAAAAAGCCCCAGAAAAACATTTAATGTTAACTTCTTCCCGTTTTTGACACCACTGGGTACTATTATAAAACCCACCAGAAAAGAAGTCAATGGGGGACCGCGGATTTAGCTCAGTGGTTCCAGGTCGCCTGCCTCAAAAGCGCAAGGACCTGAGTTCGATCCCCGGTACCAAAACAAACAAACAAAAAAGAAGTCAATGGGTACTACATTATTTACCATTCAGAAATAAGAACCTATGTGATAATTAGGTTGAAACAAAGTGTCAAGTTAGATCATGCCCTAAATCTTCTATCAAAAGTAAGATTTATCTATTCCAATTAGCCAATGCTGCGAACATGTTTCTGCTGTTCTTATAACATACCTTGTTCAACTCATCTAAAAGTCAAACCTTCAGGGCTTGTATGGATGCTAGATCCATGCGTGTTTAAGACAACTATGAAAGATTCTAACATCACTAGCATAAGAAAGAGACAGAGCATACTCAGACAAACTAAAACTAATCATACGTAATTTTTAAAAAATGATTACAAAATCTTGGTTTCGACCAAATCATCAAATTCCCAGTGTCATTTCTGGTATTTGTAATATAATATAATCTTCCTATAGTGATTATAAAAGGGACAGTGACAGTTTCAAAAACTTATTTTTTTTCCCCTTCCCCTGCCCTCCCTTCACCCCTTCCACCCTTCCCTATTTGCAAAGACTTTGTTTCCATTTTTTTAGTTTCAAAAACTTTGTTTAGTTATGTCTGTTTTCTCCATTTACTCAAACTCACCTTCTCTTTACTAATAGTAGATAAAAGTAAATCATATTTTCAAAATATCCTTATTAGCTTAATAGTATTTGGTATCAATTGTCTTTAAAATGTCATAAAATGTATATGGAAATTTTTCTGATTCACTAGATATGCTTTATCAGATAGGGACCCATATGAAAGGTATCCTTTTTACCAACACACATACACTGATCAGATATGCTGTTTGGAATCCCAATTCTGCAATTTACTAATTGTGGGTTGATGTCTTGAAACCTCAATTTCTTTTTTAGTAAAACCAGGTAATTGGCATTATAAGAACAAAATGTAAAAAGAAATATACACTAACAAATCTTAGCACAGAACCTAACGAAAATGTATTTGCTCGCTGAATATTAAAATCAATTTAACATGTTTTCTCATTAGTAAAGGACAGAAGATGCTAACTTACAAGGCTGCTTTAAAGACTAAAAGAAATGATGTTCAAACTAGTCATGGCGGCATGCATCTGTAATCTCAGCACTCCTGGAGGCCGGCGCAGGAGGATTACAAATTAAAGCCCAGCCCCCACAAATCAGAGTTGGCAAAGGACCATCTCAAAAATAAATAAATAAAATTTAAAAAGTTATATCCATAAAGCCTTGGTGCATTTATTATTCTAACAGACAAATTACAATAAATAGTGGCCTAAAGTAAAGATAGAAACAGTTTTAACTATATATGGATCAATACAGTATAAGACTAATTCCAAATTTATCCTGTTTCCTTAAGATATCCTTTATCCTACTAATCTTAAAGATTTTAAACTTCATAAAACAACCTCTGCAGATTGTCAATCGCACTGAAGGTTTTATACAACAAATATAGGCACTACACTATAACAACTATAGCCCGTCACTTCTGCTTTTGCAAGAGAATGAAGTCTCTACACACTCTGAGACACAAAGGAAAAATAAAGTGTGCCAGTCAGAAGGACACAGCTTTTCCTGAGCAAGCAAACTGTATGCCAGTATTCATTTCAAATATTATTTATACTACATATCTCATTCCATGATGTACATGAGATAACTCAAAGAAACATTTTTAAACTTTGAATGCCACCTGAAATAAATCTGGTCACTTGTTTCCCATGGACTCAAGAAAAATGTGTCACTTTTAATTTGGGGACAAAGGGGCCAACAGTTGCAATACTTGAACAACATACCTGTGCCACAGTGGTGTACAGCATGTGTGCTGCGGCAGGCCGTATGGATCACTGAAAACTCTAAAGGTTTGCCATCACTGCTATAGTAGTTTCAGGACTAACCCTAATACATTTAAATTACTGTATTTAGTTGGTATTTACGCCCATAAGAGAGCAATTATTCTTCTTGAAAAGGTTCTTAGGTTCATATAATCATTGCAAAAACTCCTTCCCTTACTCCAAAGGAAAAAGAGATGAACTACTTCAAGTAAATAAAGCTTCTAGAGGATATTTAAGACAACTTTCTTACAAAAATATTTTAAAACCATGCTGAGTTTGGATCATCTCAGGAGTTGTGTTAAACTTGGCCAGAAAGAAAGGCCAATTCTTCTATACCTATACAAGAAAAGTAATCAAATCTCATTTCAAAGAAGACAACTGTGACAGTGATAGTCAATTCATTTTTTTAAAGCTCTATAAAGGTAAATTAACTTTTCATAGTAAATGGTAGTAGGGGACTGATGTTACAACACCTGCACTTAAACAGAAGTTTATTTCAGTCTGATGACATCAACTATAGCATGCCTTCTATTGTAGTAATAAGGGTGTATTAAACTCTAATCAAACAATGTTCCAAATACAAAACTTATTTTTTAACCCGGGAAAAACAGATTAAAAACCTTAAAAGGTAAAACATGGCACACTCACACTACACCTCTGACCTGTCTTTAAAAACGTTATCTAAAAACAAAAGGACAGTACATTGCAAGTTGTAGGATAAAACCCACGATATTTTTCCTGTGCCAATACACTAAGATGAATACTGAAAATGTTATTCATCAAGAATGTGGGGATAATTGCACTTTGTGGTCCTCCTGTGCTGGGAGAGTGTAGGTGACTAATTCTGGTCTGTGATTTATAACCCAAAATGACATACACTGAATCTGTACCACAGCATTTAATGATAATAAAAGATGTGAAATCTTTCACTCTTTCCACCTGTCATCATGTTGGAGATGCTGACTGTTACATCACCTTGGTTCCCTAGCCAACCCATAATAATCCAAAAAATGTGACATCAAGAAATAAACTTGTGGCATTATATGCCACCAAGACTTTGAGGCTATTGTCATAGCATAACCTGGCGAATCCTACAAATATAAATTGGCACTTGTAAGTGCAATACTGTTATAACAGAAAACAAAACCCTATAATATACTGTATAGCATTGGTTTGAAGGCCAGAAAGCATCGAAACTTCTCAGAAGTTAAAAGGATGGCAATTCCTATCATTCAGTACAAATTATTTGGTAAAAGTCAGTTATGATAACTTGAAAAGCAGAAAATATATTTAATAGCAGGTCTAAGGAAGGAGGTTAAAAAACTGAATATTAAAATGGTGCATTGGTTGTTCTGTGTTTACCATCATAAGAAAGGAGAGACAAACATAGAACAACAGATACTAAAGGTACAGTTCCTCTAGCAAAAGCCCAGGTGGTTCATGGTAGGAGCATTCAGCAGATACGTGGTAAAAAATATTGGAAGACTGGGCTGAATGGAAACACACTAGAAACTTACAAAGTTGTGCTGCCAAGCAAGCAAACAAACGCCAAAAGTGTGGATTAAAACTCCAACTGTTTCAAAGGTATACTTTGGTCTCCAACTTTCCAGAGGCAGGAAGCAGACTGTAAAGTGTTTTGGCTCCCAAAGAGGGTGTATCTTCCTAGCCTACTTCAAATGAAACTAAGGCAGATGTAGAAAAGGAGTTAACTTCCTATATATCAATGTCAACAACCAAGGAAAAAAACAATGGACTGAAAAACTGGATGATGGTGAGGGGACAAACAAGAATATTCCCCCAACCCTTTTTAAGGGGGTCCTTGTCAAGTCAGCCTGGTGATATATTCTGTATGGATTATGGTAGGAGCCGCAGTGCTTCTCCCAATCTTCCTTAATCCAAATGGGAGTGTTTATTGTGATTATCTTGTCCCTGTTAATCCAAAGTACTATGGGGGGGGGCTGTAGATAACATTTTTGTTCAGTTCTCCAGATCAAGAGGAAACACATCCAGATCTGATATAGAGAATTATGGGTATCACTTGGAAATCCTAACTTCAAGTTTGATGCTGTGATTAACCGAGAATTTTCAGCTGGTTTCACTAGAGAGGAGATGAGTGAGTATATTTTGTCAGTGGAAGATAAGTGAGTCAAATCTTTGGTTGACCAGAAGGTCAGATTTGTCAATAGTCCCATCTGCCAAATATTTCTGTCCCTGCCTTCAAGTCCTATGATAGGATTGTACCTTCTGCTCCCACTAAGGTTAGGTGGAGCTATGTTATTTGTTTTGGCCAAATTCTGGCCAGAGCACTTAAAAGCTGATGTAAGCTTACATCCTGCAATAAATGCATAATCAAACAACCACTTAAATACAATGCAAGTTTGCAACAGTAATAGCCACCAAAGACAGGATTGTGAGAGCCTGTAATGGTCCTGTTAAGATGAGTGGACAACTAAGGGAGTGACCCTGAGCTGGGATCTGAAGGATCAGTGGGAGATTACTAAACTTACCCACCAGGGTAGGTTTTAACAGATGAGAATACATGGAAATGATCCTGTAGCAGAAAGGAACTTGAAAGCCTTGGAGGAACTAAAAAGAAGTAGGGGCAGATCACATAAAATGCAGTATATAAGCCACCTTGAAAACAATGGGAACAAGTTTTTAGTAGGTGTGACACAATGAGATTTCTATTTTCAAAAGATCATTGGTTGTATTAAGAATACTGGGGAGGAAACAACTGTAGTCTTCAATCTTGGCAGACTAGTTAGGAAACTAGGCAAGAGACAACAGTACTGTAGGTTGAATTAGGGAAGTGGCAACAGAGACATTAACATTTGAAATATCTAGCAAATTTCTTAAAATACCATTACACTGGAGTTTTATTTAGAATATTTCAAATTCTTGCTAGCTTATCTAGTTCTCTAGCTTCTCCATTATGATTCATATTATATCTGATTAAACTGAAAGGACAACCTAATACCAATTTGCGACGGCTAGCTAACAAAGAAACGACCTTTATATCACATCTCCCAACAAGCCCCAGCAATCTTTTCAGAAGACACATGTACTTGTTAAGAATGAGTGATCATCTCATTTCATGCTACTTTACTTAGCCATTAAAACATTATAATCCAGGGCTGGGAATTAGCTCACGGGTTCCACCGCCTGCCTTAAAAGCGCAAGGTCCTGAGTTTGATCCCTGGTACCAAAAAACAAAAAATAAACCCATTATAATCCATTATTTCCCAACTGATAAGGCAGGCCACTTAGTGAAAACTAAAATGTTTGTGTCATCACTACCAAAGTTACAAGGAGGCAGGCATGGTGGTGCATACTAGAGATCCCAGCTACTTGGAGGACCAAGGATTACAAGTTCAAGGCCAGTCTTGACAATTCAGCAAGACCCTGTCTCAAAAATAAAGGCTGGAGATGTAGCTCAGTGGTAGAGCACCCCTCCGTTTCGCCCGACTACTATAAAAAATTTCTGTAGTCCTATTTATTGTACAAAATCAGAGCAAACGAGTTCAAAAGATTAAATAAAACTTAATGGATATTTAAAATTAGTACATAGGGAAAACCCCAAGATAAATCAATCAAAGCATATATATTTATTGAGTTGATTTTACAATATTTCCTGGTATATAGAACAACAAAACCCCCCTACTTTCGTAGGTTAGTGGAACTGCATTACAAAGAACGGAATTCACAAAAGGGAAAAAAACTTAATTTGCAGATCATATAGAAGGTATTTAGGGCCAGGGATTTAGCTCAGTGGCTCCACGCCTGCCTGGCAACTGTAGGGTCCTGAGTTTGATCTCCAGTACTGAGGGGGGAAAAAAAAGGTATTTGATATAAAAATTTTTAAATAGAGTTTAAGAATAGATTTTCATTTTACAAAATTTATCTTATATTTACTTCATGGTAAAAAACAGATTTTTTTAAGAGTAATTTATTATCAAACATTGCCTTATACAACTGAGTGGTAACATATAAACTATCCAAAGCAAAAAATTTCTGCTTTTTACATCAGTAACTTAAAAAAATACTTTTATTGGCCATTATGAATTTTATTATTTTATTTTATTAGCCATTATGAATTATCAGCCCCCTGGAGGAAAAGATGTTTGTAGATCCCACAATATTTAGCATTATTTTGAAAATGTTTACAAAGTACTTGATATGTAAGTCATCTCATAAGCCAACACATTATTACAAGTACTTTTAGAACAAAATTTCACAAAACACACTTTTGGAAAGGCAGTGAACTTTTTTCAGCTTAAAATTTTGTCTCATCAGAGTTTCTCACATTCTTCCCATAAACCCTATTTTAAATCCGACTTCATTAGCCTCACTCCAAAATCTCAAAAGGTAGGAAAACAAAAGACAGGTACCTAATTACCATTTTAGAGCACAAAGTTTTCCAGAGCTTTTTAAACATTAATTTCAGAAAAATTTGTGCCACAGCAATATTAATCCCTTAAGATACAAAAATGCTTTTCCTTTTAACAGGTTTTATAATCATGTTAGTCATATAAATGCCTTTGTTTTCTAAAGTTAAGGAGCTATGATAGGGATTAAGACTAAGAAAGACTTCACAGAAGTTGACAGTAAAGTTTGTTGAGTGGATATAAAAAGGAAAAAGAAAAAGTGCCTGAGGTTAAAGTAAAGCATGTGAGTAAACGCAGAGGTGAGAAACAACACAGTACTTCTAAGACAGCATGAAGTCTAGCAAGTAGTTCAGCTCTTAAGAGAGGTGTATGTAGCCAGCCCTCAAGATAGTACTCAAGAAATCTTGCCTCTTGGTATTCAGACCCACAGGCCACTTCCCTTCCACATAGTACCATGGTTGGTCCGTGCAACCAACAGAGGAAGTTAGAGACAACTGCATGTCACTTCTAGGATTAGATGATAAAAAGACTGCAGCTTTCGGCTTGGGCACACTCTTCTCTGTTGGATCATCTGCTCTGGGAAGCAGATGTAAGGTTCTGAGGGTTAACCAATGGTGTGAGCAAGCCTGGAAGAGCTGTCTGGAGGCAGGGCTGGCAACCCTAACAGTATTTCTCAACCTGAGCCAGAACTATCCAGGAAAGTTGCTCCAGGATTCTTGATCCTCAGAAACTGTTTATAGATGATGTTATTTTAAACTCTAGATTTTGGGTAGTTACGTAGCGATAACTAACATACCTGCTGGTACTCAAAACAAAACACACAAAAAATGTATTATCACAATGGCTTTGGGACCAGACCATGGGCTTTCAGGATAGTCCATTAATTTAGCAGCTGTTAATAAAGCCTCATAGTATGTTACAGGCAGCAGGTGTGGGCAGACAGGTGACACAGATGTTACCAGAAACTGGAAGTTTTATCTATCCCTGTCATCCTCAGTTCTGTGAAAAGTGGAAACTACCTAACGAACTGGATGAATGAACTAAGATTTTCAACAAGAGTTAAAGTGCAGCTTGTCTTTTTCACTGTACATAGTAAATGAAATTAAATCAACAGTTCTCAAGAGGAGCCAGGACTTAATTGGTTTGAAAAAAGTGCAGTGTCTCTAGATTATAAATAATGCTACAATTTAGAAATGCAATCTGAGCTAAGATCAAATCCAAGACACTGCTAGAAAAACAAGGTCCAAAAATTAGGCTGAGGAAGTAACTCTAAAATCTTCTAAGACTTCAGAAAGACCAAAGATGGTGCTGCAGAATGCTACTTCATTGGGCAAAAGGCCAGGCTTCACAGATTATCTAAACAAACAACAGGGTTTTGGAGGGAGCTTAAAAGTGTTGTCTGAGCAGGAGCTCAGGGGAATAAGGGCTAACCTCAAAGAAATGCATGCATATGGTTTCAACTAATGGGCAGATCTCAAAACTTCACAGAAGACTCACAAAATTGTGAAAAGACTTCTGCAGAAACTGTTCACTTTACTGGAAAGAGACTGGAACTAGCAGAAAATGAGAAAAGGGAAGCTGGGTGTGGTGACATATACCTGTAATCTCTGCACACTGGGAGGCTGAGGCAGGAAAACTGCAAGTTCAAGCCCAGCCTAGGCAATTTAGTGGCTTAGCGAGACCCTGTTTCAAATAAAAAAGGGCTGAGGATGCAGCTCGGTGCAAAGATCCTAGGTCCAATCCCCAGTATTGGGGGGTGAAGAGGGGAGTCCTTCACAGGCCCTCAATTTTGGCAGGAAGCAAGCTAAGTACTTAGTTACAAATTTTACCTTTCATGAAAAAGGGTAAATCAGCAGGCAGAACTAAATGCCCAAAGAGCAAAGCTGAGAGCCACAGATGACATGTAACTAGATATGTGAAACTCAACCAGGAAACTTTCAGTATTACCTGACCCGATTTCAGAATTGCTATGGAGCAGAAATATCCTTGTGCCTGCCACCTTCAATCCACTCACCTTGAATACAAGTGTTTATCACAGTCTCTAAGTACTGGGGGGAGAACTGACAATATATCTCATTAAGCTTCACAGATCAAGAAAATTATATCAAAGAAGCTTCAACTGTACCTCAACTTGATTTAGAGGAGATTCTGGGCTTTGAGCTGAAAATGTAGTGGGAAGAGATTTGGGGAGATTTCGGAAGGAGGTTAAGAATAATCTGCATGTTGGAAAGATGTGACTCTTTAAGGGCCAGAAGCCTCCAGTGACCACCTCAACACTCTAACCCCCACCCGTAAATCACTCATCCTGGGGAAGCTGCCCTGTTGTGAGGACACTGAGCTAGCCAATGGAGAAACCCAACCAAGTATCGGTAGAGGACTTTAATCAGCAAGGAGTCAAGACTCGCTAACAACCATATGGATGAACATGTACATGAATTCTCCAGACATGCTCAAGCCTTTAGAAGACTAATTCTAGGCAAGGGCTGTACTGTGACATGGAAAGACTGCTGCAGTATCACCAAGGTGAGCCACTCCTACATTTCCAGCTCTCAAAAACTGTGAAATAGTAAGTGTTGGTTTAATACAGTGATGGCATATCTATGGCACATGTGCTGCAGTGGGCTATTTCAAAGCTCTAAAAAGTTCACCATCACTGGTTTAAGATATTAAATCTGGGAATAATTTAACATGTAGCAAGAAATAGCAAACATAGGCTTAAAGCACAAAAAGACTGAAAATGGAGACAGAGGTCCAATTACATAGAGCCCAATAAATCCTCTTAAGGAATTTTTGCATTTTATTTTATCAGAAAAAGAAAAACCTGTAAGGACTGTAAGATATCAAAGTAATAACCAAACACATTTTAGAAAAATCATCCTGAGGGCTGGGGATTTAACTCAGTGGTTTCGCCGCCTGCTAAGCAAGTGCAAGGACCCCAGTTCAATCCCCGGTACGAAATGAAATGAAATGAAAAGAAAAGGAAAGATTGTCCTAAAAACTGAGGGCACAGCTTTGCAAACTAAAAGTGGGAAGACTTGTGAAGAAGCAATTATAAACCTTCCTGAGTAAGGGGGCAGTCTAACTTTTGAATAGGGAATCTTAGATTTAAATGACAGAGCAGCCTTCTGGACAAAAAAAAAAAAGACTAAAATGTACAGAACTTGTTAAAAGCTGTGAGAAACGTTTCCCCCCCAAGAAAAGGAATTTATAATACACATCTTAACTGGGGAGTGTCTTAACTGGGAGTATAATACACATCTTAACTCAGGAAGACAAAAATGAAGTCATCACAGATGCTAACGTGTCTGCCGTGAATCACTGGGACTGTAAGAGCTAAAACACTGGACTATACAGATGTACTTCTGTCGGCTCAAATACCACAAATGGCCACACATGGTGGTGCTCATCTATATAATCCCGGCACTTGGGAGGCTAAGGCAGAAGGATCACTGTGAGCTCAAGGCCAACCTGGGTTACATAGTGAGTTCAAGAGCAGCCTGAGTGTAGCAAGACCCTGTCTCAAAAAAGTCAAATAAATAAATGAGATCTCCTACAAACGTTCTGAACAAAAAAGTACAATTTTCCTCTATAGATTAGTTACCTTCCTGGAAAATTTTACCAACATGTAAAATGAAATTAGAACAGAAAACACATATGGATATTATATCTCCTGGAATATTCAATGGGATAGTCAAATGTCACAGGGAATTCTTCCTTTTTGAGGGGGGTCTGGTTTTTGCATGATGGGACTTACATCATCCTAGGTCCTCCCCCGTTAATTGCCAATGGCGTCCCCTAATCACTGTAATAACCAAAAGAGCCCCTACAATTTTCCAGAATGTCTCTAGGATGAGAGATTAGTACAGTGCGCCCTGAAAACTACTATAAAGAAAGGAGAAGTTTCAGATGTTCCATAACAACCTTTCAAGGTTCATTTTCTGAGCAATGGAGCAAGTGTGCTGCATAAAAAGTGGACCTGCCTTTCCTTCAAGCCAACACACCATCTCTAGCTGCAGGATGCTTGCTCCCTTACAGCAGAGTAATTAGCAGGAAGGTATCTTGAACTATTTGCTCATTTGAGATTGCCTAGATAACTCTCATCATTTTTCCTTATCCATGCAACAGAATCAGATCACACTGGTCCTTATCACCAATCTCATCTAAACATCTTCTGATATGACCCAGCCATCCACTCTTCCCCACATTCCAGATTCTCTTTCTTTCTTTTTAAACAAGGTCTTGTTGTGTAGAGTTCAAGCTGCCCTTATTCTCATTCTTATGGGAATCCTCCTGCCTCAGCCTTCCCTGAGTGCTGGGATCACAGACATGGGCCATCACGCCAAGCAACATTCTCAATTTCTTTCACTGTGCTCTCTAGAATAAAGACCTAAGTACAATGTCCCTACATCATCTTGCTCTAACTGAAGCCTGGCACTGTCTCCCATCAACAGTATTCCCTACAGCTTTCCTTTCCAATATCCCACATACTTATAAGTCAGTTAAATATTCATCTTCCTTGCTTCCCACTACTAGCTGTATACCATTTCTTTTTTGCACTTTCAAAAAATCACAACCTACCAGGCCTGGTGGCACACACCTGTAATCACAGCACCAAAGAGGCTGAGGCAGGAGGATCGCTACAAGTTTGAAGTCAGCCTGGGCTATGTGTACATAGTGAGTTCAAGGCTAGTTGGAACTACACAGCCAGATGCTGTCTCAAAACAAACAGAAAAACAATTCCCTTAGAAGCTCATTTGATCACTTGCTTCCCAAAGCTGTCTTGTTCAGTTAGAGTTCACTACCTTCTCAAGTATCACACCTTCTGGTATCATTCTTAGTAACAGTATCTATGCAGAGAACCCCAGCACCACGACCGGCACGGCCGTACTCATCCATTCTTCCGCTCCCATTTCTGCCACAGCTCCTGTGCTCATACTCTAGACCTGGCACCACCTCTGAACTCTAAGTTCAAGCATCCCATTTTTAACCACCCTCCTGCCTTAGTTCCACCCATTCAATCACCCCTACTCTAACAAATGACTCCACTAAGTCCTATACCATTTCCACTACTCATTAGCTCCAGTATCCTCTTTCCCTTCCCTGGTTTTAAATCTACCTCACAAAATACTGCCGATTTCTTCATCCCTCTCTGCCTCCTTTGTATTGCTAGGAAAACCTCAACCCTCAAACCATACTATATCTACTTGTTTTGTGCTAGAAATAAAGTTGAATGCTTGATTTCCACTCCACTGTACAAATGAGCTGACTGATCTCAGTTGAAAATGACCACAAACACTGTGCCCTCCGGAAGTCTATCAATCCTACTTTGTTTTTGTAGTAAGTCAGCTTTCCCATACCTACCTTCATCTTAAAGTTCTTCCTCACACTCACCTCATATTTCAGAGTAACAGACTCATAGGATAAACTACCCCCATTCTCTCATTAGCTGATTATTCACATTCTCACAACAGTTATGCATTTTTCTCATATAGCTTCCTTCCTTAAAGAGGAAAAAAATAAAAGTATTCTCTCCTTAGCCAATCCCTCCAAAAAATTGATCCAAGGCAGGAAATAGGTATTAGGAACAAAGTTCTTGGGATCAGATAGGGGATGGGATGATTTTATCCTTTTAAATGGACTCATTCCATTACACTAGTTCTAGTAGCTTACTTTTTAACTGTTCTAACATTTTTATCCACCAATTCTATTGCCTGTGTTATTTCTATGTCTTCTGTTGATTCACTTTTTTCTCTAGTTATGGGTCATATTTTTCTGCTTCTTTGTATGCCTTGTAATTTTGACCAGGTGCCAATTACTGACCTTTATGCTATACAATCTTTTTTTTTTTTTTAGGTACCGGGGATCGAACTCGGGTTCTTGCGCTTGCGCAGCAGGCGGCGAAACCACTGAGCTAGATCCCCGGCCCCAGTGCTATCCAATTTTTTTTTAGTATTCCTTTAAATATTTTGAGTTTTTGTTCTGGGACATAAGTTGCTTGAAATTTAGATTCTTTTGAGCCTAGTGTTCAAGGTTTGTCAGGGTTAAGTCTAAACCATTCTGACCCTATTGCTAGGACAATAACCCTCCTGAGGGCTCCACCTGTCGTCCTGTGCATCACAAGGCCTTTCCATTTTGGCCAGCAGGAATGTACCGTTCCCAACCTGTGCCCTTCCAGAACTGTCCCTCCTCCTCCCTCCCAGTTGCTTTCCCTCCAACTTGGAAGCTTCTTCACAAGCTCAGATCAACTCAAAGGGGTCCTTAGGGTTCTTTCTGTGCAGCTCTGGTGCTCTGCCTGGAAGTCACTGTGGCTTCCCCAATTCTGAATTCTCCCTCAACTCAAGGAGCTGCCAGGCTCTGCTTGGGATCTCCCTTCCCTGTGCTGCTGCAATCTGGAAATTCCCAAGGCAATGAACTGGACTGACCTACAGCTTAGCTTGTTTTATCTGCCCCACCCCTTTGTCTCTGCTTGAACTTTCTAATATTTACATTTGTTGATCTCACAGTCCCCTCCCAGCTTCTGTCCTATTTTTTCCACTCCGTTTCACAGCAATGCTATTCCAAAGAGATAACTAACTCCTGTGTCCTGCCCCTTTCACTGTATTTCTTCTACTTCAACTGGGCTTTCCTCTCCCCACCTTAATCCCAAACTGGTACACATCTAATCAAATTAACCACTTTCCTGGATTCCTATTCTCAGTAGAAACAGCTAACTAATGTCCTTCCTTCCTGAGACATTTTTATCCTTTCTTCCTACCTTGGTTCCACCTTCACCTGATCTTCAAGGCACAGCTTTAAATAAAAACCACATGCTAAAACTTGCAAATATACAGCACCAACCCATGACTTCCAAATTATACACACGTTTAGTAGAATTGCTCTAGTGCTGCACATTGTCATGTATCCAATCACACCTGAGTAAAATGCTCTTCAAACTTAAGGAGTCTACCCTTTCTGTATCTTTCCTCCTGTAATTTTTCTCATCTCAGGAAATATCCAGCTGCGGAAGGTAAAACTCAGGGGTCCAACCTTGATCCTCTCTCTCCGCCTAGTACATTCAAGTCCATCAACAGGTGTTGAAGGTTCTACCTTCAAAATATATCTCAAAGTCACCCATTTCTCTTCATTTCCATTCCTACCACCCTTCTAAAAGCCCTATTAACTCTCTTACCCAACAGGATTCATTCCCTAACAAAATGATCTTGAAAAAGACGTCAGACCATGTCATTTGTTTGCTGAAGCTAATGGTTGACTTCATCTCAAAGCAATCCAAACTCCTGCTGGCAGCCTCCAATACCTTACTTACCCGATCTGGATCCCGATTACCTGTGGGTTCCCATGACACAATAACCAACCCCTCACTCACTTTGCTCTGGTCATATTGGCCACCTTCTGTTCCTACTTCAGGCTCTCAGCCTGGAATGTCTTTCATCCACATCCTAGTCTTGCTCATTCCCCTATGAAAGTTTCAAGTCAAATGTTCCTGGACCAGGCATGCAAAGAAAACCATCTTCCTCCTCCTCCTAACTGAAATTCTTTATTTCTTGTTCTGCTGCCCCTTAAGAGTCATATTATTTAGTGCACTTCCTTTTTGGTTCTTTGTATTCTCTTACTAATATTCAGCATTCAAACAAATAATTGAACACTACTACATGTCAGGAACTATTTCACACACAGAAAACACATCAGTAAACAAAGCAGACAAATTTCTGCTCCCTTAAGAGCCAGTCTAGAAAGTGAGAGTATGAAACAATCCTTGTGTTCACTGTTGTATACCCAGAGCTTAGAATAGTATCTGGCTCACAGCAAATAAGCAACAAATACTTGATACAAAAGTGAGTAAAAATAGATTTATCTGTATTTTCTCAGCCTTTGACAATGAGCCTCCACCTTGAGAAGCTCTACTTAGCTATTAAAACAATGATCAAATTATTGCTTTAGACTATATATTTGTATTTTATTCCACCTCAAGACACTATTACCTTACAGGCAAAATGTGAATTTGCAACCATTACTACAGAATTTTTGCTCTAATCTTAAATCTTTGCAATATAAGCGTTCTGTGACTACTGCAACCATTTTTATCCCTTAAAGACCTTCAGAGCCTGGCTTTAAAACTTGAGCCTTCTGAGGGTAAACTGGAACCAATTATCACACCTAGACTACCTTTACTTCTAAGTTATGTTAATATGCAAATGAAGTCATTAATGAATTCAAGATTTAATGACTATTAGATAAGCACCAGAAAATACTTTGGAAACAGAAAATATATTGAGAACACAGTTCAACCATTAAAATAGGAAACTACCTCAGGAGCACTTCATCGTACAGCCAAGAACACTCTGTGAGAGTGCACAGGTTCACCTAGGCAGCATCAAAGGCTGGACCAGGACTTAGTCTAGTAACTCCTGCTTTTGCTTTTCTCAATTAATACTCAAATTTAAGACTCGGTTTTTTGTGGGGTTTTTTGGTACCAGGGATGGAACTCAGGACCTTGCACTTGTGAGGCAGGTATTGTGCCACTGAGCTACATCCCCAGCCCGAGACTAAGTTTTTTACAACTATATCACAGGACTCTAAGGAGGGAGAGCATGTTTAACACTTTTCTGACATGCAATCCCAAGGGATGTCGTGAATGTTAGTTCATTTTTCAGTACCAATAAAAAAGCCCTTATAAGACCTCAACTTGTTTTTGGTGATAGTAAAACCATCTATGCATCATTTTTACATATACAGTGCTGCCCTATTCAACCCTCAACATAAAGGGAGGTCAGAGAACAATTAACACTCCAAGAGACAGTTCATTTAGTGAAAGGCACTTTTTGTTACAGGACCTACAGATGCACTTGGGATTCTGACTTACCAAGTAACTTGTCTGATAAAAATTAGAACTGACATTCCATCACCCACAAGACATTCTAAACTTTGGGTTATCTTTGCCCCTTGATTTGCTGTAAGATCAGATCCTATTTGTTCAGTCAGCACTTTCTAATACTAAGGTAAATTCAACCAAATGATCTGTGTTAATAATGTGTTGCAGGGGCCGGAGATTTAGCTCAGTGGTTCTGGCGCCTGCCTCACAAGTGCAAGGACCTGAGTTCGATCCCTGGTACCAAAAAAGGAAAAGAAAAAAAAAAGTGTTGCAAACTTCAGCAAGTCGTGGTAATGTGTACTCAAAGCTGAACCAAACTTTTAAAAGATAACCTTTATTCCATCTTTCAAAGATCTGATTTCATAAAAGCTACAATGCAGATAGTGTCACAGATTTATTAAAGTCAGCAAGTTTGTTTTTTCTTTTTTTTCTACTTACAACAATGGAGACCGTGGATGAAATTGCTGGGTGTTCACTGTTTAATACTGTAACAGCTCAAAGTCACTATAATTACAAGGTTTAAGAAACTTGACCAAAAAGATTTTCCTACAGTTTACAAATGCATTGAAGAGAATACATCAAATAACTCACTGAATGAATTCTATCAAGTTGTTTAAATCATTGAATCCTTTTCTAATTTCCTTATAACTTGATTTGTTATCAAAAAGATATTGTATTAACATAAGTCACACTTTAATGGTTCAAAAGCTTAACTGCTGGGTATGGTGGCATATGCCTACAATCCTAGCTACTTAGGAGTCTGAGGCAGGAGGATCATGAGTTTGAGGGCAGCCTGGGCTACACAACCAGTTAGAGGTCAGCCTGGACCACAATGAGACTTTGCCTCAAAACTTAAAAATAAGTAAAAAGGGCTGGGGATGTGGCTCAGGGCTTGAGCACCCCTGGGGTTTAAACGGTACTGCAAAACGAAACAACAAAAGAAGTATACTGCCTTTAAAAAAAGTATACCCTCTGACCCCGGCATGGTGGTCCATCCCGGTAATCACAACACCCTGGGAGGCAGCCTAGGAGTTTAGCAACTGAACTGAGACGCTGCCCCAAAGTGAATAAAGGGCTGGGGATGCAGTTGAGCCCCCAGTGCCAAAACCAGAAACAAAAACAACAAAAAATGCTAGCCTTTGCCTCTAACCCACTATGAATAAACACCCTCGACTTTTCAGGAAATTGGGTAATGAATGTAGTCAGAAGCTACACTTTCACACACAGCATACAAACACAGCTTTGACTAAGTACGTAAAAATTCAGCCATGTGTATTTATATGGCTTCCTCATCTGTTTCTTTACCACTTTTACTAAATACCACACATGACGCAGCAGAATGGAATATAAACTAAAATCTGTCCCCATTTTAAATAAAATGAGTGATTGGTATAATTAATCCTGCCCACAGATTCAATGAGCCTTCAAACACAGCTTTTCCCCTTTGTTTACTGCATATTTAGATACACTTTTTATTAAGTGCAATTGACTAAGAGAAAATGAAATTTAATAAAAAATTCCATTGCTGATGATGAAGCACCCAAGATTTAATTTTAGATACATAAGCCCATCAGTTCTTGTTTTACGAGGAAGTGAAATATAAAGTAAGCTAAAAACTTTAAGTATCAAATTACATAAAACAAAAGTTAACACTATTAGTGTTCCCCTTATAGTTCAGTCTTTAGTACCTTCCTGGGTTTATCCTTTAAACTCTCAATTATTTTCCTTCTATTAACTGTTTTAGTAGGTGCCATACTGAGACAAAACCACAATGACTCTATTTGAAATTTCTAGGACAGCTATCTAAAATGCAAACTCTCCTGGCCTATTACCACCATTACTTTGAGGAACTGATACCAACTAATTTCTCCCTAGAAAAACACATCACAAAACTTTACATGCATGTTGTGGGAATTAACCAACTTCCAGAGTCATTTCCATGTAATCCTCAGAAGCTATTTAAAACTTGTACTCAAAAATATCTTGGGCAGGGTAGAGAACTGAAGTCATATTTTGTTACTACTACTCAATTCTTGGTATCTGGACTATTTGCTACCTAATACAAAAACCCAAATATTCTCCACTCCTAATTCAAACTATAAGTTTATTTAACTTTCCCTCTAATGTAACTGAGATTTCATATATGTCCCAAACAGTAGACAGAATGAAGAAATCAGACTGATTTTTATAGCTCCAAATAGAAGGGCTAAAAACTTTGGTTTAAAATTGGGGGGGAGGGGGGCGGTTACCAGGGATCAAACTCAGGACCTTGCGCTTGCGAGGCAGGCAGTGGAACCACTGAGCTAAATCCCTGGCCCCTTGGTTTAAAATATTAAAGGCTGAAAAAGGAAAAAAACTTGGTTACTTTCAAAAAGTAAGAAATCAAACTTTAACCTTATTACTTAAACTTACTTTTATGAAAGTGAAAAATTATTTTTTAAAACTTAAAAATATCACACTTAAACTTTTATATTAATAATATGCACATTTCCAATCTCCCCTTTAAAAAAAAAACCTGTTCACTTTATAAAGTACTTGGGCTTAAAACCACTGTATACTGGGCCGGTAGTGAAGGAGAGAAAAGGGAGGAGTTTGTCTACTTAGAACTCTACAAAACAAAGCCATACTTCTAACAGATTCAAAAGTGGCAGTGTAGCTAATGTCAATGTGGTGTCATCATCTACTTTTTAAATACATCAAACATCCTACCCAAACCATTCTAGGTAACAGATTAAGTCTCCACTCCTCATAAAAAGGATATACGCATCCTACACAACCCAATGGAAAGTTAAACTACTGCACCATGGAAACAAGTGGCTCTAATTTGCTAAATACTATTATTAAATCAGCTTTTAAGATATATCCTATCCTGATGTTTCTTCCATAAGACAATTAACATAAAACTCTGATATTTTAAGTCAATTTTAATTTTTAAAAAACCGTGATTTCTTAAGTAGTGTACCCTTTCAATTACATGTGAAGCTACATCACTAAATTTAAGATTATAAAGATAATAAGATCAAATTTGTAAGAGGAATCAAATTTTATAATAGGGCATCTGCTCCCCCTTAAACTTTTTTTAACCCCCAGAGGGACTCATCTGTCTCATGAAGTTGAGTTTCCCTATGATCTAAAAAAATTACATCTGGGGCCGGGGCTTTAGCTCAGTGGTTCTGCCGCCTGCTTCGCAAGTGCAAGGACCGGAGTTCAATCCCCGGTACGAAAAAAAAAAAAAAAATTACATCTGTAATTCACTAAATACAAAGCTCTCAGCAACCATTATGTTTTAAGTTGCAATTTAGTACATTCTATAAATTCAAACATTCAATCTCAAACATCAATGACCCACTCAAGTCCTTCAACTGATTATACTTCTTAAACTTTTTTTTTTGGTACTGGGGATCGAACTCAGGACCTTGCACTGCGCACTAGGCACCAGAACCACTGAGCTAAATCCGTGGCCCTAAACTGATTATAATCTGGTTATTTTCCAATCTTCCTATAATAAAAAAAAGTTCCAAAATTAACATTTAGGGGGCTGAGGGCTTCTAGGGGGGTTTCTTAAAAATTAATAAGTATGCCTAATTAGGCCAGTGTGTTCAGCTTTTATTCAAACTGGCCAAACGGGGATAAATTAATAGTATTTTCCCAGTGTTGTAAGACTTACAATTTTTGTCCAGTTTACTACAGAAACAAAATACAACAATCACTAGATATAGTTCTCATTGCAATTCTGCAGATGTACTTTGGTCGAGAAATGCTTTCTTAATAAGGTGGTACATAATAACTGTCCTCACCTAAATCTGTCCCCATCCTTCACGACCAAAATAAGACAAAGCTAGGCAGTCCGTTCTGGTTCTAGGTTATGGGGATCTAAGACGAGGTTTAAACCAAGTTTGTTTTAACTCTTAAGTACAAAATGCTTCAACAGGTCCATTTAGCTCAGTGGTTCCGCCGCCTGCCTCGCAAGCGCATGGACCTGAGTTCGATCCCTGGTAGCCCCGCAAAAAAAACAAAAAACAAAAAGCTTCCACAAATCATTAAGTTTTCCCAAGGTTAGCTCAGTTCAGTTCTATGTTTAGTATATATTTTCAACAATAGGTAACAACCTCTCAATATTGAATTATAATTATACCACCCATCATTAATTAGCACCATGAACCACAGGATTGTACCTTGTTTACCAAGCACTTTGCCTTCTATTAAGTTCAACATCTATTCTTGAAGTCTATGCTTCATTGATTATACATGGTTTTGGTTGGCTGGGAAGCAAAAAATTCTAAGCAGATGATAGAAAACAGTAGTTTCAAGGGGGGGGGGGGAATCCCATGTCCCTCAAAACAGGGGACCCATCCTATGATCTAATGACAGCCATGCACTTTATAGAGTGTCATGTCAAAACTATTCCAAGATTATTTCAATGAAATGAAATTATCTGTACAATTTAACACGCATTTGACAGGTTTAGCAGTTGAACTCAGCTTTTATTTCAGGTCGTAGCTCCTGGGACGGTCCAAAGTACTTACAGAAGCAAGATTTAACTAATTCTAGAGTGTACTGTAGTGCTGTCTTTCCTTAAAGCTTTCCCCTTCCTTGGCTGAAAAACAAAAACTACAAATTAATTTCCAGGAAAGTAATACCAACACCCAAATTGAAAGTATGATCTCTAAAACTTATAAAGAGAAACAAAAATAAAACCAAAAGACAACATTCTGCAGTGACAAGTACTTTAATTTTTAAAAACAAATCGCTTAATGATAAACAAATGGCACCATTCTACTCTAAATGGATACAAGTAGAAACAAAAGGTACTGTTCTCGTAGGTAATGTGCTGAAATGCAGTTCTACACTAAACAATACTACACACACTTGGCTTATCTATAAAGTTAGGTGTAAGACACTACTCTCAAAAGTCACATTCGACTGTCACAACTTTCACTTGAAAAGGTTAAAAAACCCAAACAGTTTAAAATGTTTTATTTTAAGAAGTTACAGAGCAGAGTTTCTACATTTAAAAAATTCTTACAGCACCAATAAAAGTATTACAGTACAATTTTCCACAACGAAATCGTAGCGCACCAGTCCAGGGAATTCTTCTTTCAACTGTCAACACACTGCACCCTGCTTAAAGGGCTGTACCTGAAAACCAAGGTATGCAATTCCTTAGGGTTAGAAGTCATCAGGTCGTCCTGCCAAAGGTCTGGGGGAACGCGAGGAAGAGTCTCTTACTCTTGTCCCTGCACCCAACTTCCACAGTAAGGTAGAGCCACAACCGTGCTCAATTATTACTGCAGACCGTCATTTAAACACTAAGCCCCGCCCGGGTAAGACGTCTCCACGTTAAGATTTCCACGAACGAATTCACTGTGACCTGTGGGTCGGCCGTGAAATTAGGAAGGACCCTCTTTCCGAGCTAGCTGTCACATTTACTTGAGTTTCTCCCACCCCTGCGTTGAGACCAGACAGCTGTCAACTCAGATTGACTCTGCAAGTCAACGCAGGGCTGTGCGGGAGCCTCGGACTGCACACCCGCGACACACGCTCAAGCAGCACAGGGAGCTCCGGGCGGGTGCGGTGCCCTCGCTGCCGCTCAGGCTCCACGTGGGGCGCGGGCGGCCGCGCTTCCGGCCGGCGGGGAAGAGCGCCCGGCCCGAGCGCCCAAGCCGCGGCGGCCCTG
>NW_004624805.1:4733302-4784248 GCF_000247695.1 Heterocephalus glaber
CCGGGAGCCGCGCTCGGGCCGCCCGCGCCCCGCGCACTTTCTCACGCTCGCCGGGCCTGGGCTCACGCCGCGCGCCGGCTGCCGCGGACCGCGGGGAGAAGCGCGCGGAGGCGCTGCCGGGCCCGGGGTCGGGTCTCCGCCACGGGGGACGGGGGCGCCCGGGGCGCGGCAGCCTCTCGGACCGCGGCGGGTGGGGCTTAGCAACGCAGGCAGACGCGTCCTCGCGGAGACAAGAATTTGAAAGAAAAAATACAAGCACGAGCGAAACTAGGGCAAAATGCTACTCTGGGTAAACTTTTACCAGCCCTTATTTTTATGTCAAATGAAACTTTGGATTGTAGTAGTAGCCTTCGAATCACGGGTCAGCTTCCCACTGAGGGCTCAATATGAACGCGTGTTGGTACGGTTGCAAAGGTGGTTTGTCCGCAAGCCTACAATTTATCTGCCTTCTTTACTTTCACTGAAATTGAAGCGAACAGAATAACTGCCCTCACACGTTGCGTCCCGGAAGAACGTTCAAGGCTTGGCCCTCGAAATTCTGGGGCCGGCCCTCGACGCCTGCTTCAGGGCTTTCGGTGTGCATGGGAGAAAACGCTGATGCGCATGGCCTGGGTTCGCACTATTACCGGGCTTGTTTTTTTTCTTGCAAAAAACTTAACGAAATTGAATCACATAAAAACCCATAGTGCTCCCACCAAACTGAAAAAGGAAAAGCTGAGTTATTAGAAGAGATTTAGATGGATATGGGAGCTTGCTACCAGTTGGTTTATATTGTACGTGAAAATGGGTATCCGGAGATCTCTTGTTTAGTGGGTTATTTTACAAGTTGGAGAGATTGCTAGGGTGGGTTTAATAAGTTTGGCAGCAAAATCTCAAATGTTCATCGGGAAGAAAGCTGTTTTTGTAAGTCTGCTTTTCTCCCTGGAGGCTCCATAGTAAAAATAATCACAATTCTTAAATATGGGGTTTGATATGAACTATTATTAGCTTAGGGCATGTAGGCGCACTGCTTTCTAGGCTGGTCTCTATGTACCATTCTTTATTACCTTTATTTCTTTCGGAGCACACTTTGCGAAATTCTAGCATATTTTGCCATACTCCACCAGGTGGAGAGACGACAGGAGAGTAAGAATTGTGGTTCTCCAAAATTATCCTAAAACTCCAATATTGATGGCTCAGCTCTTCGAGGTAGAGATTCACATACTTTTCCTACACACAGACCATACATTTATTAATTCCACGAGCAAATCTTTTTTGAGCCCTCGCTGCCTTCTAAGTATGCTGCTGAATACTTAGCGCTCAGAGGGGCTCCTGTTATAGGAGCTCACAAAGGGACAAGGACCCGAGAATTCCAACTGTCACAATGCAATCTAACAGCGATAACCCAGGCTACTGGTACTAGGCAGGAGTGGCAGCTGACCAGGGTAGTGGCTCTAATACAGTATTTAGGGAAGGCTTTTTAGAGAATGAGGTACCTCAGTACAATTACGTGGGATAAGTATGGGTTAACTTTGCAAAACATGAAGAGAAGAAAGGTACCTTAGGCAAGGGCGGTAGCAGGTGCAAACACGGGCCGAGATGCTGGGAACCTCGAGAACTGGCGACTCTTCTGTGGAATATGACACCTACTTAGCCAGGTTTAACAGTTCTGAAAATACTGGCTGCACTTTTCTGTCCTGGTCCTCGCCAGTCTACATTATTAGATTCCTGAAAATCCTAGTAGTAGAATATGTGATTGAGGAACTCAAGGCAGTGTAGGATTAAATAGAGAAAAGTCATGAGTGAGCCAAAGAAATGAATTAATAACCTTGTAACAGCTTACAGACCACCGTTCCCACATCCTACAACAGTGGTAATGGGCACTGCACAAATAAATTCCTTGTTCTCTAGAAATTCTAAAATCACCCTCAATGGATAGTTCAGGGATATGCTTACAAATTCAGCATGCTTTTCCAAAGATTTATTCCTGCTCAGATACATCCTTTTCCTCTCCCCAGTCAGCTCCCCATGCCCTGGATTTTCAACTCACCACTCCCTCTGGAGTCCCATGGACCCAAAGGCTGAAGTCCCAAGTCCCTCTGACGTTCAGTTCCAGTCTCTCCAAGCTAAGGGGCAGGAGTATAGCAATAAAGGTTCAGGGTTAGTGTTCCTCAGCTTCCGTTACAATCCACAGGTTCTTGGAAATAAATAGATAGTCTTCTGCTGTCTTTAACTTTGTTTTCTATTCCCAACTCCTAAGAATTCCCAACAAACAGTGATTTGAAATTCTCAGGTTTGCCAAAAATGTATAATATATAATGCTGAATTTTGCCTCAAAAGGGAAGGGGTTTGGAGTATTTAAAATAACTTCGATTCACATCACAAGTTAACTAGGCAATAATGTGCTATCATTGCAGGGGATACAAGTGGAATACTGGAAGCCAGTTTACCAAATGGAATAGTTCAAATCTAAACTAGCCCCCCAAAACTCCTGTGTTCTGAGCCGATTTAGGCTTCTGAGAAGTGACTGGAGCATGACAGCTCTAACTTCGCCAGTGGATTGATCCATTAGTAGATCCTTGGGAGGTGGGGGAAACAGGAAGTAGGGCCTAACTGAAAGGTGTGCATCATGACAGGGTGACCCCTGGGGACTGTATCTGGTTCCCAGCCCTTTCCAGTCTGGCTCTCTCTCCCTCCCGGTTCCTTGCTACAGTGAGATTTCCTCTACCACTCCATCCACCATGATGTTTCTGCCTCGCCATAGGCCTAAAGGCAATGTTGCCAGCTGACCATGGCCTGAAACCTCTGAAACCACGAGGGAAAATAAAGCCTTTAGCCCTCACGTTGATTTTACACCAGGTATTTCATCATATCCAGAGAAAAGTGACTGAAACAACAAGATGGTAAGGCATTGTAGTGAAATACAGTGCTGTGGGACTTGGAAAAGAGAGCAGTCAGTTCCAGCTAGGCTGATCAGACAGCATGGAAAAGGTGGCATGGGGTCTGGTTCTGAAAGATGACAAGAGACCCCAGCTGATACCAGGCATGAAATGGTAGATAGAAGGTGTTCATGGGAGATCACAGGTATATGAACATGAGGGAGGAACAACTGCCAGGTCAGAATGAGGGGTGGGGGGTTGGCCAGAGTTCAGAAGGGGACTCCAACAATGACCCGGTTATGAAACAAAATGATAACATCTGAGTGGGTGGGACAGGAGTAGAAAGTAAAGAGACATAAACTTCAATGCAATAATACTATAATACTGTCCTGAAATGTGATTTCCATTTCGGTTTACAGAACATTGTCTGAATAGCTTCCCAGTGCATGTCACCAAAGCAATGTGCCTAAAACACTACTTCTGTTCTATATCCTGACTTCCCCAAGTCATGTATTTACTACAACTGCTCTTTGTTTTGCCCATTACGAAAGCCACATTCTTTTTTGGTAAAGTAGTCAAGGCTGCCTATAATTTTGCCTCTGTCCAGCATTCTTTCACATTACTGCCTAAGATGAGCTCTTTAGCTGCTAAGTCTCATCAACACCATCAGAAATCTGTGCGTCTTTCCTTTTTTATTAGTTTTTTTATCTTCTCTAACCAGTTCCAGGTCATATCTACTATCTACTGAAATCCTATTGTCAGTAAAAACGTTTTAAAGATTAAATAGGACAATCCATGAAAAGTATTCAGAATAGTCCCTGACCCACAGAGAATAATCAATAGATACAAGCTATTGTCCTCCTTCAAAATCCAACTCAAAGAACATTTCCTCTATGACACATTGACCACTTAATCTCTCTGGGATCTCATTTCCTAATCTGAAAACTGAATGATGAGTTAGGTGAACTCAAAAAAAATTTTTTTTTTGGTTTTTTGAGACAAGGTCTTGCTATGTAGCTGAGGCTGGCCTTGAACTCACTACAGAGCCCAGACTGGCCTTGAACTCCCGGCAATCCTCTTGCTTCAGCCTCCCACATCCTGGGATTACAGGTATGCACCAGCAACCTCGGTAAAATAATTATCTGAAGTCCAGTTACACTTTTGATCAGTACGCATAACATCTGTAGGACACTTAACTCCTTGCCAGGGGATGTGCAAGTGCTTTCATTCTCTTACTCTTTTTCATGACAGCCCTACAGTGTCTGTCCTGTTGGTCTAAAAGCTGGTCACAAAGCCGGTGACAGGCAATGGTGAAGTTGTCCTGAGTTTGAACCCCAGTGCCAAAGAAAAAAAATGAGCAGAGACCCAGACAGACAGACAAAGAGGTGGTTCTCTGGGCCAAGCATTTTGTTGTGTTTAAAGAGGGAGAGATGTGGACACATTTGTACTAAACGAAAGAACCCTGCAAATACATTCATGTAGGACTGTCTTCCTCTGAGGTGGGAAGGAGTGAGGGTGAGAAGAAATAACAAGGCAAAGAATCCATTCTCTTTGATAGGACAAGATTAAGAATCATAATACTGGTTTTGGTAACAGATTCCTCATTAATTTAAGTATTCAACAAATATCTTCAGAGCAAGGAAAAACAAGAAACAATAATAAGACATGCTACCTACAACCTCACAGAGGGAGATGCTGCATTTATATTTGAGAAAACATGAAATCAATGTCATTAAAATGGGTGAAGCCACAATGATCTCAACATTAAAAAATGTTAGGGCCAGCCTAGGGATGTAGCTCAGTGGTTCCACCACCCGCCTCGCAAGCACAAGGTTTGATCCCCAGTACCAAAACAAACAAACAAAAGAAATCCAAATAAAGATCTCAGAAGCTTTAAAAAAAAAAAATGATAGTGCTATAATCGAAAACATTGTACAGAAAGTCATACTAATTTAATACATATTTCACTTGAAGTGATCACTTTTCTATTTTTTTTTTTTTGTACCAGGGATCGAACTTGGGACCTTGCACTTGCAAGGCAGGCGGTGGAACCACTCAGCTAAAGCACTGGCCCTGAAGTGATCGTTTTTTTTAACTTCTTTTTATTTTCATAATAAGCTATATAAAGAAATGAGTAATTCTTATTAAAGTAATTCTTCACACACAACATTTTGGAAAATATAAACTGGAAACTTTGTATTTTTTTTAAATGTAGAAAATGTTGGAAAGAAAATACAATAGAAGTCCAATATATTTAATAGGGTGTCACAGAAACTGTATCTGCACTTTTGATTTCTCCATAGTAATTTATACATGGAATTTTATACATAATATGTAGGAACCATGGTTGATATAAAGTACAATTATTCAGAATATATGTAGAAAATCCATCTCTAACTTAACATAATGGGCAGATTATCAATTCTAGCAAACGTAGTAGGATGGATTCAGAACTATTTCAGTTTTTCTCCAATCTAAGATTTAACAAAACAAAAAAGGAAAGAAAAACAGATCATTCAAATGGGACTATCTGAGAATGAACTAGAACTTTTAAAAATCCACCAAATGGTTTCAGCCATGTTGAGATTAAAAGAAAAAGATAATAACATACAGTACATCTTCTTTTGTAATGTAAATCTTAGTTTTAAAAAATCTACTCTAAGCATTGCAAAGATTTTGCCAAAATTTTGAACAACCTCAAACCCCTCAAAAGACTAAGTTGGACCTTTTTTTAAACTTGCTTCCTTTACTTCCTATAAATCATCTGACTTTTTCTTATATGCAGGCGAGCAGTTGTGACCTCTGCGACAGCATTTTAATGAGGACACTACGCCTTGGAGAAGTGGCGCATAAATAGGAAAACATTTGGAACTTGAATTTGAACAGTGACAACTTGGTATTTATAGAGGAACTCTTTAGTAGTTTCTCACACATTACACATCCTAACAATAAGTTTTTCAGAAGAATAAAAGTTCATCTTGGAAAAACAAGGAAAATTTAAGAATTAAAGCATATTCTAAAAATATTTGATAGTATGTATTTAGATTGAAATTATTTTAAATTATTGTTAACCCACGAAGCCCACTGACTGGCACTTATTGATGAGACTACTGTGTGTAAAGCTCAGGCGCTAGTGCCATCTTCTAAGGGGCAGAAGGATAAAAATGAGAGAGAGAGAGAAAGGGAGGGAGGGAGAGAGAAAGCAGAGAACAATGTGTAGGTGTCTCCAATGTTGAGTAGATAGAATTTACTGTTTGAGCTTCAGTTTTACTAATTACCATATATACAAATCAATATGGTCTAGAGTGAAATTTAAAGGAACAAGAGAAAAAGATGTTAATAAAATGGAAGGTTTAAGCCCAGTAGATTTGTGGGTGGTGGACAAAGGAAGACTGACAGGAAGTGGAGAGGAGTTGGAATGAATCGCCATTGCTTGTATGACCTGAGGAAATTATTTCTAGTGTCTTCTGACACGCAGGGCACAGAATTATCTTTTTTAATCATCAAGTAAGTTAACATTAGTGAAATAAAAGTTTCTTTGCACGGATACTTTGAGGGGCTTGGTGCCAGCTGCTTAGATAATAAGCAGCCTGAATCCAGTTCCTCTTTCCTTCCACAGAAGGAAAGAGAAAGTGATGATTTCAGCCCTGGGGAGTGAATTAAAGGGGTGGAAAATGAGTCAGGGAGGGAGAAGAGAAAGGCAGGGAGAATGCAGCCCTGGGGAAGATCAAGAGCCAGGAGCCCACAGAGAGTGCAGGGGCTGGGAAAGGCCCTGAGCCAGCCAGGCGAGGTCTGCATTTGGAGGGGATCAAAGAGAATCAAAGGGCGAAGAGGCCCCTGGAGACCACAGCAAACCTGATTGCTGCAGGGGGCTTCGGGCAGAAAGGATGCAGCTGAGGAGCAGGGTGCCTGGAGCCATTACCAGCTGTGTGCTACCTGAACCATGTTAATTCATCGTTTCTCCAGTAGGCCAAGGCCAGTTAAAAATCTGAAGTGATTTCCAGCACCCTCCTAGGATAATTTCGCAGGCCCTTGCTCAGAGGAGTAAGACGCCTTGAGGCTAAAAAAAAAAAAAAAAAATCAGCCTCGCTTCAGGACCCAGCCAGGGCCCCCGGGGCAGCTCCAGCTACCCTCAGCAGCTTCCAGGCTAGAAGAGAATCCAGTGCACTAAAGCAGGAGTCACTATAGCGTCCGGAAGATGGAGGAAGCAAAAAAAGCTGAATTTCAAGCTGCAGAAGCTACCACACCAAGGACCTGCCTGCCTTGCCTACGTGAATTACTGACAAAGATGCAAGCCACGCCAGATCCTAAGATTTATTCTGAATTAAGTTTCCCAAACGTGAGATTCATAGGACAAACAAGTTTACTGCAGTAGCATATGTTTGGATTGAATATATTTTGGTTTTAATTGATTTATTCATAATAAAGTTAACCTTTTTGTGTTTTTATTTCTGCCAGTCTTTTCTGGCTTTGTTGGTTCACTTTTGCTTTTTCATTAGCCTGTTTTATATGCTAGGTACCCCCATTTTGTGACCTTTACTTCTAAATATAATTTGGGAATGCTATTTCATTAAATACTGCACTAAGAATATTTTTGACATATGATTATCCTCATGTATATACCATAATTTACTTAAGCATTACCCACTTAAGGAATTTTTACTGCATATTGACTTTTCTTTATTATAAAGAATACATATAATCCTAATAGAACATTAAAAATTTTTAAAATCAGTTTAAATTTTCATGGTTTAAGGCACAGAACAAATGTCCACTATTCATTTTTTTTTTTTTTCGTACTGGGGATCGAACTCAAAACCTTGTGCTTGCAAGGCGGCCATGGTGCCACTGAGCTGAATCCCCGGCCCTCTGCTATTCTTTAAATAATAGTGGTGGCCAGTGTACACAAATGAAGTTGACCGTTTTATGGCCCATCTGAATAGCTGCCAAAAACCTAGATCTTAAATATCAGTATCTTCCCTAGCTATTTGTTTAGCATTTCCCAAAAGTATGTTCCACAAAACACTAATCCCAGATGTTCTCAGATGACAATCCCATAAAGAGATCCATACAATACAAACAAAGCATGAGTGTGCAGACTCTGGGGTAGAGTGTTTGCCTACCATGGCCTCAGGTTCGCTCCCCAGAACTGCAAAAATTAATAAATAAGAAAATGATGTTAGGTAAATACTGCATATTACACCTCCCTATTTAAGAGAGGGACAGGCACTTGAGGTAAAGGGTCAAAAAAGAAACTCATTTACTGGTGTTTAGCACAACATTTTTAAGATTCATCTAAACATGGAACTCCTCTATTCACCATCATTACCTTTTATTCTATCAGAACACACTGTGGGAAATCCTAGTCAAAATAATGCAAGGAAATAGCATGTTTTCCAATCAAGTTACCCACTTAATTACTTAAGTCTGGCATGAAAACTTCAAAAAAACTTAAAAAGTTCTTATCAAAGTAGATTTTTATTACCATCGACTAAGATTTTTATCTTAATCACAATGTGAAATAAGATATGTAAATATAAAACTGGACAGAATCCCAACAGACAATATATTTGGTATTTAATACCATATTATCTAGAAATGTTTAGTTATAGTTCATTCCTAAAATTTCTGTGCGGAAAAGAACATGGTGAACTCAGACTCAAATATTTTTACTCTGATTTAAGCTCTTAGGAGCTGCAGTTTCCCTGTTCATAAAACAAGAATCACAGCAGAATCTGTCAGCGAGGTTGTCACAAGGACTCATGAAATAATTACTACAAAGAGCACAGCCTGGACCTGACACGAAAGTCGTGTTCAGTAAACACAAGCCATTTTTCAAGCATATTTATACTCTATTCCCTTGGATAGATCATTTTATTTTTTTGTTATTTTCCTGTGCTGAAGATGGATCTTGGCCTCGCTGATGCTAGGCAATGCTCTACCACAGCTACATCGCCCCAACCCCAAGCTTTACTCTTTTATGTATGGTATAAAACACAATATTGTTTTTTGTAAAGGCTTCAAAACTCCTAAGCAAGCCGGGTGTGTAATCCCAGCACTCAGGAGGCTGAGGCAGGAGGATCGCCTGCGTTCAAAGCTGGCCTTGGCTATATAGTAAATTCAAGGCCAGCCAGGAATACATAGCCAGATCCTGTCAAAAAACAAAAACAAACAAAAAATTCCTAAGGACACAAATCGTCAAACGAAACCAAAGACCTACAAGATACTTTTTTAAACCAATTTATAAAAATGTGCTCGTCTTCTAACTGTTTCGTCCTGTTCCCATCCCACAGTTCTGTACCATCACACGTCACCTGCACGGGTCTGTGCCTTCTTTCGCTCCGTGCCAGACGAGTCACTGGCAACCACACGGCTGTCCAGCGACTGTGCCCTCCCCACATCAGGTCAGGCAGCGCTCTCGGGCCTCTCCACACAGGTGGCTGCTGCTGGCCTCACGGTGACGCTTTGAATAAAAATGGTCGAGCGGTAAGCAGCAGCCCCGTGAAGTGGAGGCAAGCACAGTGTGCGGAAGGAATACCGAAGATCCGGATCCCAGTCCGCGACCAACCACGCACGCACAGTGGGACCCGAGAGGAATGCTTTAAGTGTAACACGCGCAGTCTACACAGCGCCTGGTGATGGGGAAGGACACACGGCCCCCCGGAACGTAGAATGTAGGATGCTCCCGACTCACACAGCTGATCGCGGAAGATCTGATGGCTACACTGGGCCTCGGCACCTTTCCTAACCCAGGACATCTTCAGACAAGACTAAAACTTAGCCATTTTTCCTTCCTCCGCCCCCCTTTCCTCCAGTTACCGGGGAATTGAACCCAGGGCCTTCCCAGTGAGCTACACCCCAGACCTTTTTAAAATTTTTCATTTTGAAGCAAGGTCTTGCTAAGTCACTAAGTTGCCCAGGATGGGCTCAAACTCACAATCCTCCTGCCTCAGCCTCGCAGCATGCTGAGATTACAGACATGCCCCACCACACCCAGCTTGATTTTTTAGTAGTCTTTTTTCCCCACATCTCCTAATTTATTTTGTCATATTTCTTCAATGTACTTTTGAAATGTCCAGCACAAAGTAAAGTTTAGGAAATCTATGATAAATATGCCTTTATTTTGTGATAGATTCACCAGTATTTTTACTAACAAAAATTTTTTTAATGAAAATTGAAGTTTCTTCCTTATCATTACCCAATTTAGAATAGAAAAAAAAAATTTTTTTAAGTTTTTTTCCTGAATTTTCTCTGCTCACTAATTCTCCCCTAACCCTTTCTTTGTTTTTTGAGACAGAGTCTCACTATGTAGCCCAGGCTGGTCTTGCACTTGTGGCAATCCTCCTGCCTCAGCCTCCTGAGTACTGAGATTACAGGCATGTGCCACCACACCTAGTTAATTTTCCCTATTTTAAAAGTAGCATAAAGGTTGCTAGCAAATAACATGTAGGTGTCTTAAGAAATCCAATTGCTAAAAGACATAGTGTAATGTAGTGGCTAAAAGTTCTGGCTCTAGAGTCAGATATGATTTGGGTAGGAATCTCAACTCTTTTCCAGCACTGACAATTTGACTAAATTTCTCAACTTCTATAAGCTTTAGCTTCCTCCTCTGTAACACAAATAGAATGCATCTCTCCAAACATTTGTTTGGAAAAGAAACAATCTATGTAACCAAACTTACTGCAATCTTACTTTGAGCTGGATGCTTTCCATGTATTATTTAATCCCTATAAATCTTTTAAGAGATCTTAAATGGCTGTCATTATAGTAAAATTTCAGTAAGAATAAGCTAGTATTGATATTATTATTAATAGTTCACAAAAAGCTGAGCATTTTTCTTAAAGAAAGACTGAGTAGTTTTAAGAAAGTCAGTTGCCCCTGAGCAGGCTTCTCCAGATTCTAATTAATTCCTTCATGTTAACATAGGGGCTACACTGGGCTTACACTAGCTGCTTAGTCCTTTTTTCCCTTGAGGGAAAAGAAAACCACCCAAAACAAAGACTTTACAAAAACCAACCAACTTTACTAAAAAAGTACCCCCCACTGAACCAGTAGCACCTGTGAGTGCTACACAAGGGCTCTACCCGGAGCTACTTTCCCTGCAAAAGTGTTCCTTCTTGAAAACTTTTTCAAGCCTTATCCTTTCTCCTTCCATTCACAAAAATACTAGTACACACACACACACACACACACACACACACACACACTTCTTTACATCAAGCTTTGGGGGGCCACCAGTGTGTGCCTTTCCAGGATCTAATTTCCCACCTTCTGTCTTAACTCTCTTTCCCTTGGTTTTTTTTTTTTTTTGAGTTGTTTCAATATCCATGTTTTTTCAAAGAATTAGATGTTTACATTCTACTTGAAAAGCAATGGCTCTTCAGTATTAGCTTTGAACTGGACTCTCTGTAACAGGCTTTCTTAAAATTCTCTTTCCTTAATTCTCAGTGGGAAAAAAAGACAAAAAGAATTTAAGTGTAAGGAAAAGCATCTAATTTTATAATTAGTACTTCCTCTTCAGGTTGGTTTTAAAGACTATTTTTAAGAAGCAAAAAGTTTTCTAAGCCATGTGAGAATTTTATAATTGAGTTATCAGTAAGTGAAAACTTGGCCCACGCTGGGCTGACTTGGCCTCTATCACAGTTAGTCATGACATCTTACTGTGGAAGATGCGTATTCCAGTCCTGGCTCTGCATCAAGCAACTTACAATGTGAGTCTTAGACTTCCTGAGCCTGCCTCTCCCATGTGTCCCAACATACAATTCTCCAATTTTATGGTCATCTCCACTTTCCTATACTTGATAGGAAAAAATGGGAATAAATTAAGAATTTTTTTGTTTTTAGTAGCATGGATTTTAATCCATGGAGCACTGAGTACATCCCCAGCCCTTTTTTAAATTTAAATTTAAATTTAATTGATTGATTGGTTGATTGATTGATTGTCTTTGAGACAATATTGCCCGGGCTGGCCTGGAACTTAGCATCCTCATGCCTCAGCCTCCTGAGTAGCTGGTATTACAGGTGGGTGCCACTGCCAGCCACCTGAGGTCTTTTAATATAAAAATTTAAGAACAGATCATTTATTTTGAGATGTGTAATTTCTAAAGAAATTATGCCTTTAGTATCTTTTTGACTATGCAGTATGTTCACAAAGCATAGGATGCACTTCCGAAAAGTCTTAAGAGCAAAAAACGAAAGGCCTGAGCGCTCTGCTAAGGATAGTAATTTCAATGACTGAGCCAAAGTTTATTAGTGATTAGTAACATGACACTTCATTAAACAACACTTGGTTTGGTTTTGTGTAGGTGCTGGGATGGAGCCCAGGGTCTGTGTGGCATGCCAAGGACCACTCTACCATTAAGCTACACCCCTTGCCCCTCAAAAAGGTTCCTACAAGATGGGTAGTAAGTAGCTTTGCCTTAAGTGTGGTCAAATGTGATTTGAGGGATCCAGATAGCTTGCAAGTACATCATTAAAATTGTAAAATAAGGGTTTGCAATCACATGAAAAGACACAAACTTCAAAATAAAGGCTAACGCCAAAAGGATCAAAATAATTGTCTGGAAATAAAAGATCTGCAATTAGTTGATATTCTCCCTAGAAAAGTGCAAGGGATTTTGATATAATACATTTAGAAAGTAATTAACACAATATTATTTGTTAGGCACTGAGAAAAATACCAGACAATAACAATGATAGTCATACTGTAACTAGTTTAACAATTTGAGAAGTGTGATGAACATGGGGAAAGTCTGTTTAAATGGACATCAAAACACCTGATTATGTTTCATATAGTTATAAGTTTTCCTAATCTTGGTTTGCTTCTCGGGCCCCATTGTATTATGAATCATGGGAGATACAAAAGAAAAGATGTTATTGCCCTTACATTTTAGTTTCTGTAAACACAACCAGGGTACAGGTGCATATATCCTTTTTTACACCCTGATTTGAAAGTTATAATTTAATATCTTTGTACTCCCACAATTAAAAAGTTACTTATTGAAATAAAATATTTTGGTAATGTTTCATAAATTTCCAAACTAATTTACTTTCATCTCTTGTCATGACATTGATGAGCCAATTTTCACATTAATTAGCTTAAGCCTAAAACTTAACTGTTTTAGATTTTCCTTAAGAAAACTGAAAATCAGTATTTAATAAGCACGGTGTAGTTGACTATCAATTTATTGGCTCATTTAAAGTGACAAGTACAAAGTCTATCAATATACATGGAAAAAAATCCTCTCTGACAAGGTGAACTATGGGAACAGAAAGAAGTACACAAAGGACGGTCGGTACAGTAACCCAACCTTCGAATTATGTGTAATGGTCATGCAGGGAATCATGAAGGAGGCCATCCTCAGAGGGAGGGAGGGAGGGAGGGAGGGAGGGTGTGAGGCAGAGAGATTTCAAGCAGGATGGGATTAGCACAGTTTGCAGTGGCAAATTTCAGAGTTTAAAAAAGAAACTGCATGGAAACTTCCACTTCTCCACTTGGCACATCACTAACCACTCAAACACCGGAAAAGCCAGAGCAGCACATTCTACCAGGAAAAAAAGTTCCATTCAACTTGGTATAATTTTGAATTTAGAAATTACAAAAAATTTTCCATTTAATGTCCAATTTCTTCATCAGAGCCCCCTGCAATTTAATGTCTGGTATGTAAAATAAAACGTATAGTAAACTTTTAATTCATTACTTAACCACAATTTTATTTTCCCGTTTCCTTTCTCACTAGTCCCTCTAGGGCTACATAGCTGAAATCAGTGTACTTAGAACAAGGCAAGGGCTGGGCGTGGTGGCACCCAAAACTCAGCCCTCTGTGAGGCTGAGACAGGGTGGTAAATTCAAGGCCAGCTGAGGCGACTTAATGAGGCCGTGTCTCAAAATAAACTTTTTAAAAAGGGGTTAAGGGGCTGGGAATTTAGCTCAGTGATTCCACCACCTACCTCAAAAGCGCAAGGTCAGAGTTCGATCCCTGGTACCAAAAAAAAAAAAGGGGGGAGGAAGGGTAAGGATTCAGTTCAGCACTCCCTGTGTTCAATTCCCAGTGAGACCTGCAGAAGGGGGATTGGGGGGGCAAAATCTTAGAATCGTATAAAGGTGTGTTTTCCAATTAAAATGTGCATTGTCTCAAACTCTTGAGTTCCTAGTCATTTGAAGTGAAGTGATACATAGGCAACTGTCTATTTCCATGCTCCCAAGTAAGTAGCATTGCCATTCCACCATTAGCTATCCTAACAGAGCAGCTGTTATTTTTCTTTTCTCTGTTAATTTCTCTTTCTTTTTGGGAAAAGAATACTGCTATTAATATGTTTCTTTATCAATGTGATCTCCTAAGTTGTCAAGAAATGTCACAGAAGCAAATCTTCTTTCTTTCAACCTTTTGGTGCCGCCTGCTGCCCCCTGCTGCCCAGTGTCCATGTTTACTGAACTCTGTCGCGGACTTTCAACCTTTCCACCTCTCTCTCTTTGTTTTCTCCATCTCCATTTTCTGGCTGGAAAGCCAGATCATTGGATCTAGTTGTGTTCCAACCAAAACCTCAATGAAATAGGAAAGCAAACCAAAAAATTCACTTTGGAAGCAACAGCTAACATTGTTTGGGAGGAGGTAATTATTCCCTTAACAAGTTGGCATATTTTAACTGCCAACTTGTTTAACTAAGACTTAGAATGTACAGTAGGAAGCACAGTAAGTACTTTCTAAAAATGTAATTGTACTTAAAAAAAAATGTAATTGTACTATTTAAGAACATTTGACCTACTAGAGTAAGAGGTCAACCTACCGGGCTTATACATAGAACTCCTACAAGTGTGTGGTTTTGAAATATTAAAGAGAACTTAAGAATCACCATATTTAGAAGTTAAATCTGACATAGGTAAGATTCTTCTTAACTTCTTGAAAACATTTCCTAAGTACTAAAAAAGGACTTACATGTAGAAGATTTGCAAATTCAGTATAAAAGTCAGGAGGGTGTTTAATTAAGTAATGCTATAAATGAGCACACATATAATTTAAAGGACTATGATTTCTAAAATTTTAAATATTTATAGATATGATAAGATTTGGAAACTAGATTTAAAACCTAAAGAATTACCTTAATCCATTTTATATTATATTTTTTAAAACGTTAACTTCAGAGTGGGCCCTCACTATACAAACTTTTTTTTTTTTTTCTGGTACCGGGGTTCGAACTTGGGTCCTTGCGCTTGCACAGCAGGTGACAAAACCACTCAGCTAAATCCCTGGCCTATACAAACTCTTCTTAAGGGGAATGAATAGCTTACAGTGAAAGAGATTGCTTCCTTCCAGTTAAAGTTTGTGGTTTCTAGGCAGTCAACCTATGCTTCACTCCGCAGAACTGGGCTCACTGTCCAGCTAGCTGCTCTGTGTTTAGGATTGGCCCTCCCTGCTGCTTAGGAGATGGACCGAGCTTCTGAAAAATGGAGATGAGAAGCAGCAACTCGAGTCCACTCGAACCTTCTCCCCACACTGTCAGGTTACTGCCATCCAGAAGCCACTGGCATGTTTGTATACTTAGCAGTTCTCAATCTTGGCTCCACACTTAGGCCTGGATCCCACCCACACCAATTAAATCAGTTCTCCTGGGGTGGGTGTGGGGGAGCAGGCATTTTAGTTTTAAGTTTCCGGTGATTTCTCACAGAGCTGCAGAGGGCTGCAGCTCATGCAGGAGGCCCATGGCTCAATCCCCGGCACCCTAAGGATACACAGGTGCAAACAGGCGGAGGATAAGTCTACCAGGACCCAAGGACCAGGCCGCACAGTGGGGCTTCACAGTCATGGAAATGTTTTGTATGATGTTCCTCGGAAGCCACGAGCCAGGTGAAGCTATGGACCACTTGAAATGTAGAGTGTGACTGAGAAAGTGAACTTTAAATTTTAGATGAATTCCAATTTAAGTATAAAAATGTAAATACACATAGCCACATGTGGCAAGTGACTACTGTGACGGAGCGACACCGTTCTGGAGTTTTAGGCCATTTAAAATGATCTGCATCTATTAGTAAGGAAGTGTGGGATGACCTTTTTGGGCTAGCCCGCCACCCCACACTTCCTACTCAGATCTCTGAAGTCCTACAAACCAGCGTCTTGCCAAGAACTCCAGTGCTCTGGGAGCTCAGCTGCAAGGTTCTGTTGGCCTCTGAGGAGAGGACTTTGAATGTACTGGCTGGTGTTCCCCTGCCCCACCACGCTAGCAATTCATTTCCTTCAAAATGAGCAAAGCCCATCAGAACTACGAATGTCTTAAGTCTCACAGCTTAATAATGGAGCAGCCAAGCAACTCAAGCTCTTGGAAAAGGCCTCTCGAGCTAGTGTTTTCCAGCCCGAGGCTGTGACCTGTCACGCAGGATGCAGGGTGTGCAGTGGATTGTGGCTGGGGCCCGAGGGTCAGAGCTAATGATAGGTCACTGCAGGCCACCTGCCTCTAACGGTCTCACCGAGCTGTGTCCTGTTCGAGAACGGAGCCAGTTGCCGGTGGGGTGAAAGCTTGAGAAAAAAACCAGCAAAATGACGCCAATACCAAAGACCTCTTTGGAGGGACTTGCTATTGAGCTGAACAAAACTGTATACTTACCTGATTTTAAAAATAACCGGTAATGTAGACTATTTTGTTTTAATTATTTTCAATTTAACAAATTTACTAGAGCAAGAAAAAGGTTCTAGAACCAAGCAGCATTCCAGACCAAAGATGGTCGGTCCAGACTCCCCTCTGTCGCTACTTTTTTTGTTTTCAGTTAAAAACGGGAACATGTAGGAATTGCGGGCAAATAAATCTCGAACGTGATATACATGCGGAAACATAAGAGTCCTCCTCAAACGTTCGCCCTGCCTTCACCCTGCCAATGACTATTCTGAGCATCCCGTGTACTGCAGCAATACTATCTGCTCACTGGCGCCGCCAAGTTTAAATGATAACCTTGCAAGTTGGCAGCCCTTATTTCGCAGTCGAAATACTCATCGTGGCTCAAACCCCTCTCAGACGTGGGCCCTGGACTCCCCAGAAATGCAGCTTCTCAGACCTTTCAACCAAAACTCTTGGGGTCCCCGCGGCCCAGCGATCTGGGTTTTAATCAGCCCTCCCGGTGATTTGGGGGGGCACCAAAGTTAGGGATCCACTCATCTAGAGTACAGTAAAGCCCTAAAAATAGTTCAGAGGGCAAAGGCTCCGCATCTCCGCAAGCTGATCGATTCTGAAGCTTTTTGGTACAAAACACTGCCCTCGTACACTTTATTTCGATCTAATGTTATAAATCATGAGTTCACCTACTCCAACAAGACCTCGCTGAACCGCTAGACTTTGGATGATTTTAAATTCAATTTCAGATCTTTATAAGTTGTTTGCATTCAACTTCGGAAAGAATTTCATGAGATGTTCCTGAGAAGAGATATACAAACGTACCTTGAGGCAAAGTCAACATAGAAAAAATCCAGATCTATACAACTAATTAGGAGGACCCTTCCTCAGTCTATGAGATTATTAGATTTATAAAATAATGAATAAATGCACTAGAGGATGCAATACTAATGCTACACAGTGCACTTAAAATATGTCAATTTACAGAATACAAATTTCCAAACACCTGGTGTGACAGAGAAGAGGAGCAATACACAAGGCCTGATTTCACACTTCCCATGTTCAAACTCCAGCTTTTTCATTTTCGGTGGAATGCTGGCCAAATTTCAGGTGTGTCAATTTCTCTATCCCTAGTTCCTCATCTGGAAAATGGATCTACTAATTATTCTATGCCCTAAATTTGTGTGAGGATTAAAGGAGGCTGAAGGAGCAGATGTGGCATTTAGACTGCAGACCGGAACACAGTAAGCTCTAATTAGATGGTGTTGTTGCTTTTTAAATTAGCTCACCTGTGACTGGTCCCTACAAAAATAGATAGGAACTTTTTTATCACTCAAGAATGTTTACAGAAAGCAGTTAAAGTTTATACAAAGCAAACAAGAGCCAACCAGATTGAATATGAACGAGACACCAGCAGGTGTTTATACCCTTCTAGCACTCTGCTCTAGCCAAACTCATCAAGGTAATTTCAGTCTCCCTGTCAGTAACTGATTCAGGTGTGAGCATGTCTTATGAAGCTAGCCAATAAGCTCAAAGTTCCTGGGAGGCATTTCTTCTACTATAAAAGATAAATAAGAGAAACTCTAATTTTGAAAATTGTGATATGAAAATACCTGCTCGGGAGCTGCAGCAGCCATCTTTTGACTATGAGGGAAGATATACCTGACATTATGACGAGGTAAATGGATAGAACCTTCGCAGTATTGTTGAGCTACTGAGTTTGGTTCACCGAACCTACAACTGGCTTGCCTCCCGATACTAATTTAGTTGAAACAATAAATGTTATTTTTTTACACCACTTCTTAGTAGGGTTGTATGTTTATATGAAAGCAAAATAAATGATATGACATTGAGCTGCTATGGACTGATTTAACAAAATAATTTGGGACTTTATTCCTGAGGCCATTTTAAGGCATATATTGAGAATCCTTAATAAATAGTGCCTTTACTGCCAATTCATTTGTATAGAAATAACATTAGTCTTTCTTTTTTTGCTCACTACCTGATATGTTTAATAAACCATCGGCTAAATGTCTAATATGCTAACTTCATAAATTAAAATATTTTTAAAATTTCTATTGTAACATATAGAACTTACAGATTTTTTTAAATAAAAATAAATATTTTAGTTCTAATATAATCCTTCAATACTAACCGTATTTCCCTACCTTATCTCCACAGTTTATATTTTCTTTGATGTTTATTTCATGGCAAGGTGAACAAAATGTATAAAATAAAGCTCAAACACAATTTTTCGTTGCTTTGCTTTTGCTTTTGTTGTAGTAGGAACTGAACTCAGGACCTCACACCGGGTAGGCAAAGGTTCTACCCCTGAGCTACACCCCACCCCACCCCACCCCACCCCACCCCACCTCACCTCCTGTACCAGAGATTGAACTCAGGACCTTGTGCTTGCTGGACAGGCGTGGCGCCACTGAGCTACATCCCCAGCCCATCTTGGAGACGGGATCTTGCTAAGTTACCCAGGCTGCCCTCACGGTTGGGATGATCCTGCCTCAGCAGCCTCCCAAGTGGCTGAGACTACAGGCATGGGCCACCATGCCTTGCTGTTTTGTTTAAATTTATGGGCCTGGGGGTGCAACGCAAGGACACAGCACATGTTCAACATGTGCAAGATTCTGGGTTTGATCCCCAGCATCTCAATAAATAAATATTGAAAAGTTCTCATCAAATGGACCTCACAGAGACACGCCCCATACTCCTACTGCCAGAATGTGCATGGAATTTCTCTTCTTGAGCAAATAAGCCAATGTTTTATGTCTCACTTTGCATCAGATAACTATGCAGCATCTATGTGGGCTAAGACTAAAACAAGAGTGCTACCCCCCTCCCCCTCTCCCCCAGGCTGTAAATATTTGGTGCCTAAATAATATTCTTTCAGTGGAAGGACATGTCAAAGCCTCTATCAACTGATTTAAATTTAAAACAATTTTTCCTCCAAAAATCTTACTTGGCCTTCACTCCCAGGTGGGTACCCCATGTGCCTAAGATCTTAGAGTATCTTTAAAGCCAGTCATGGGGACACAGGCCTATAATCCCTCACTCTGGGAGGCTGAGGCGGAGGATCACAAATTTAAGCCCAGACTGTGCGATTTGGCAATTTAGCCAGTCCCTGTCTCAAATAAAAGGGCTGGGAATGTAGCTCAGTGCAAAGGATTCAATTACCAGTGTGGCAAAAACAAACAAACAAAACTTTATTTTTTTTAAACACTCTGACCAGCATTTTCTAACAGCACACAAAAGATTAAGGAGTGGTAGATGCATAACAAACAGTCCCCAGATAAAAATAAATGTTGAATAAATTAAGCATAAGACATGCTTTTCTCTTTTCCAGAATTAAATCATTATCTCTGCTTTACTTTCCCTTTAGATTCTCCATTTGAGAATCACTTTGGAAAGATCAAAAACAAAGTCATAGCACAACACCCATTTTGTGTATTTTCCTCTTTTTGCAAAACCATGTACAGTAAGTAGCCTGTCTGCGTAGTCTCATGGAAAGCTGCAATACATCCAGGAAAGAGCTGAGAAGTAAAACTGGAAGCATATACAATTTCAGATCTATATTGAATTTGGTTTCAAAGGGTAAAATATGTCGTGATATTTCCTTCTTCTGGAAAAGTTCATTCCAAGCTAAGGTTAGATTGGTCCTGGGTAATATTTTCAACCTTTCATATTAGGTCATCTTAATGTCTCCAAATGTTCCCTCCCTTTGTTACTTCATCCCACCATTACTATTACCTAACGGGTTTCACTAACCTGAAATTTCTCAGCACTGCTAAATACACTTTAATACATTAAGAAATCCTATTGGTTCATTACATCGTCTTCACACAATTTTCAGTTTATTTCTAGTATTGATCAAGCACCATGATTTAAAGTTCATTTTTCTGAGGTTTATTACCTAGATTTTGATTTAAAGATTCCCCATGTCTTTGGCATCATTTCTTTCTTCTCTCTGCAACCTGTTTTTTTCTGCGATTTCACTACTCATTAACCCTCCCTCTACCAGAGGGAGGGGCAGCAGGAAAGAAACAATATGACGTTTTAATATAGCCAATTTTGCTACTTGCTACTATCTTTGATAAAATACTGTGCAAGAAAGAAATATGGGCATGACTGTTGACTGAAATAACGTTTCAGGTTTTTAAAACAATTTTTTATTGTCCACGGTCTAGCAACTGCTATCACGAAAAATTGAGTTAGTTCTCTCTACACTAAATTTAATAAAGGTTTTTAAATAATTAAAGACATAGTTTGTTATTGTGATTCTAATCACAATCACACCAAACTCATGAACTAAATGTCTATAAAATGTTACCAATTTAGAAAGAATGTCGAAAGAAGAGCTAAAATGAAGCACAAGGTGGATTTTTTAAATGGAGAATAATATAAAATACGGGATTGCTTTGCCTCATAGATTTAAACATCTTTACTTACAAAATGATGTAAGGGTCACATATAGAAAAATAATCTTTAATATAAATGTCGATGGTTGATTTTGACAAGTGAAGATTTAACTCTAATGGTTACTTCATAATCAATGATGTAATAGTCAATGATGTAGGGAACAAAGAGCATAGCTACATATGGACTTCATATCATCAGTTTGTTTTTAAAAAGGGGGCTGCATTATAGAAATATTTTCAGCTTTCAGAGGTTAAATAAAATGAAAAATGCCACCACTCTGAATAGCAGAATATTTTAGCAATAATGTGTGGGAAAGTATATTTTATTCAGTAGATCAACTTCAGAGAACTAAACTCACCACAACAAGGTTAGATAATGGATTTATACCTGCAGTAGTTCATTGAAGCAGCATTTACACTTTACAAAGAGATAAAATGTTCTGGTGAACATTTTCAAGTCTTTATAGTATAGTAGAAATAAAATATAGCATAATGCATAATTATTTTTGAAGTTCAAGGAAAGAAAGATACCCAGATTGTAGGAAATACTATTTCTAGTCATTTCCACACATTCACACATTCTTTTACTTTAAACTATTAAATGATTAATGAAAATAGCATTACATATTTCAAAGGGAATAAAGACAATAACTCCTGAAATGTTCACTCTAAAGAAATAATCTGTTCAATCTTATGGAAAAGGTGATCTAGGCTACTATTTCAGTTGTTTTTATTTTATCTGGCAAAATAATATGTTCAAGGTATAATTACTGATTCCTCCCACTTTCTTTTTGAACTAGAGACATACTTGGTATATTCATAAACAACTAAAACGTTTACAGAGAGCAGTAAAATCTATGTCATATCAGAACACATTTTTGTTCTTGGGAGGCTTTGGGCCTAAATCCCACATTCGCTGATCAGATAACTCAACAGGAACAAAGATGGAAAAGATACAATGTTGCATTCAGATAAGTAAACATTAATATTTTTAAAGTTAAAGTAGTTGGCACATATTCTTAAAAGATTATCCTATTACACAATATTTGCTCTTTTTTTAAAAAACAAGCCTACATGTAAATTCAACCGAAATATCATTTGAAAATGTAACAATAATGTAGGCATAAGTACACGACAAGCTACTAGGAAATCTTCAGCAGAGACTCAGAATAGTTATTTGAGAAATCCCAGGATCAAAATGAAATTCAACTTTTACAATGTTAAGGGAACTAAAACTCAAACGTTTTGCTACACCGCAAAGACACGAACACCCACGATTCTGTAATTTTAAGAAATCCAAATGTCACTGAGGAGGGAGGATAAACCAACAGCTTATCCCTGAAGCATCAGATCCGGCGGTAATAAATTAGATCTGATAAAACACAACTGCAAACTGCATGCCCGCCCCTGCTGCTCCCCGGACTGGTGTGACGACATGTCTGCTCTCACCCCAGTTCACAGTTCACAGAAGACATCTCGGCCCCCAAATGGAATATTTCCACTGGCCAAATTAAACTTTCTTTAAGAAAATAAAAGGATAAGATAATAGATAAAAATCTTGCCCCACCTCTTTTTTTTCTTCCAGTGAAACTGACATAAATTGTTAGGAGCACTACAGCGCCACCAACACAGATCAATGCAAAACAAAAAAGATCTCCCACCGTGTGCAAAAAGAAAAAAAAAAAATTAGAGAAATGCCCAAAATTACAAAATGTCTCCCAAATCTACCCTTTTTTGAAGAAAAACCAAGCGAGCTCTGCAAAGATTAGCGAATGAAGAGCTTCAAAGAAATAAATAACAGACTCCAAGTTTAGATCTGATCAGCAAATAAAAGAACCACTATTTAGTAACAGCCCTAACTTAATATAGACCCAGCTATGTCAATCTCCACCTTCATTCTACCAAGGGCAGCTTTTCTGTAGTCTGTATTCAAGCGATCCATCAGGAGGATCATAATAGGCCTATTTCTTTAAAACTACAACCGTAGTTTGCCTGCCGATCATTTAGTCCTGGACAAATTAGGTAATATGTAATTTTTATAAAGAGACTATATGCACATATTTAGCATTACCAACACTGCTAGCACAAAACAAGTCCATCTTGAAATATCTGAGTTCCCCTGTAGTTTACAGCAATTAGACTATAATTTACATTAAACATATTTAGCTTTAATAATGAAAAAAACTATTTTTTTCTTTTGGTAAAAATTAACCAGACAAGATTAGGTGGAACCTGCGGCGATCAAAGCTAAAGATAAATATCAAGGTTGGTTTTTGTTGGAAGAAACACAATGAAAAATTCTTTTCCTCTGGTGACCCCTTCAAAGACGTAGTGCCAATAAATGTTTCAAATCCCAAACTTACCATCAGTACAGGCAAAGGAGAAGCCAGTTCTGGAGAGAAAATTGTAACAATATAGGCTGGAGACTAGCGTGTCTAGCAGAAACAGCTTCCAGGCAGCATATGGGTCTTCGAACATCTTGGAAATCCTGGGTGGATGAAAAGTCAGACTTTCTCCCATGGTCGGCGGCGGAATGGGGTGGCTTCCCCCAGGATCTGTGGGCGATTGGGGAGAAATCGGAGAAACAACCAGCGAAGACTCAAAGCCGAGGAGGCAGCGGCGGCCAGCAGACTGGGGTTAACAACTTTGCGAAGGCAGCAGGCGTGCGCCGATTGGCCGCGCCGTGGTGTCGCTCAGCGGCGGCCCCGCCCCGCCCTGCAGCTCGGGAGAGGCCGCGCGTGTGCCATCTTCGCTGCGTGCACGCTCGGCGCGGCCGGGCCGACAGGCCGCAGCCCGAACAATGGCCGGTCGTCGCGGGGCAGGGGCCGGGGTCGGGGCCGGGGCCGGGGTCGGGGTCGGGGTCGGGGCCGGGGCCGGGCCGCGGCGGCACCTGGCCCGAGGGCGGGGGCTCGTCCTGAGCAGGCCGTCGCGGCGCTGCGAGAAACGCCCGCCTGCGACCCGGAGGCAGACGCGGCCGGGTAGGGTCGGCGTCCAGCCGCGGAGGCTGCCTCGGACGCCGGGAAGGGACCTCGGAGCCGGTCATCCGCGCCGAGAAGGGGAAGCACGAAGGAAGACTGCGTTAGCTCCAACAGCCGGGGTTCTTGGAAAAATACACGATTTGTCAGCCATCGCAACTGCTCCATTTGTACAAAAAGTTAAAAAAAACACCTGATTTTGGTGGTTAAACTAAGAACAATAGGCAGCCCCCTTCCCCGAAACTGTGCCAGACCCTCGCAGCGGCGGAATTCTCCCAACTCTGCCGCTGGGCCTCGCAAACAAGATGGCTGTGGCGCCGAGTTCTTTCGGATCCTCCTCCCGGCCTCCAGGAAGTGGTCCAAATCCAAGATAAACACAGCACTAAAAAGTGCATCCTTGAGTCTGAACTGGGGCAGACCTTTTCGGGAAGGGGGTCTTAGAAACGTGCTGCTTTTTTCTTTTTTATTCGTCTTTTCTTGTTAATTGTTTTGAAAAGTACATCAATCACTGGAGATTTACTTAACTGTAATTTGAACTTCCTGCTTTACATATTTATAAGGTCTTTCACCTATCTTGGCAGGCTTTCAAATTAAGTGGGCTGGGAAATTTGATGCTGTCTCTAGTTGTGAGCTGAGTCAGGTAGTTGGTAGTTGTAGCCAGGCTTTTAAACAATCTAAATATTAAAAGAGAGAGAGAAGGATCATGGTAAATGATTGGGACACTGATTGATTGCAAATGTAAAGTCACAAAGGTCTACAAATACCAAATATGTCAAATACTGCGTGTATGTGCTAATTGAACACATTCAGTATAAAATTCTTTGCCAGTTATATTTCTAATGAGCCAAAATTAGAACAGAGTTTAAAGGAATTGGATGAAGAAAAGGTGGAGAATTGTCCGTATGCTTCAGCGTCTTCACGTGCGCGCGCACACACGCACACACGCACACACACACCACTCTTGGTGTGTGTGAGGTCCTTGTCTGGCATTGACAGTAATGGGTGACTTAAGAAGCTATAGTTAGGGTGACTGTAATTTATTGTCTACAGCAGGACACTCAGAGTCAAAGGGGTTATATTATTAATTATAGGATGGCTGGAATAAACAGTGCCTGTCCGAGGTAAACCATCAGTTAGAATCATTATGTAGCTCACAGAGCCCCTTCTTGAACTTTTGCCAGTCAGATAACCCACAGGACAGGGCCCAGGCCACTTTAGGCAGAACCTGAGCTGGACTCCTCCGGGCCTGTGTACCGCGTTTGCAATACTGTCAACTGAGGAACACTAAGTAGACTGGAATTCCAATATAATTAATGAATAGTCACAAGAAGGAAAATATCTAGGTATGCACACCCATATATGCATCTCAATACTTTTATTATTTACAGGTTAAAATATTGTGTGCACTTCACACAATATACTTATTTCTAATTACATACTTTCCTATGGGATAATTTTCAGTTTTTGAGACAATGCTTATGAGTTGAAGGTTTTTAAATTTTTGTCTTGGTAAAGGCAAAATGTAGAGTGAAATGATTTAGGAAAATCATCACAGAGAGACATAGGGAAAATAGTTCTTGGGTTGTTTTTTCAAATATTCTCTTGAGAACTTAGTGTAGGCCATACATAGAGCCTGGTGCTATATAGGTATTAATAAATAAGCAGATAGTTTATCTCCTTCATGGGGTTTATAATTTAAAAAGCAAAGAGAAGAGGTCAGAAATGTAGGTGGGAGCAATACTGTGAAGTTTGTAAGGCACAGAACAGAGCCGCGTATCTAAGCAAGTGAATTATAGACTAAATTGGAAATTGAGACTTTGGAGGTTTTTATAATGATAAGGTCCAGAGAAACTGTGATGAAATGAAGAAAAAATAGCTGCATCAGATTTTGGTATTTTTTCTTGGAAACAGCCCAGGTGCCCATCAACTGGAAACTGGATAAAGAAGATGTGGGTTTTTTATAAAATGGAGTACTACTCAGCCATAAAGAATGAGAAACTAAAATCATTTATAGCTAAATGGGTGCATATTGATGCCATCCTCTTAAGTGAAATAAATAGGACACACACGTGTAAATACCTAATAGTTTCTCGGGTGTGGGAAACAAAGTGTAAATAAGGATTAAAAGGATTAATGACTAATAATTGATACTTTGAAATAGGAAAAGGTTCAAAGGGATAGGGATGGTAGGAGGAGATGGGGAAAGGAAAGAAGGGAAAGGAAAAATTATAAGAAAAGAAAAAAATGGAAATGAAGTCTATGTAAATACGGAAGGGTGGAGGGGGTGAAGGGCACACAGGTAATAGGGAAAAAAATAAGAATCAAGATCCATCATGTACAGGTACAAGCACCCAATGATAAATGTAAATGTATTGTATACCTAAAATGTACCAATAAAAGAATTGAAGCAAAAAAAATAGATTTTGATATTTTTAAAATGCACACCTTGTCCACATAGTTATATCCACTGATTATGACTCAATTTAAAAATATGAACAAAAAACAAATACCAAAGACCAAATATATACATATATATGTTATATCACTGTTAAAATAAAAAGGAGGAATTGAGGCAGAGATTTGCCTCAATTTTCTTCTCTTTAATAAGTGCTGACTTGTGTTTTTGATGAGAAACATCTTACATTTTACATCAGTTGAACAAAGCATTTTTTTACATGTAACACAAAGCACTATTAAAGCTCGAGTTTAATGTATTTTCCAATTTGGTATCTGGTTTATAGTGAACCAAAATCCTATGTGCACGTGGGCAGAAATAACATGTTCAATTTGTTATATCTAGAACTTAGAAATTTGAAAAGCAGTTAAATCAAATCAGTGACATATAGTCCCTTAAATGACATTTGGTAGTAACCAGATCTCAACACATTAAATTGTGAACAAATCAGTTTAGTTTGTAAGATCTTCACCTTACAGAAGTGTGAAATGAAGGAAGACATGTTTTGCAATTCAGAGTAATTTTTTCATTAAAAAATAAGTGGCACTCCATAATCAAATTTATTAATATTTTTTCCAGTGAAGTACTGTACACATGACCAATTACATTAAATGAGGTAAAGATTATAAATAGCCACGCATCAATTCAGGTCAGATTTTGCCACTAAGCAATATAATGCAACTTGCAAAAAGGTTTTCAGTTTTCAAAGATTTTTAGTATTCATAATTATGGATAAAGAATTGTGGGTTTATAGACTTTATCCCATACAGATAGTTTGAATAAAACTGTTTTCAATTAACTCAAAGCTTATACTTATAATGATTGTGAACAATTACAATTTAGAAATGGCTAGATTTCTGTGGGCCCTAATGAATTAATATATCTAATATTATTAAATTTTTTGTGATCGGGGTAAATCTTACTAGTTTTACCTCCTATGATTTTCCCCGTATTTCCCCCCCCAAGGATAGTGGTCATACTTTTATGAAAACAAATTTTAAAGCAATACTTTATTATTTGATTTTATAAGTGTTCAATGTTGTTAGCAGAGATTAGAAGAGTATCCATTTCAGAACTCATTGCCTATGGTGGGATGGTTTTAGACTGCATTGATGCGTTGCAAGATTTACCATTGCAAGCCGAGAGGCATTTCCAAGAAAGGTCATTCATGGGGCAGTTTGTGACCACTGGGGTCCCAAGATGGCTTCTCTCCTCCCTTTCTTTTCTGTCCGTAAAATTCAATTGTGTTTGGCTCACAACTCAAGGCGGTGTTGTGTTGCATAGTTTTAACCGTGAGATGGGTCAGCAGTCATTTGGAGGACTTGGAGAGAGCATTTACAGAGGCGTTTACTCAACAGGCCCCGCCCTGAACCCTTTGCCTCTTCCTGCTTGGCGCTTGTTCACTGCACCTGGGTCCGGTTTTGTATCACAACCACAGCAGGCAGAGTTCACAGCTGAGGTAGCCGGATGGAAAGAACCAAGCTAGATTCAGTGGCTCCTCCACACCAGCTTCGAACATCTACCTCTAGACTGCTTTTAATATGAGAGAAAAAGAAAACAACTAGTTTGTTTGCACCTGAGGTCTATTCTTCATAGCCAAATGCAATTCCTAATAAAATTACTGTGAGTAATCTTCCAGGCACTTTTTCCCTGTAAAAAGCAGCTGCCTTTTTTTCCCTCGGTAGTGCTGGGAATCCAGCCCAGGACTTTGCAGATGCTCGGCAAACACTACCACTGAGCTACATCCCAGTCCACCCAGGTACCTTGTAATTGCTGTATAGTTTTAGTTTGAGGAGAAGAACATGCAGCTTTCTGGGAAACAAGAAATCCTGTCTCCATGTTATATACGGAATATATATATATATATATGTATTGTATATAAACGTGTTAGGATATACACAAGTATAACATATGTAAAACTTTTGAGCCTGTACATTACTGTACTTAAAGTATTTTATTGTGTGTATGTTACCCCTTATTAAAGAAAGCTATTTAAATATACTATAGAAAGTGAATCTGATAATGTGAATGTAAGAGAGCTGGCAGACAGAATTATTTTTAAGAAATCCAATATTCTCTTTGTTCTAAGTGCCTTATAATACAGAGTACCTAAGATAGCTGCCCATGTCTCTCTCTCTCTCTCTCTCACACGCACACACACATGTACACACACACACACACGTACACACAATGATGTTCCTATATTTATACATCTCCCTGTAACCATACTGCCAACATTCAAGGGTCTAGAATTATATATTGCATTTCCCTTTACTTTCTCACTATTTTTTCCTTAAACTCTTATTTGACAGCTATACACATGCCTTCTTTGGCGGCAGTTGGGTTACTTCATGTATAAGCCCTAGATTTTGGGTGACCTTGGCTGTACGTCAAGTTTCTCATGCCTGCATAGCTTGTCCAAATTCTAGGTTTTGTCTTAACTGATCTATTGTGACCATAATAAATGAGAAGTGGTCAAAGCAAAACCCTAGATTGGGGTTTTCTTGTAGTCTGATCTATTATATATAAAAGATCATTATAAAATCATACAAGAGGATAGACTTCACCTAGTATTCAATGGAAAAGTTATACTGGGCAATTTCATGGGATCCATTCTCAAAATCAATCAATCAATCAAATCAATCAATCAATAAATAAAAAGGGCTGGCAAAGTAACTTTGGTAGAGCACTGGCTAGGCAGTGTGAGGCCCTGGTTCAATCCCCAGTACTGCAAAACAAAACAAACCAAACCAACAAAAACAAAACAAGACTGGGCCAGGGATTTAGCTCAGTGGTTTCAACCCTTGCTGCACAAGCGCAAGGACCCGAGTTTGATCCCCGGTTCCAAAAAACAAAAGGAAACAAGACTTTGTAGAACCCCTTCCCCTTGCTGTTCCCATTTCACCCTCTCTCCAGGGTAGTGATGAAAAAATTCACTCACTGAGACACCTTACTGCTTAAAACTTCAGCACTGCATGGGTTTATGAAGTAACAGCGGTTAGAAGAATATCTACTGCAATAGAAGCACGGCTGGTAAAAACTCTTGCTTGAAATGTGAACCTTGAGCAGTTACAGAAAGGGAGACTGAGTTTTCTCTAAAGATCATTAAAGCTTCCATACAAGAAAGACCATTTACTTTTTCAAAATACAAATCATTATTGGAACAAAAAAGTCAGCAAGTGATTCAGGCTGAGTATGACAAAGGAAGAGGAGTTTAATAGGATCAAATCATAAATAATTTCTCTAGCTGTATTTAACTAAAGAGTCTCATAATTCCTTAGTGAGAGAAAGGAGATGGGATTGGTGTTAATGAAAGGGTTGACACAGGTGGTTTATTGTCTTCTTACCATTCAGTCAGTTATTCTTAGTAAGCCCTATTGTCTTTGTACAGTAATGCACTACAAGAACATTATTGGCATTGTTTTAAGCTCGATTTTAAGACTGAATAGCCCTCAACTGAAAGTGGCAACCACAGCTCTGGTGCTGAGGGAGTGCTGCAAAGGAGCATCATCCTTTACAGAAAGTGTTTATGAGAGGCTTCCCTGCCTGGCTGGCCACCCCTGACAGGGGCACACACCGGGGAGCCAGGCTTTTATGGATGCCAGAAGCATGCGTAGTAAAAGAGATGCAGTTCCTGAAAAGCTGGATTGCCAGAGAGATGATTCATTTCATTCATAAATATATATATATATATATGATTTATTTACTTCTTTACAACCACCACATTATTGTCAAACCTAGCTTTCAGATTTTCTTCTGATAAAAATAACTACAGCCTAAAAGACTCATTTTTTGCATATTATACTCTTGTATTTATTCATTTTTCTCCATATGGTAAGAGTGATATGAACTCATTACTAGCCACTTGGAAAGCAGGGAAATGTATAATAAAGAATTCACTGACTTGTAGTCCTATTTCTTTGGATCTCTTTCCAATGTCTTTCCCTGCACTTCTTTTTGTGTTGGCAAACTTTCAGAATAAAGGATGCCAAGTCAGCGATCCTATTATATAAGTGAGCAAGTATATATAATAGCAGCCACAAAAATAACTCAAGACAGGAGTGATTACATAATTAACACAATTGCAAATCTGCTTTGATGAAGGGCAGAGATTTTTTTGCAAGCAGCTTTAGAGAACTGTCCCCACTCAATAGTTTCAAATTATTTGTAAAGGACAGCAGATGCACGGATCAAATGAAATACTAAGATTGGGTGTTTGCTTTCTAATTCATCAAGATCACCTGAGCTGAATACTTAGCATGACAAGGAGATGAATATGAATGACTGTTCAATTTCCATGTGTTTATGAAATTTTTGCAGTTTCTTTTGCATTGATCTCCAATTTCATCGCACGATGGTCTGACAATATACAGGGGATAACTTCAATTACTTTGCACTTATTTAAACATGTTCTATGAGCGAGTATGTGGTCTATTTTGGAAAATGACCCATATACAGCTGAAATGAATGTGTATTCTGATTTTGTGGGGTGGAACACTCCGTAAACATCTATTAAGTTCATTTGTTCAAGAGTTCGACTGAATTCTAGTATTTCATTACTTATTTTTTGTCTAGTTGATCTATCTATTTGTGACAGTGGGGTATTGAGGTCCCCCACTACTGTTATATTAGTGCATATATGACTTTTCATGTCCATTAGTATTTGTTTTATATAGTTGGGCGCACTAGCATTTGGTGCATATATATTTATAATTATCTTCTCTTCGTATTGGATTGTTCCCTTTACAAGGATGTAGTGTCCTTCTTTGTCTCTCTTAATCAGTGTGGGTTTGAAATCCACTTGATCTGCAAAGAGGATAGCTACTCCTGCTTTTTTTCAGGTTCCCATCCCATGGAGTATTGTTTTCCACCATTTAACTTTCAGTCAATGAGTTTCTTTTTTTTTGGTACCAGGGATAGAACTCGGGACCTTGCACTTGCAAGGCAGGCGGTGGCACCACTGAGCTAAATCCCCAGCCCTAATGAGTTTCTTTTTGAATGAAGGGTGTTTCTTGTATGCAGCATATTGTTGGATCTTGCTTCTTGACCCATTCTGCCAGTCTGTTCCTTTTGACTGATGAATTGAGACCATTCACATTGATGGTTATAACTGATACATACTGACTTATCATTGTCAGGACTTTTTCTGTTTGTTGGATTCTCCCTCTTTACATTTAATTTCTTTTTTTTTTTTTTGGTACCAGGGATCGAACTCAGGTCCTTGCACTTGTAAGGCAGGCGACAGAACCACTGAGCTAAATCCCTGGCCCTACGTTTAATTTCTTATTGTACCCGATGGGTTCATTCTGCTGGGCTTCCTGGGGTTGTGATCCCCATTGTCTTTTCCTAGGATATTGTCTAAAATGTTTTGGAGTGCTGGTTTGGTAGTCATGAAGTTCCTGAGGTGCTCTTTGTCATAAAAGTATCTTATTTCTCCATCAATTTTGAAAGATAGTTTTGCGGGGTACATCAATCTGGGTTGGAGGCTGTTTTCCTTTAGGGCTTGAAATACATCACTCCAAGCTCTTCTTGCCTTGAGGGTTTGCATTGAGAAGCCTGCTGTGATTCTGATGGGCTTGCCTTTGTATGTGATTTGTTTCTTTTCTCTAACTGCTTGTAGAACTTTGTCCTTCTGTTGGGTTTCTGGAATCTTAATTATTATATGCCTATGTGTAGATTTTTTTTATCAAGGCTATTTGGAGTCCTATATGCCTCACTTATCTGTATTTCAAGTTCTTTTCCCCTGCTTGGGAAGTTTTCTGCTATCACTTCTGTGAACAGTGTTTTCATGTCATCTGCACTCTCTCCTGTTTCTTCGTTGACTCCAATCGGTCTTATGTTATTCTTTTTTGCATCATCTAGCAGCTGCTGGATTGATTTCTCGTGGTCCCTTACAATTTTAAAGCAATTTTTCTTTTCCTGGTCACTAATTGCAATCTTATCTTCTATATCTGAAATTCTGTCCTCACATTGGCTCATTCTGCTGTGTAGACATTCAATGGAGTTTTTAATCTCCTGGAAATCTGTTTGCATCTGTTTTATGGATTCCATTTGTTTCCTATGTTGGAATTCCATCATGTTCCTCAGCTCCTCTCTCATAGTGTCTGCTGTTATCTGAGAAATTATTTCTGATTTCGTTTTTTCCAGATCCTCTTTTGTTGCCAGTTCAAGGAGTCTAAGTGGTTGAGAATCAAAGTGTTCCATCTCATTTCCCTTTGGGGTTGCTGTAGGTGATCTGGAAGTTTGGTTTTGAGACTTGTTTACGTGTCTTCTCTTTTGGGGGGGGGGTGGCACCAGGAAGCCCCTTCCTCTGTGCTGGGAGTGGTGGTACGGTGACCCAGAAGCCCCTTCCTCTGCGCTGGGAGCGGTGATATGGCCGAATATGAATGACTGTGAAGCAAGACATACTAGGAACTCAGGGAAAAGTGGTCAGGGTACAGAAATGACGGCAATGGATTCCTAAGGATAAGGGAGGTGAAGAAGCATAAGAAGAGAGATGAGGCATAAAAGAATATGAGGTGGTGCCATAAATATGTGACCAGATAATTTATAGTAAAATCCAGGACATTTTCAAGAGTGAAAATAACATTCTTACTCATTATACTGGACTTCACATAAGTGAGGTCCTGAGTTTAATCCAAGCCCTGGCAAAAACCAAAAGAAATAATAGGAAACACAACAATGATGAAACATCCTGCAGACAAATCCAATAATTGTACAGGGACAAAAGGCTTCAAAACCAGGGAAATTAGGCACCTTATGTACACATGGTCACTTCAAGTAGAGAGAAAATTAGGAAATCTGGTCCCTTTAGGTAAACATTTTTAAAATAATTCTACAGCCCCAGTGGCAGCCATCCATTTGCTACCTCTTCACACTACGTTTCTATAAAGTGTGTCCAGTTCCGTTTCTGACTTGCCATCATTTACCTCTTACTGCTCTTCACTAACAAAGAAATGCTGTGGCACTGCATGTCCTCACTGAGCATCCTCTGAAGCAATGGCCTTTCTGGGAGTCAGTTTACAGTGCTGATGGGCCGTGATCAGGTTTTGGTCATCCTGAATGTATGTTTGCCTCACTCTATTTTAGGGTTCACACTTCACCCTCAGAACTCCTAGTAGAGATCGGTGTTGATTCTGGCTTTACTTTAAGCCAGAAGCTGACATGCTGGACTCTGTCCTTGGTCTCTCTGGTGCGATATATTTCAGCAAAATACATCACAGATATCTTAAAATGTGATTTCCACAAATGTATCTCTTAATGTATCTCTGTATTTTCAAGTCAGTTAGCTGTGTGTGTGGTACATATTTGTGGAACCAGTGCTTCGAACTTCAACTTACAAACCATAATTTGAAGGCTATTTGCAAGGAAAGAGATCGAATTCTTTCCTGGTGTGAACCAGTCCTGAAGCAATGCTTCCAGGACAACTTTCACCCTGGAAAGTTGATGTATGGGGCTGGACTAGCTGTTCACTGAGAGCTGCAACCTTCGGACTCTGAAGACAAACTTGGTGCTGCGAATTTACGGTTGGCAAGAAAACTCCTACAAAAGAGCTGTCTGCCATTCTGAGGTCTTTGGGGCCAGCACATGGGGCACTTGGTACCATCTGAACAGATTTATTGAGCCAATTCCCTCTAGTCTTCCTCTCTCCCCAGTGGTCAGTATCAAAATAGGACATAGGCCACCTGGAGTCCTTTCCTCAAGATGCGCTGCAGAACCTAGGGTGCAGATCAGAAGGAATAGAACCTGGAGGGGTAGCTATGGTGTTTCAGGGGTTTTTGCTCTTTGCTATTAGTGGAAGGTGGGGTTGTGTCTCCAGTGGGGTTGGCAACAGACTGGGGAAGAGTGCTCATCAAATTTCAGAGTGAAGGCTGAGAATGTAACTCAGTGATGGAGGGCTTTCCCCTGTACTAGGTTTTCTGAAACTAGAGACTCTGGTATCTGTGAGCTCTCTGTGAGAATTTTTAAATTTTATATTTTCATTTCAAGAATAACTTAAAAATAATATAAGTATGTCCTCTTTGAAAAAACAAGAGTGGGCTGGGGATTTAGCTCAGTAGTTTTGCTGCCTGCTACCCAAGCACAAGGACCCAAGTTCGATCCCTGGTACCAAAAAAATAAAAAATAAAAAATAAATAAAAAAAACAACCAAGAGCTACCCTGAGATATTAGGCTTGTGTTTATGACTAAGTTAACATAGAGCCATTTTACTTTAATCAGGGGCCTAATGAGAAAAGAACCAAAGCAAACTTAATATGTAAATGATGGATTTTTACCAAGCAAAGCCCACATACTATCATAACAAGCTGTATGAACAAATAGTTTAAATTAATTTGCATGAAAAAAGTTGGGAATTGTCACCTCACAGTATCTGGTAGTAGCTCGACCTTAATTACATCAAATTCTTACTGCAACTGGTGATAAGGAAACAGTATCATGTGTTACATAAAATTAATACTTTTAATTAAAAATATATTGCTTTTCTTGCTTGGCTTAAATTCAATTTATAGATTGGTATTTTTTTTTAGTTATGTAAGTATCACAAACATAAGGAGTTTGTACCTGGTTGAATGTGTGAACAGGAATGGTTAAGAAGGATGAACTCAGAGGCCAAATTTCCTGGAAATTCACATTAGCACCCTCACCTACTGCCTGGGTCACCTTGGAAATGTTACTTAAGCTCTTTGTGCCCCAGTTTCTTCATCACAGTCAAGGTGATAGTACCTACTATTAATTGAATATATGTAAATGATTAGAATAGTCTTTGTATGTAAGTCAGCTTTCTGTTACTGTAACAAATATATGAGGTATTCAGCTTATAAAGAGAAAAAGTTCATTTTGGTTCAGTTTAAGAGGTTTCAGTCCGTAATTGGTTGGCCCCCTTTGCTTTTGGGTCGATGGTGGCACATGATGCCCAAGAGCACATGACTGAGCAAAGCCACTGGTAAGTGAAAAATAGCAAAAGAGAAAGGCGCCAGGGTCCCACGTCCCCTTAAGGCCATAGTCTTAATGACCCAAAACCACCCATTAGGCCCCAGCTTTTAAAGTTTCCGCCATCTCCTGATAAAATGACCATAAAGACCAGGCCTTCAACACCTGGGCCTCTGGAGGACATTCAAGATCCAGCTCAAAGCTTAGCATGCTCAGTACTACATTGGTAAAAGTAATGTAGCTCAGTAATTTATATTTTTAAATCATCAGTTATCTTTATTAATGATGAGAAGAAGGACATTGCATAACATCTCTAAAAAGTTAGTAAACTACAACACAACTGAATCTCAAAAATTACTCAATTTCTTTTTTTACTAAACTAATTTGAGATTCTTAGGTTAAAAAAAAAAATGATTTCAAAGACCAAATGCTTTTCACAGCATAAGGGAATAGAACACAACAGGCTGTTTAATCCAAAGAATAAAAATCATTCTCCCCAAACAAACTTCAGCCCTGTCAAAAATTCCTTTGCAAATGTTCTTACTGACAAATCATATCATCATTGATGGTTTGTAGAGAGAATAATTATTAAAATTCATTATATCTTTTTTGAGAAAGATAGGATCCTGCTGGCAGTGGGGGACTTGCAACAGTATATATTTTTTGTATAATGACTGATAGATTACCACCAAAATAAGTCATGGCAATATGATCATAAAAATAAAATTTCTATGGTGAAAACACCTATAATTTTACATATTAATGGCCCGGATATCAAAAAATAGGCAAAATTAAATATTGCATATCCATTAACATCTTGGTTTGCAAGCATAATTCATTCCATAAACATCCTTGTAATCCAAAGGACTCATCTATCAAAGCAAATTTCCACATAAGAAATGATGAAAACCCAGATGATTCATTCTACAACCCAAAATATTCATATGACAATGATTACAACACTGTAATATAATACAAAATAATAAAGAAAATATAAAATATTAAACAAATACCATTCACATACCTTTGAAAATATTCGTGGCTAATGTGAGGGAAACAAGAGAGAGGAGGGTTACTGTTTAGGACAACTTTCAATACCATGAAAAGAATCACTGCTGTTGCCTCAATGGAATCTTTTCTTTTCATGCACACTTAACTAAGAACCTATCCAAAACTTGCATTTTCCTCCTTTTGAGGAATTCAAGGAAATGTGACACTGCATTGTTGTTGAACAGATTCATTGCCCCCACTGCTGCATCCTTATTTGGGTAGTGCTTTCTACAAAATTTTGCAGTTTCCCACATCTTACACATCTCCCTACTCTCACTTAACATGAGAGAATTCCTCCAGCATTTCGTCCACCTCATCTGCAGATGAGATCTGCTCCACAGCATCTTGTGGTTGGGAGACAATCACCCACAATCAGCTCAGTAATTTAAAACAAAGGTCCAAAAGTATGAGAAGCCTGCTCTATTGGGTCAATTGAAGTATATAAAATATTAATAACAGTAATATAGCACATTACATTTATGAAATCTGTTTTCTTTCTCATTAGTCCATTTAATCCCCCACATCTACCCTAAAAGCTAGAGTACTGTCTTACTGGTTTGAAGATGAGGTGACCAAACCTTGCACAATTGAAGTTACATGCCCTCAGAACCATGTTTGCCCTAACATGTGGTATTTCTTTCCCTCACAGAGAATGAATGAATATTTTTTTATGGAATATTTTCCAAATTTCTTTTGGGTTGCTAGGAAGCCCAGGGCTAATTTTGTACTTTAGTACACATTAGTACTTGTGTAGGACTTATTAGTCTGGATATCTAAATTGTATTTTCTCATTTGGTCTTGATTTTTATTTTCCCTAATTTTGAAATTTTACATATACTGTTTTATTGTTTTGGATCCTAATAATTTGCTTCACATACATTTTGGAAAAATTTGAGCCATAAATAGGTAGATGGAACATGTTCACCTGACTGGTAAGATCCAGTTATTGATCTGAGTTTTTTTGGTTTCATAAGTCACATTTACTGAGCACCTACTATGACCATATCAGTTATTCCTATCCTCATTTTTAGAGGAAGATATTGAAGCTTATATACTTACAAGATTTTCCCAAGGTCAATACATGTTGTTCCAATTTCTAGTCCTATAAATTGTTCTTAAAAACATGGGCTTCTTCACACTTCTGCCCCATTGTTAAGGCTTCAGGGTCAGATCTGTGTGCATTGCTCCTTCCTTCCCTGTCCACCAAGTGAACTTTTCCACTTATGGCTTTGCCAAGAGCGAAAAAGCTATTCTCCCTCTTCCTGGCTAGCATATCTGTCTCTTTATTTGGACTACTTTTATTGTTTCACCAAGACTTGAAGACTGTTGCTCAGATTTGCCTCTGTCCATATGTTGTGTGGCTATTCCAAGCCTGTAATAGGATTCCTCCCTTATCAGGTAGCCAGGGGATGGGGAGATGAAGTCAGCTACTAAATGGAGTACAGTGGAGCAGAAAGCTGGGGTTTAGCTTTTGCCTTTGTGACCTATGCCATAAGGAGGCACAGAAAATATCATTAAGTACATTTCAGAGAACAGAATGATTGACTCTTGTATTTCAATTCCCTGCCATCATTTTACACCAATCTTTATAGTGTTTCCCAAACAGTGATACTTTCCAAATTTTCTCATTCGATTATCAGAATTTTTGCCATATCATCTTTACTATTATTCACTTAAATTTCCTTTAAATTATGGCTTTTTTCATAAATGTATTTTTTGAAAAGGAGACTATATTGCTACTATTAATGGAAGAACAATATCACTTATAAATAATTGAAGATAATATTAAAACCACATATAATGACAAGACAAATATATTCAATTTTTTGCTGACATAAGAATTAGGAATTAGAAGGCTTATAGTTTATTTCTAATGATTACATAAACTACAGAACAGTATGCAAGCAATATAACTTCCTGTGGCATGTTTCCCACTTGGAAAAGCTTAAAACTGTTTAGCACATTCATTATAGTCCATTATCTGTGAGGAAAAGAGGAGAGATTTCATGTGGCATTGCAGGAAGTAACTGGATACTATAAGGCGTTAGATTATGGCGTGAAGAAGTGAATAGAATTTGAAAGCTACAAATAAAGAGAATCAGCAGTATGATATAGAGCCGACACCCTTGGTTACAGCTAGGAGGTTTGGTGAGCCCTATTTGCAGATTTAGAGTAGTAAGATAGGTGAAGAAGGGGCCAGGGATTTAGCTCAGCGGTTCCGCTGCCTGCCCTGCAAGGGCAAGAACCTGAGTTCGATCCCCGGTACCAAAAAAAAAAAAAGATAGGTGAAGAAAAGCAAAAGAACAGTAAGATCTCAAAGGGTTTAGAAACTGTGAAGTGAAGGAGGAGTCACAGCAATGGAGAGATTGAGTGTAAGAAAACAGGATGGTAAATGTTCCAATTGGTAAGAATTACAAATCCTCATTCCTAAGCAAAATTCTGATGATCATTTCAGATTAATCTGTTGATTTTCAAAACATACATACCACACATTGTGAAGGGCTCCTGTACTTTCTTATGGGTTTATAAAATTCTGTGAGGGTTGTTTAGGCAGTAGCCACACTCATGGATATTATTGGTCACTGAATGAGCAAAGAAAGACCCAGAAGTTTGTTAGGAAAAGTGTAGCTAATGGGACCATTATGAAGATAATTATTGGGGCCAGGATTTAGCTTGGTGGCAGTGTGCCTGCCTCACACACCTTCCTTGTAAAGATAATTATTCAAGGAAATTAAAAAATTATTTATTGTCCTCAAATAAGAATTATTTTATGAGAACCCCTGATTAAAATTCTGAGAATGATTTTCAGTGATTCAGCTTAAATATGAAATAAATGATATGAATAATGAACAAACATAGCTCAATTTAGAGATGAGGCTAGTTGTGATTTATTTTGGAGAAATATATGGAGAAAAAATGAAAATTGATGGATGTCTTAGTTACTTTTCTCATTGCTGAGGCAAAGTATTCAACTTCCAAAGTTAAGGAAGAAAGGTTTATTTGGCTCACAACTTGTAGAAGTTTCAGTTCATAGTTGGCTGATTCCAGAGCAGGGTGACACGGCAGGGGAGCATCACAGAGGAGAAACAGTCCATGGCAGGCAGAAAGCAGCAAAGAAGTGAAACTGCAAGCAACAACATAGCTCTCTTTCTATCTCTTATAGTCTATCCCTAAGGGCAGATAGTACCATACCCGGGGTGGGGCACCCTTAATTCTACCATCACACCATGAATCTATCCCAGCATCAAGATCCTTGACCCCAATATCACACACCCTAGATCCAACCACCTCCAAAAACCCCCACCTATGACCACATGAAGCTTTGAGGGCACAGCTAGATACAAGCCATAACAATGGATATGGTAGTAGCTCTATTGATTGAGTTGAGAATAAGGAATGTTTACAAATAACTATATAAGGAAATGGAAAGGCTGTGAAGATGATATATTAACAGTGCACAAAAAGAAGTTTTTTAAATCAGTTGAGCAGGACTAGGGATGTGAATACATGTGATGTGAGGAATGTGGTAAGAATAAGTGGAATAAAACATCCACTGTGAACTCTTTATTAGAGAAATGCTGCTGTGACTATGTTCAGTAGCTGTATACATTCATTAATTGTGGATCTAGAGAACAATTAAGTACTTACTACCTTAGGATTAAATTGCTTCCTAGACAGCCAAATGGAAATTCAAAAATGTCTGTGTGATTAACATTTTTTAAAATCCTGTGGAAAAGGAAGCAACACATAAATTTTATTTCTCTTCATTCTCTTCTCCAAAGCAACACAAAGTTAATCTACCCAACCCCACTAATTGAGGTCCCAAAGCTTTAAATGTGATTGTTAGGCTCAGATTATTTGGAAAGAGCAGAGTCCTTGGGTCATGGGGCTTTCAAAAATATCTCCTTCTAAAGACTAAAAGATGGGGTATGAGCTTAGCACTCCTGGCTGATTGAGTTTAATCAAATTAAAGATTTTTTTTTGAAGACAGGGGTTTACTCTTCCTGCCTTTGGAGGTGTTCATCCACCATCATTGGACTTCACCACCTGCATGGGAGGAGCAGCCTGTGAACCTTCGAGGTGCCCTGAGGGGAATTAGGGGCTCAGTCAGGCGGTAATGGCTCTGCCTCGGGCAGACTCACCTTTCCCTGCAGTATGGAAACTCCCACATCTCCAGAAGTTCCCAGAGAGCGCTACCCACATGGTCCAAGAGGTACCTGGTGCAAAGGCACAGAGCTAAAGTTGGTGCGGGTGAGCTGGGATTAGAACAGAGGCAAAGCCTTCGTGAGAGGACATTCAGAATTCTATTCTTTGCTGAGTACATGAGGAAGTGTTCTTGTTCCTGAAATCTTTTGAGTATCTTTAATGATCAGTGGTGCTCTGGTTCAAGGAGTCTTTTGAGGGCTGCCTATTTTACTAGATTTACCACAGCTATAGTCTGAACCTGGACTGTCTCACAAAAGTCCACTTGGTAAAAGCTCCTTCCAACATGTTGTTGAAGGATGGTGGAGACTTTCAGAGGTAGAGCCGAGAAAGACATCTTAGGTCACTGGGTGTCAACTGACCATGGACTGAAACCCGTGAGGCAAAAGAAACCTTTGGTTTTTAAAGTTGATTTGTCTCATGTATGTATCACAGTAATGGAAAGCTAACACAGAAAATACATACTGCACACTATACAGATCAAGCCATGTGTGTTTGATATGCACCCATAGTCTCAGCTACTTGGGCGGCTGAGGCAGGAGGATCATGAGTTTGAGGTTATCCTGGGCAATATAATAAGACTATGTCTCAAAAACAACAAAAAATAAATGTACACCTTGATAAATTTTATAAGATGAATAGGAAGGACCCAAATCAAGAAATAGAATAGTATTAGAATCCTAGAAACCTTCTCTGTGCTCTCTTCTAGTTACTCCTCCAAAAGTAACTAGTATTCTGACTTCTAACTAGGCAGTGGTTTCGTCCACATTTGGATCTCATGTAAACAGAATCATGAAGTGTGTACTTTCATAGTCGGCTTCTTTTACTCAACATTTTGTGAGATTCATACATATTGTTGCATAGTTGTAGTTCACTTGTTGCTGTATAATAATTCCACTGTATGGATGTGCCACACTTATTTACTCTACTATTTGTGGATAGCTGCACTTAATTTTGATCCTTTGCTGGAGAGACTTAGGAAACTGACTTTGAGACTTAATGGAACTTTAATAAAGCCTAGTTTGACAGCACCGTTGTTGAGGAAGTCTATTATCGACTACATAAAGAGACATATGTGAAAGAGAAGTTGCTACCTACGGATTCAGATTAGTATGAGTTTGTTAAGGCTTCTCTAAGAGTTAGTAGAAAGTATCATTTATAAATTGGAATTTGGTTGATGTCTTCCAATCACAACCAAACATACTCCACACATCTAAAGGCAATTTTCTCTTTTCTTAAATAGGGTTATATATGCTCTAGAATTTTGTAAATGGCAGACTATTATATTTCGTCATTACCTTGAGAAAGTCAGAGATTGTCACTATGTTTCTCTAAAAAGAATACCGAGAACTTTGTAGAGTGGATAAAGATTTGATAACTCCTTATAGTGTATTCTTGCCTTTGTATTGTCTCCAAGAGCCTGAGATTTTAACATAAAAGCTTCCAGGAAAGGAGCAGTTTAGGCACTGTTTAGGGACCCCCTATCAAAATAGCTGCTGTGTGATGTGATCATGGGTGAATTATGAGCGAGACTTGGGGAAATGTAACTGCAAAGCCCAGTCAGGGATGACCCTGCTGCACTGGTCCCTCAACTAGAATCAGATAGGAGAGGTCTTGCAGGGCTCAGTGAGACTGTCGCTGAACAGGAACTGAGTCAGTCAAGAAGCACAGGGAACTGAGCTCTGATCAGACTCTCCATTTCCTGTCCTAGTTGGCATATGGAACAGGACTGAGCTCTTGCTTTTAAGCCCTTAGTTTGTTGACCAATATGTAGGCAAAAAGGCTTAAGATGGAATTACTGGCATTCCTTCCTTCTTCTTTTTCCTTTTTCTTCCCCTATTATCATTCCCTTTCAAATAGGGGAGGAGAAGGTAAATACATCTTGGGGTATTTGTTTATTAGAAAAGAAGTGATTTGAATTTGTACTAAAAGGCTAGTGAGGGGGAGAGAGAGAAAGAGTCTAATTTTTTGTTAATTCTTTCTCTTTTCACTTTTTTTTGTTTTGGTACCGGGGATTGAATCAGGACCTTGTGCTTGCAAGGCAGGCGGTGGAACCACTGAGCTAAATCCCTGGCCCAGTTCCTTCTCTTTTTTAATTTTTTGGTTTTTTGATGCAGGGTCTTGCTGTGCAGTTCAGGCTGGCCTTGAACTCACTATGTAGTTCAGGCTGGCTCGAACTCGCGGTGATCCTCCTGTCTCAGACTGCCAGCACTTGGTTCTTGTTATTTCTTGTACCCTGAAGTGCAAAGATACAGGTTACACTGGTTACAGGCCCTTCTGAGTGTGGCTCTGGGCCACTTGGAGTAAAATGGTACAGTAGCTAGAAAACTTTCTCCCCACAGCTGAGGTTCAAGTTTGCTGCTATGAATAGGTAGAAAGGGGTAAGAGAAGAGCAGGGTCCAGGCACGCCATGGCCGGCAGGTATGGCATTTACCCAGCAGCTGTCTACCACATAGTTTGCAAGTGTTTTCAAGCTCTAGTCCCTGTTTATCACCCCAACTTCATTTCCCAGCACTTGCTGCACTCTGGATCCTAGCCATGCTGAATTACTTGCAGTTCTACTGTAGAATATGCTACAGCCGTCTCACAGAGTACTGGATCCTGTGTTACTCTTCGAGGTATCTGAAATCCTCTAGCCTGGAGGCAGGGACTTTCTGAAGGAAGAGTCCCTGCATACCTGAATGTATAGTTGAATAATTCCTGCTCTGTATTCCTTACGCTCAGGAGGTGCCACCTACCTTGGCAGCCTGTGCTGAACAAAGCTGTGGTCTGTTGACTGTGACCAGGTAATCAGAATATCTGACTGAACTGCCGTGGAGCTCTGGACCTCTTTAGCGTGCTTACCACACATGTGATTGTCTGGTGTTAGTCTTTGCCTTAAGCTTTGGAGAGCAATGACTGTCTTGTTTACCACTCTGGTCTCAGGGTTAGCACTGTACCTGGAACCAGGCAGATATTCAGTAAAAGTTTTGACTGAGTTTCTTCACACCTAGGGGTGGAGTCTGTCTTTCCGTTGTGTACCCCACACACTTGGTTCAACTCCGGGTCCCGGCCTCTTCTAGTGACTTGCTCGGCTATGTCCTGTGGTTGAACAGCCACAGAGATGCCAGTAGAGAGCAGATTTTGATGACCTGAGCCACTGCCTGTAATTTCAGAATGAAAGTTGGTACATGGACATGATACCCATTTCTCAGTTTAAAACAACAACAAAAACAAAACTGGTCAGGTGAGAATTGACCTCAAATGTCAAAATACCAAAATATAAAGTAGAAGTAATAATAAAATGAACTTTAAATCTTTTTTGATTTTTCTGAACCAGGGATCGAACTGGGGACCTTGGGTTTGTGAGGCAGGCGGCAGAACCACTGAGCTAAATCCCTGGCCCTGAACTTTAAATTTTAATATGCAAACAAATCCAGTAGACCAACTTATTTTCAACTTGGAATTGCTTTCCCATTCATGACTGCATGCATATCTACAAACATGACAGATATAATCTTCAATTCTGCCTTTTTATTTTAACACCGTCATAACCATTTTGCTATACAGTTGTCAAGACAACAATGCTCTAGTCTTGTTTTTATTTACATTTTTTATTAACTTGTTGAAAATTTTTCCCACATGTGTTTACAAATTGTGTATCCATTATGTAAATACCTTTTCCATTTGTCCACAGAAATCTTAACTTTTCTTACCAATTTCTTTATTTTTATAATATAAATATCATACATTGACTCTTTGGACAAAACTATTTTCTGTGGCTTGGCACTGTTTAAAAGTATGCTACACATACAAATAGTGATTTTTGTTTAAAGTGTGAGCATAGGTCTAAGTTATATTTTCAAATCATGTAATTACAATTTCTTCCATGTTACTGAATTATTTTTTCCACTTGTAATCCCTTTCTCTAGCTTGTGATTTTGAGAAATTATAGATTTGATTTGGTGGGATGAGATGCATAATCAGAATGTGGAAATAAAATACATACCTTATGAATAACATACTCTCAGACTTAGAAGATTGGAAAGGTGAAGACCAATGTATTTATTCACTTGTTCTAGAAACACATATATATTTTTTAATCTTCAGAAGATTTTATTCAATATTGCATAAAATCACTGCATGAAGTCATCACACGTGTGAGCTAAGAGCTATTAAATACAGTAAAATTGCTCTGCTGGTATATCAACTATTCTTTTGATACATGACACTCTCCTTGGCCACCTAAAAAGGTGGTCTTCATATAATTTTTAAAAACATTAAATGACAAAATACTAAGTATAGATCTGTTTGGTTATGCCAAAAATATTCATATAGTTGACACATAATCAAAATTTTATCATTTTAAATATGGAAAAACTAGATGGAACTGAACCTAGACATACTCTGTAAACCACTTTATAAATAGTTAGTGAAATGTCTTTGTTTACTTCTTAAATTCATTCAGCCAAACACTGTGATAGTTGTGTAGTTGTGTGATCTGTAAACACTTTCATTTATTTATACTATTCCCTGAGGTGATCCGGATACTGTTATTACAGTAGCCTCACTATTTAATATCTCTGCAAATTTACTTTGGAAAACTTCAAAATAAAAACAAAAGTTTAGATGTAGAGTAATGTGTCATTTAACCTGGTTTCTCTATTACAAAAGCCATATTTAGGAAATTCCTAATACCAAAATCAAATGTTTTCTAGTTTCAGATGACAATAAAAATTCATCCATAAATTCTAGGCCATAAAAAAAATAAACTTCAGAATTAGCTCATTTATCACTAAGGAAATGAAAATAAAAGCATTTTATTTTCATGTTACTCTAGAACAGTGGTGGCACACCTAGAGCACGCGCGCATGCTGCAGCAGGCACGCAGAGCCCTCAATAGGCACACAAGCCAAATTACGCCTGCAGCCGAGCATCACATAACAGTGGCTTTTTCTAAAGGAAAGCCTCAATATTCAGGTTTAATTGCAGTGTTGGCACTCTGCAATAAATAAGTGGGTTTTGAGTCGCAGTTCGGGCACTCGGTCTCTAAAAGGTTCTCCATCACTGCTCTAGAATAACATCTCAATTTGTACAAGTCTTTCCATTTTAAAAGATGGTAAAATAGTGTCCTCACATTACCTAACTCATGCCAAGTATGAGCATCTAGCTAGATATCTATCTGAAACAAGAGACAGATACCTATCCAATGAAAAGGGCATACCTCTTAAAATTCTTTTCTAGAAGAAAAACGAGGCAGTATTATTTATATTTGTTGAGGGGGATGGGTTGACAATTACTAGGATGGCTTACTTGAATAAAGAAATTTAATTTTTTTTGAGACAGGGTCTTGCTATGTAGTTCAGGATGACCTTGAACTCACTACGTAGCTGAAGCTGGCCTTGAACTTGTGGCAATCCTCCTTCCTCAGCCTCCCAAGTGCTGCGATTACAGGCATGCACCACCACACCCTCTAGACACATATATTGAGTACCTACTGTTTTAGGCACTTGGGATACACCAATAAACAAAGAGACAATCTTTACCCTATAAAGTTCACATTCTTTTAGGAGGGATCAGACAAAATAAAAAAGCAAATATAAAACTTATTAAATAGTAAGTGGAATAGAAAAAAACAAAACAGGACAGAATTAGGAAGTTTCAATTGTCTGCAAAGATTGAGATTTTAAGAAAGCTGGCCTGGAAACAGTTCGCCATGGAGGAGAGCAAAGGCAAGTGGCTAGCTGGTGAAAGAACATCCCAGATACAGGAAACAAGTGCAAGGCCCTGGGGCAGGAACTTGCTTGTTGTGTTTGAGGAACAGCAAAGAGGCCAGAGTAGCTTAGGGCCTGGCAAATCAGCTAGATAGCGGGGCATGGCCAAGGGGCTAGACAAGGACTGTGACCTATCGATCATGGCGAGCCGTCAAATCACAGCCATGACACATGCACAGAACAGCTTCCTGTGGCCCAGCTCTGAAGTCAGAAGATGTGAAGGACAGTGGCTGTTGACTTTGCCACCACTGCCTTCTCATTCTTGCAGTGGCCCATGCTGTGTGCAGGACATTTCTTCTCTTCAGAATGCTTCTTCTGGGGCACGTCTTTCTCTCCCTTTTCTTCTTCTTTTACCTTTTTTCAACCTTAAATAAACAAGTTTATACATTCATCAGCTGTCCTGGCCAATTCTTTGAATGGGACAGCAAGATCCTGGAAAAGACTGCTGACCACCACGCCATCATACAGCAGAGTGAGGGAAAAAAGGGGTCAAGAGAGATGGCGTGTGTGCGTATTGTGTAGATTCACAGAGCCTAAAAAGATGATTTAACTAAGGGTCTTAGTTACTTTTCTCATTGCTGAGACAAACTGCCAGACACCCAAAGTTAAGGGAGGAAAGGTTTATTTGGCTCTCAGTTTGTAAAGGTTTCAGTCCATAGCCAGCTGGCTCCAAGGTGGGGTAGCACAGCAGAGGGGCATCGCAGAGGAGAAACAGTCCACGGCAGGCAGGCAGGAGACAGTGAAGCAGCAAGCAGGAGCAGCAGCAGCAGGCCTGCCTTCTTCCTGTCTCTTTATATTCCATACAGTCTACAAACCTAGGTTGGTGCCACCCACATCCAGGACGGGGCACCCTTAATCCCAGCATCACACGCTTAATCCACATTCACACACCCTAACCTAGCCACCTTCAAAACTCCCCACCTAGGACCACGTGGGGCTCTAGGGAGACATCTAGATACAAACCATAACACTAAGGATCTATAAATGGGAACCGGAAACACAAAGCCCTATGAATTAAGACAAAGGAAAGAGAAACTAGGTGGACTATTATGGGATATTATACTGACTGCCAGGATGGATGCAGGACAAGTCACATTCCTGAGGGGATTCCAGGATCCTGCATAGGTGAGGACGTGGGTTTTGGAGCTATGCATCTAGCCAGAATTCTGCCACAGTGATCTCAGGAAAGCTGCCACAATTTTCCTAGGCTCAGCTTTATTATCTGTAAAATACATAACCAAATGTTCATCCGTATCAGATGTAAAAGAGGCCCAATACCTATGCTGAGGAAGTGTTTAGTCAGAATGAAGAGATGTCATTATAAGCTTCCTGCTTTAGTCCAAGGTCTGTAATCAAATTTGCTTTGGTTAGCATTTCTCCTCCTTGTTCTTCAAGACAAGATATTGCTATAGTGTCCTCTCGAATGGCGTTTAAAAACCTACTCCCAGAAACACTTGAGATAATCTGTGCTTGCTTTTGCCATCGAGGATGTTTACCACCCCTTCTCCCAGTTTTCATGAAGCCTTTTCAATAGCTTATTCATTTTGCAGTGTTGTCCCCAGAGCTCACTAGCTGATAGCTACTAAGTAAGGTCTCATTCCTTTTATATTCAAAAGGTAACAATGCTGAACCACTGTACATCTAGTTTACCAAAGTCTGGTCTTTCTAAGACCGGATCTGTTGATTTCTAATGCTTTCGTTTTCCAGAAGAATCTTTTTCTATTTTTATCTTTCTTAACTTTTCTTGTCTTTCTCCTTTTACCACAACACCATCCCGTATTCACCGTCTGGGATATGGCCAAATGTATCTTTTCCATATTCATATATCATTTATAAATATATTCATACACATAATTTTGTTTCATATATCTTACATAAATGGGATTATGCACCTTTCTATGAAATTTACTTTCTCTACTCAAACTGACTAGTTTCACCCATTTGACCCTTGATAAGCAAACAAAACCAAAGAAAAACACAACTTTCTTTCTGTGCCTCCAAAGAGCATCCATAAAACAATTGGGGAAAATAAAACTAAAGGACTCCTTAAGGAAATTTTTGAAAGCAAAGAAAATCTGCTCCAAGGGCTAATTGATGTTGCTGTCGCTTGTGGCAGAACATGTATAGCAACTTCTGAGTGAAACTTCTTCTGATTCATATCAAAACAAAACAAGACCACAAAAATAAGAGCCCTTTACTCACCAGGCACCCTGCACCAGGCTGACATATTAAACAGTTTTGGGGAAGAACCCAGCAATCATCTTGATGAGATACTGGGACTGCTGAGATCCAACTGGGATTTTTCTCAATGTTCATAAATGGGTGATATGTGTGATCAAATCTTGGAAGTGCATAGAAGAAAACTGATGCTCTGCAGAATCAGCAGAATAAAATTACTGGAGAGTAGTACAGGTGGAAAGGGTCAAAGTCCGTTAGACACGTGCAAACGTGCCAAAAACAAGCCTATTATTCTGTACAACTAAATGAACAAATAAAAGTCTGGGAAATTACCAGTAATAAGTATTAGGTGTGTACTCAAATCTATAGTCAGTTCCACAAGTTTCCCTAACATGGAAAAGAGAGAAGTAGTGGTGGAAACCAAGGCGGTTTTAGTGTTTTAATTTTGGAATTTTTTTTTTGGTACCAGGGATCAAACTTGGGTCCTTGCGCTTGAGCGGCAGGCAGCGAAACCACTGAGCTAAATCCCAGGCCCCCAAGGCGGTTTTAGTAAATTTCAAATTTAACATTTGCAAGTAGTGTAAGCAGTTATTAGATAAGTAATATAATCTTGGGCTCTATTAATAGATGTGTATCATCCAGATCTGAGTGAGTAACAGGTTCTCTGTACCTACTTGTGTGGTCAGTCCAGTTTGGAGTTCAGAGGTAGCTTGGCACATTTGAGAGGCATATTGAAAACCTTTCTCCAGGGAGGGTAATTATAGGGTATTGGACTATAATTTCACTTACAGAGTTCAAATTATCTTTTGCAAAAAGGAAAAAAATCAGAAGTAAAATTTTTTAATTCGAATATGTATTTATTTTGAGGGGTAGGCACATGAGAGGTGAATAATTAATTTATACTTAATGACCTCAAATACTTTCCAAAGCTGATTACCATTGTCAATTTGTCACTATTCTTTTCATTAAGTTCTTGTTTTGGGCACCATATTGGACAGATAAACAATTTATAAGAAGGAAACATTTATTTGGCTCAAGGTTTCTATCCATGGTAGGTTGGCTCCATAGCTTTTGGGCCTGTGGTGAGGCAGACCATTACGGTAGGAATGCATGGTAGAGGAAACTGCTCACTTCATGGCAGGTAAAGTGGGGAGGGGCAAAGGAGAGAAGGACAAGGAGAGGGAAAAGGGAAGGAAAGGGAAGGGCAGGGCAGAAAAAAGGGATTGGGCCAGGGTGCCAATATGTCCTTCAAGGGCATGCTGACATTAACCTAGCTTCCTCTAACTAGGCCCAAGATCTTAAAGATTCTACCATCTTCCAATAGCACGAGGGGGTGGCAACTAAGTCCTTAATACATGGGCCTTTGGACAATACTTAGGTAAACTACATAGAGCAGGCATGCTCATTTCCCCTTTTTGTGACTAAAGTTTTTTTTAATAACTTTATTATCAAACACACAGATATACAAAAAATTAAAACCATTCAAAGAAGAACAATGCAAGGAGAAAGAAAACTACAATAATATTCAAATACAGTAGAACTCAACCAAAACAAGACTGAAAAGCATTTAAACATTTTTCCATATAACTTAAAAAAGTATCTTAAGCACCAACAAGACACCAGAGGATGTGATTTGTTTCAGAAAGAACCCTAAAACCAACATTGAGCAAATAATGATCTGGAAAAAACTCTAGTTAGCAGATTCCACATAAGCCAAACCTCTCCCTAATTTAAATTTCGATACAGTCATATGACACGCGATGGAAACACAATCCGAGAACCATGTTATTAGGGCATTTCATCCACGTGTATCCTTAATTACACTCAGTTTCTCACACTAGAAAAACTATTTGGTATTTACACGTGTGTGTCCTATTTATTTCACTTAAGAGGATGGCCTCAATATGAATCCATTTAGCTATAAATGTCTCTAGTTTCTTGTTCTTTATGGCTGAGTAGTACTCTATTTTATATTTTTTAAAAAACCCTACATCTTCTTTATCCAGTCTGCAGTTGATGGGCACTTGGGCTGTTTCCAAGCTTTCACCATTACGAACTGTGCCGCTATAAACATGGGTGCACATATATCACTGTGATAAGATTCTTTTAATTTTTGGGGGGAAGATACCCAGCAGTGGGATAGATGGGTCAAATGGGACCTCTAAGCCTAGTTCTTTGAGCTACCTCCATACTGATTTCCACAGTGGTTGCACCAGTCTGCACTCCCACCAACAATGGAGAGTGTTCCTTTCTTCCCACACCCCCACCAGCATTTGTTGTTAGATGATTTCTTGATAGCAGCTATTCTTTCTGGGGTGAGGTGGAATCTCAGTGTTATTTTCATCTGCATTCTTGAATAACCAGGGATGTTGAACATTTTTTCATAGATTTATTTGCTGCTTTTACTTCGTTCTCTGAGAAATGTCTGTACATTTCAGATGCCCATTTTTGAATTGGGTCTTTGAATTTGGGGGGTCTGATTTTTTTCAGTTCTTTATATATTCTAGATAGTAGTCC